>CAMPFS010000006.1:4133406-4689227 GCA_946814055.1 Caenorhabditis sp. 36 PRJEB53466 | reverse complement strand
TTTTTTTGGCGGTGTCTTCGTGGTCGACGTTTCTTGATTGCACGTACACTCTGAGATGGGTTTCCGCGGCAACTTCTCTCAATTTCTTCTTATCATTTTTTGGAATCTCGTAACTCGTTGTGGCTATGGCAAACAGGTACAAACAGAAAATTCATTCAGTATCAGTATTTGAGATGGAAAGAACGAATTTCCTGATGGCATGCCTATGGTTGAAAGGTGACGTGGCAATCTAAAAATTAACAGGTGGATGCAATTTTTCAGATGTAGAATGATTATCAGAAGGTGAATGATTTCCGTTAATGTGAAAAGTTTAAAGAGTGCTCAGGAAAGAGTGCTTTCAAACCACCACTTTTTTGACGTGTTCCTGTAGTCTCGAGAAATGTATCTCATTCTTCAAATTCCTTCATCTTTCCATTTTCACTTCCAAATTTTAATGAATCCTTATAACCCCGTGGGATGCGTTGACTTGTAAAGTGTTTTGATCGCTTTCAGGTTGAAACCGTAGTTGTTTTCAACCGGTTTTTTCTTCAGTTCCCTCTGATCAGAAAGCAGTAATAGGGCAAGCGATGTCAACGACAATCAGTTGCCACTGGCGCCACTCTCCTCTCCATCTCCGTCTCTCCTTCTTAGGTAATCCTGAACAACATATGAAACCAGCAAGTGAAAGTGTAAACTGGGGGGAAACGGAGAAAGAGAATGCGGCCCCGAGTGCGCAGCGAGAACAGAGATGCGTGCAGAAAAAGGAACTTGGAAGCGACGACGCCGTTGGCAGTTGATGATGATCGGTGATAGTTGTGGACGGTCGCGCAGTCATCATCGACTTTTCACGTCGTACCTTGAAGAACTTGAAGAACGGAGATAACAATAGCAAAACCAACGGGGGATTGTTTCATCACATTTCCAGACACTGTCCCACACTTGATCACGATTCCGCTTCTTATCACCGGTGGGGGTCTTGAGGAATGACGAAGTCCAAACAAAGCAGTTGGTATAAGTGTCACGCCGAGCTAAATAGTTGTCATTTAGGTCAATGTTTATCCAAGGGAAAGGTTTTTCTTGAGAGAGCTGCCTGTAGCGAGACGAAAAGCGAAATGTAAAGAGAAGTAGGTAAGAGCGGCTCGACAATGTCCACTACATGTCAAAAAGCGAAGAACTCTTTGCGCGATTCGTCAAACTTTGAACTGAGGAAGTTGAGATATTCGGATAATGACATGGTTTTGTGCTATTAAGAGTCAACGTGGATTTGATGCTGATCATAGGACATACGAAGGGAGGACATTCCAGGATTTTTAAATGATTGCATTACATCACTAAAAATGTAGTGATTTCATGTGATTTCCTTTTCATAGTGTTTCTGGCAGTTTGGTTCGAGACTTTGTAAAAAACAAAAGGTCCCGATTTGCAACCATCCATTCATACCACCCATATTTGTCTTTTGTGAGGTCAGATTAACAAACTCCTCTTCCCAAAAGTGACCACAAAGTGTTAACAATTCGACATTCTTTCTGTCTCCCACCGTTCCTCTACACACCGTACGGTACCGTGTACCCGCGAGCAATTTTTTTGAGCTCAAGCACCCGCCCCGCCGCCGCGTCCATCAGCTCCTCCCCATCGGCGGTACGGCTCGACCACCCTGTTGACATTTCCGGCCGTCGGTCACTCATTTCACGAAGTTGACCTCCACTCGGATCACCTCGCACTTTTGGGAGCTTCTTCCTATATCTTCTCATCAGTCTCACTACTCATTTCATTCTTTCAGCGACACTATGAGACTGCTGCTCCTCATAGCGGCTATACTGCCATGCGTTCTAACACAGGTTCGAGCTCTCGAGGTGTTCATTCAAAACTTAATACGTTTCAGTATTACATGCAACAACAGATGCGCCCTGTTGTTCAACCTCAGCAACAGAGGACAATGTACTACCCAGTTAGGACTAACTGCCAGAACAGATGTAACCAGCAGACTAGATACAGATGGAACATCAGACCAACAAGTATGTAGCTGCTTCTTTGAAAATTTCAACTCGAAGTGTTTCAGATGTTCGACCAAACGTCCAAGTGCAAATTCGAACGCTCCCGTCGGCTCCTCAGCCTGCCAGGCCAGTGGTCAACCCGATCCCTGTCGCACTTCCAGCTCCTGCACCCAGCACCCTCCCACCAATCACTTATCCAAGAACAACTGTGACTGTCGAGACACCAGCCCCATCCACCACCACTCAAACTACTACTGAAACCACAACGACCCAGGTTAGGAGTAATTTTTTTGCATCTTTCAAATTGTAATATTTTTAGCCAACGACCACCACCACTCTGGAAACTCCGGCTCCCGAGTCGACCCCATCCATGGCTCCGTCGCACACTGATCCGACTCCAGCTCCGGAGACCACTGCTGCTCCGACAACAAAATACTTGCGTCCGGAGCGCAAACAAACATCGAAAGCAAGTAAGTTTTTGCAACCAACCCACCCCAGGTTTTCTTGTATTGTTTGCCTGCGTGATTGAACAGTTTAGCCACTTTGACCCGAGGCGTTGGCGTCCACCGGCGTCAATTCGAACGCGTTTAAAAGCAAGCACTCAAGATGATTATATGTCAATAAATAAACAAATAGATACAGTTTCGAATAGAATAGCGACCCTTAGAATGGAATGCATCACACCTCACCCGTTTGCCCCCGTTTGCAGAATACTTCAACCCATGCGCTGTCGGTCAGCCGCTTCTCAACGAGTTCTCTACGCCCATCTCATGCAACTATTTGAACCAACCAAACGGAGGATGCCCCGAAGATCACTACTGTCACACTGGAGCCTCATTCTCCACAACCGCCTGTTGTCCATTGGTGACGGCCGAGGACAGATGTCTGCAGAGAAGGGAGACTGGAGAAGGAGATGAACTTGTGGCGAGATGGTATTATGACAACCAGGCCAAGGAATGCAGACGTTTCTTGTACAAGGGAATCCGCGGAAATGCTAACAACTTCGTCACAAAAGCTCAATGTGTGGATGCATGTGAAACAGGTTTAGATAGATTACTAAACTGTGTCTTTACTTTCTCCGTTAATCTGTTATATTCAGAAGTAGTGATTGACGAAACGAACCCGTGCAAGTTCAGTAATGCCGCCAAGTACAAGAACGGAACGCGCATCATTTGCGGACCGAACGATGATTCGATGTGTCCGAACGGATTTTACTGTCATATCGGAGAGAACCCGGAACTTACCGCTTGTTGCGAGACTAGTGGACGTCAGTTCTTTTTTCCATCTAGCCGCCGCTTTATTTGTCCACTTCATCCTTACCTAACTCTGTTGTTTATTTTCATTTTACAGTGACCGATCCGTGCTTGCTCTCGATCAACGTGGGACAAGGAAAAGCGCTCCTCAAGAGATTCTACTACAATACCTTCTCAAAACGATGCACCGAGTTCGTGTACAAAGGAACCAAAGGAAATGAGAACAACTTCTTGTCAAACTCCCAGTGTCAAGAGAAATGTCAAAGTATGAACCCTGAGGCTGCGAATAATTCTAGAAACAAAATATTTGCCTTGCAGAGTGGGATAATCCGTGTCCAGTTCCAGTCAATTACGCTCAGAAAAAAGAATGCGGAATAGAGAACAACAACGGAACAACAGAGTGCAGTGCCGGACAATGGTGTCACATTGGAGCCACCAAGGAAACATCCGTCTGCTGTCCGGGAGCCTCCCCAGATCCATGCTCTCTGCCCATGTTCACCGGAGAAGGAACTGGAAATCTCACGAGATGGTATGCTGACCCCGCTGATAAGTCCTGCAGCAGACAATGCAAGTCGTTCACTTACAATGGATCCAAGGGAAATCAGAACAATTTCCTTACCAAACAGCAATGCGAATCCAAGTGCAAACGAGAGTGCAAGAACCCCTGTGGATCTGGAACTATGCTCATGACCCCGACCAATGAACCGCGCACATGCAGCCCCGGCTCACCATGCCCCAGTTCTCACTGGTGTCACGTCGGAATCACTCCAGACACCACTGTTTGTTGTTCGGCTGTCCAAAACACATGCGAGCTGCCAATGACGAAGGGATACGGAAACTCTCATCTTACTAGATGGCACTTTGATAAGAACCTCAACAAATGTGTCAAATTCATCTATAGTGGAGAGGGTGGAAATCAGAACATGTTCCTGACTCAGGAGGATTGTTTGTCGGTCTGTCCAATCTTTGAAAATCCGTGCGGAAACGGCAAGCCACTTTTGATCGGATCCAAGCCGAAATTGTGTTCGCCCGATGAGAGATGCCCATCCACTCATTTCTGCCACATTGGAGTTGAAGGATCGGACAACTATTGCTGCCCCAAACGTAATTTTCAAGTTGAATAACATAATTGACATAATATTATTGCAGACGGTGACCCATGTCAACAAGGACTTGCTACTGGAACTGGAGGATTCTCCATCACCAGATATTACTACGATAAAGAAACCCGTCGCTGCCGTGATTTCATTTACGAGGGACAAAAAGGAAATGCCAACAACTTCTTGACCCTTGAGGATTGCGGTCTTGTTTGTCCAGGTAAAACTTTACAACTATAATTCACAGTTCAGAAAAGACGTTTTGTTTTTCAGTCCTTCCAAACCCGTGCAATCTTGGGGAGCCGCTTTTGAGTCTGCAGAAAGAGCCAGTGATTTGCGGCGGAGAAGACACCTGTCCGAACGGATACTATTGTCATGTTGGAGGAGCGCCCGAAACCACCAACTGCTGTCCTGGAAGTGAGCGGAAGCGGACAAAGAGCCAGTGATCACATCGAACTCTTTTCTTTTCAGCCCGCCGCCCATGTGACCTTCCGCTGGAAGTCGGACAAGGAGTCGAGAAGCTCGAACGTTGGTTCTTCGATGGAGGAATTCAAATGTGTCGGCCATTTGTTTACAAGGGAATGAAAGGAAACTCGAACAATTTCCTGACCAAACAATCGTGTCGTCAGGCTTGTAAAGAAATGAACCCGTGCGGTTATGGAGACCCACTGGTCGACACGGCCGGAGAACGTATTTTGTGTACTGGTGGACAGAGACTCGATAGCTGCCCGCAAAACAGTTACTGCCACGTTGGATCCAGTGCTCTGACCACTTTGTGCTGCCCGAAGAGAAGTACATCCATTTCTACATTTGCTTTTCAACTTTCCACAACATTTCTTTTCCAGAGATCGACCCATGCGATCAAATCGTGGAGGAGGGAAATGGCGCTGAAGACTTGCCAAGATGGTTCTTCGATAGAAAACAGAACAGATGCGCTCCGTTCACTTATGGAGGAATCGCAGGAAACGAGAACAATTTCATCAGCCAGAACACTTGCATGGAGGCCTGTCCGGAGTACAGGAACTACTGCCCGCACGGAATTCCGTTGATCGAGGGATCAACAGTAACTTCTTGCGGAATTGACAAAGGATGTCCGGAAGGATTCATTTGCCACATGTCTTCGGAATTCAACGTTTCAATCTGTTGTCAGGTGCGTGACAACTCATTCGCTCGAGTTTTATTTGATATTGTTACAGGATCCAATGGACTTCTGTCTTTCCGCTCGTGACTCTGGGCCATGCGATAACTTTGAGAAACGATACGGTTACGACGCGAACACGGACACGTGTGTCGAGTACCAATACGGAGGCTGCGAAGGAACTCTCAACAACTTCCACTCGCTGCAAAGATGTACCGAAATCTGTTGCAAAGAGTACAAGAGAAGACACCGATTGTGAGCATGATGTGTGAAAGTTTGAAAAGTTTTTGCTGTAATCTTTCTTAAAAACGACAATGCCGGTACCCTTCTTTTGCTTTTCCCTATTCTTCCCAACTTTAAATGTAGTTTCCAAAAAAAGCCCCCAAAAAAAGTTGAGTTCTTTTTATTGGATCTCTCTTCCTCTCACTTCCCAATAGTTTCACGTCTTCTTCTGTGGATGATTCTTTTTCCCCCCATTTACCCTCCCCTTCACTACTACTGATTATTTTCCCGTTTCCCGTTTCCTGGGCTCAGTGGCGATTAAAGTATATTTGCTCAGTGTTCGTTTTTGTTCCCCTTTTGACCACTATTGTCTTCTTTTTTGTACTAATTTTTCATATTTATTCAGTGCAGATGAATAAAAATAAACATTTGTTCCCCATAAACCCGAATCACTGGGTCAGCTGTCAAAATCAAGAGGGAAATCGATCTCTCCTCTCGTTTTTCAAGCTTTGTCTCAAAAAATGGAAATTGCGTATCACTTTTCCTTCCATCTTCTCAAGTTACAAGAAGATGTCCTTTCCACAACTGAAAGCATTTCTTGATTTTCGATCTGCGGCTGGTTGCAGAGTAATTGGTCTACGGGGGCATTGCCTTCAATTCTTCATTTTCTTCAGGATCATCAATTAACATTCTCTTTCCTCCCATTTCTCCCCGCGTCTCTGTCTCACCTCACTGCCACTACCGCATCTCCCACAAAAAAACTTTCAATTCGATAATTGCCGAGAAGTTTGGCCAACCAAATGTTTTCCGTAGAATGACTCACACTCATTTCTCCCACTTTCTTTTCTGTCTTCAGTCAGAAAAGCCAGTCTCGCACGTGTGTTCTACATCTGATCGGCATGCCAGCTCGCACAAGACGTCGCGATGTTTATAAATTTTAGAGCATGCACAAAAGGTTAGCAGTGCTATACACTGGCACTTTGGTCATAACAAAAGCACCTAAACAGTATCAGTTTGCAATGACTAATAAACATTTTCACATTTTATTGTACTGCTGCATTCATTTCTCATTATTTTTTCCTTCCAAACGTGCTATCAAAAAGTTTGAATATAACATATAATAACTGTTAGGCGAGAATAAACTGCGCCCAGCTGATAGCTATCGGCAAGAAAAGAGTGTATTTTGATGAGAATCCGAGACACAATGATCGAGCGAGGGAGATCTTCCCTGCCCTGCGGAAGAAACCGAATCGAGGCGAACAGAATGTCTCAGGATAACATCTTTTTTTGGCACCACATTCTCTGTTTGTCGCATCTTCGCAATTCGAACAACACACGATATTGTTCTGGTCGTTTCGACGGGTCTGATCGCCTATCCAGATGTTATCAAACCCTCCGTTACATCATTATATTTCGCTCTGTCTGCGTTTTCTCCCGGTTGTAGGTTGGAGTGTTTGTGAACTTTACATTTTTCTTCTCTGAGCCGCCTTCAGACCTCATAAACATTTATGAGCGTTCTTCTGTGAAACTCCTGAAAGCCTTCAAAAACAGCTAAAATGGCAAGTCGTTTGTTCCGCACATTCCCCAACTTCCCTATTGTCCGCCTACAAAAGGAGGCAATGTCCGAAATGATACCCTCTCATACTCATACTCCTTACTACCGTCCAATCGGTCTTCATTTTTCCATTGCGTCCTCCGTCCACAATTATTTGCTTTTCCACCTCCGGCACCCTTTTTGACTCACCGCTTTCTTAGCGCCGATTGCTGTTCCTCTTTTGATTTCTTCCCGCTCATTTCGAAATTTGGCACAGATTCAGAAAGCGTCATTACAAAGATCTCGAAAAGTGAGCGGAGAATGGAAAAATGAGGTTATCGGCTTTTATTTTATTCACAACGTTTGTGTGTGAAATTTTCACAAGGTAAAAAGTTGAGAATCATGCAATTGAATGTCAATAAAACATTTTTTCAGCCCTGTCATTGTCTTGCCACCGTTTCTGAAGCTTCACGAACAAAATGTTATCACAATAGTCAATGTGAGTTATCAATTTTTGATTGAGATGCTTTTTTCTTCATTTTCAGGATAAACCAGTCAAATCAGTCGTTCAAATTGATCATGGCGGTGAGAAAACAAATAAAGAAATTCAAGGTAATTACTCAAATTGACATTTTAGTTTATAGTTTCCTATGATGTTCAGGTGAAGTACAAGTAATCTCTTTCCATACGAGTTCTAGTCATCCGAGTGCCCATATTTATATAAAGGTACGTTTTTTTCTACAAAAGAGCATAATGAAAACAGATTTCAGGTGGATGGTAAAGTGGAATTAGATGAAACCGTTCCAGTTCGACCAGATGTGTTTAATGTTCACATTCACATTGATAAAACGGTTTATCGCAAATCAGAAACTGGTACGTCAACGCTAGCATCAAATTTTCATTCAATCCACAGCCCTTTTTAGTCAATGTTCGCATTCTTCCACTCACTCACTCTGGGAACATTTACCGCGGCGATCTCAGCATTTGCTTAATAGTAAGCACTCCCTACGTATTGCTTGTTTACCAATTTCGTTTAGAATGGAAAAGGATTCGTGGAATCGTCAACTATGCGCATCAGAAAAGTCGACGAAACCAACTCGATTATCTCGGAACAGCTCGAAATCCCTTCGCACACATTTTTCGGTGATTGGACTGTTAAAGTTCAACCAGTGGAAGCAAGCGGAAAACTGATGGATGACAAGCTGATATTTGAAAAGACCTTCCAGGTTCAAGATTACGGTATGTGTTGGAAATTTTTTATATAGTAGCATATTTATCATTCAGATCTTCCTAATTATAGACTTTCTGGGTTCTTAGTCGACAGTAGCGTACTGGAGAACACAAAAATCACAGTTGAGGCAAAGTAAGTACCACTAGTCGCGTCTTCTTCCACTATGATAAGTTCAGATACTTCCACGGTAAACCCGTGAATGGTTCTGTCCATGTGTATTGTCGAGAAGTTGGATCCACGTCTCAGGACCGCAGTCATCTGACTCATATCAAGTCTGGCGAAGTAAGTTCATGCTTTTCATTCATTCGACGTAGGCGTCAAACATTAGCACAACATCACAAATTCAAAAATACTCATTCATAATTTATTCTTTTCTTCTTGTTCTCTGTTTTTCGTCCACTTCTAAACTCGGTGCACGGTGTTTGCACCGCTTTTCGAGTAGAGAATTGGGTTGAGAAATGCGCCGAGGAGAATGAGCAACTCCAAAAGGTTTCCGCCGTTGAGAGAGATCGTTTCGTAGAATGGCTCATTCACAAATCTGAATATCCCTTGTTATTTTTCCCATTGGAATGTATGTCTAAAAAACTCGCCTTGATAAGCTGATAATATTGTACGGAAGCCATAGAACAATATGAGTAACGATGATGGCACACGCATTCCGGAAGACGGTCGTTCCGAGTTGTCGGCGAAGGGCTGTCGTGGGTGGGTGTCTTGTGGTGCCAGCAAGTGGAACTGAAAAAATATACCGGACTGTTTACTTTTTCGCACTTCCTTAGGATTGAATTTCATACCTCTTGCCGATTGTTGAGACGCATAACTTTTCCGTCGGAAGATGATGACACAAAAGAACTCGTGTAATCTCTCGCTGATTTTGCTCCAGAAGATTGTGCACAAACTGAAATAAACGAATGTGCGTGGAGGGACTGAAACACAGACAATTGTTCTCACGTTTGTTGTCGTCTATCCTCATAAGAGTTGAGCACGCTGAACGGCCAGAATGGAATCAGCCGGCTCATCATTCGAACGTACGACGCGAAAGTTATAGAAAGAGGGAGCCAGAATGCCATTGATTGGTGGTATCCTTCGTAAATCATCGACCAGAAATTCACATTGTCCCTTTTCGGAGAGTCCGCAGGAAGTTCGAACAGTTTGATTGCGAACGTGGTGACACATTGTTCCCAGTCCAATGAATTTGGGCGGTACGTTTCCCAGACAATAAGCTGCGGAAGCGCGGCGATTAAAGCGATAATCCATGCAGCAAATAACAAACGAAGGGTTCGCTGATGTTGACGAACACCTGACAGTTGAAAAATAACGGATAGCTTTGGGGGAAGTGTTACCTATTATATGATTGCTATACACTGATAAATATCTGTCCAAAGCGATTCCGCAGACAATGTTAGAATTTGAAAAGAAAGCGACAGACGATCCGTATCTGTATAGTTTGCAAGCAATCCACCCAAACTTCCACTCGAACTGAAGGAGCCATAGAGCCTGAATTAATGAGTTGCCCTTTTTTCTGAATGTCTGAACAGCTCACTTTCACCGCCGCGTAGAGGAACATTATCATCATGTCACTTGCAAGAAGGCTCAATTTGAAAAGTCTGAACGAGTTCTGACTCCCCACCACCCCATTGTGTTGCTTCGGTGTTTTGACTCTGAAATCATGTCTAGACTTTTAAAGGCAACTAGCATTTACAAATCGACATGCCCGTTTCTTTTTGCAAAACAGCCCGTTTTGCAAAAAGAGACAGCGAGGTCTAATTTCCACAAAAAAGCTCCATATCTTTGCGGATCTCTTCTAAGTACTCACTTGCTTTTCCTCTTTTTCACTTTTTTTATGATGTTGACAATGCCGACCACTATATAAGCCACATCGAATAAGAAAAGCAAAGCGGCCTCGGTAACTTCTGACCATGATCGTTCCGGGACCACTGGCGACTCCTCCTCCATCATTCTGAAAAAATAACTTGAAGCAACACAAATATTGGAAGAAAAAGAAAAAGGAAGCTCGTAATTATGTGGGTGAGAAGCGAAGAGGGTTTATATGTATTTTTAGAATCCCGAACAGAACGCGAGATTCTTTTCTTGTCCCCGAACTGAATGTGAGATGTTCTTCTTTCCGCCCACTTCTTTCACTTGAATTCAGCTACAATTTCCCATCTCCTTACTCGTTTTTCCCTAGGTCAACACCCTCCTTCTCTCCAGAAAGAAGAAAAGTAAAGACTAGGGGCGAAACTTGTTTGCTGGGTAGTCTAGAAGACGAGCGAACAGAAGGAGAAAAATTAGAAATTGACACTTCCATATTGAATGGAACACAAGGATAAGGCGCGAGGAAGTGGTGTTAGGCCACCGGGTACCTCGAAAAGATGAGACAACAACAAGAGAGGAATGTTGGAATCCTTCAAACGAGCAAACACATCAGATGCAGCGGGAAAAAAACATGCCGAAATGTGTGACGCCTCCTCCGAAAAAACGCCTAATGGGAAGGTGTTCGCTACTTCTGTTTGTGCACTTTTCAAGTTGGAAAATGAGAAGGGGAAAGGGAGAGAAGGAGTTGAGTGTTGAAGGCAGCGCGCACAACATCTCGTAAGCTTACTTTCTAATTGGCTGAAAATGTGATTGCAATAACAAAATATCATCATTAACGCGTTGAACTTTGAGAAAAAAATGGCAGAATGAGAAGTTCGAGAAGTCAAATGAGTGAGTGAGTCGAATTTTGAAATAATTCACTTTTCTATCCATTTTCTATTCATATAAGATGACTATAATCGAATCAAATTATATTTTTACGAACTGGTTTCTGAGAGCCATAAAGCTGGAACTATTAGTCGAATCGTTTTGACAAGTTATGAATGAGATGATAATTGGCTCGTCGAAAAAAAAAGAAATATGATATGATTCACCGTCGATAACTGTCGTTTCACTGAAAAGCATGAGATATCATATCACAAAGCAAAAGTGCTCGCATGTGATCTACAGAATAGTGAGAAATTCTTCTCGTTTTTAACGTGTAAGCCGTCCGTTCATACCTCCTAAAGAGAAAATCCAGGAAAAGACCGGCCCTCGTATGACTAAGTAAGATAACGGAAATTCAAATTTTGCAAATGCATGTGCGGCGGCGGCAAACGAAATAAACATGCGGTTCATCATAACCGAGAGACCTTCAGAGGAAGAACAGAGTTTGGCGAAAAGGGGAAGGGGGAGCACGAGTTCAGTTTGCGTCGAAGGTGAACTTTCATTCTGGGCTCCGCACTCTCTCCGACACACATGTTTTGTAATATCATTTCGTCACTTCAGGCAACCATGTCAATAAAAACGGAAAAGCACATGAACACAAAGGTTAAAATAGAAAACAACGAAATGGAATATGTAGTGGTGCCAGCAAATTTTAAGAGCACGACGTGGTGTCCTTCTAATTAAATCTTGAATTCTATACACCCACAGCCCACAAACAGAGACATAATAGAAAGAGGAAGGCGGTGTACATGTACATGAATACAAACATCCAGAAAAAGAATACGAATCACGTGTATACGCCGGATTACTCCAGCTTTTTCCGTTTCCTTATTCTAAGGTCACAAGGAAATGAACTGATTTCCTGTGCGCCTCGGGACCATAAAATACTCGGCGCAAAAACAGATTGATGATCTCCGGAAGCAGCGGTTTCGTCATAGTCAATGACCCAGCGACTAGGTCTGGCTCCGATTTAGCATAAGACGGATGAAAGGGTGAACAGCTTCGGGGATAATCCGTTAGATGAAACAAGGAGATTGGAGGCATTCTGGCAAAAAGAGCCACTAACGGAGTAAACAGAATAATTGACTTCTTGTTGGGACTTGGTTTGAAACTAGAACAACTTTTTGCTTTCTCTTTCCCTTTCACATTTGATAACACGTCGCTTCTTTCCGTCTGGTCAACTCCGATAAGATTTTTGTTGGTTTAAAATTGGTCATGTACATGTTTGAGAACCTTTTCTGAACTTATGTAAGAACCGAAATTCGTACCCTCCCAGTGATCACACCACGATTGTCGAGGCTCGTTTTTCGCCCTTCTTTAGAATTTTTGAGCAAAAACAAAAAAAAAGACAACGGGACCATAATTGAAGAGCCATTTGTGCCATTTTTAACTACATGTTGATGACTGTGTTTCGATGGAAAATGAGCAAGAGCACAATTGGCACCAGACTAGGTGGGAAAGTCTCAAAACACAATCTTGGAGGTTTGTTCCCTCTACTCAATTTTTGGAATGAGAGCAAAAGTGAGAATGAGGGAAACTAATACAAGATTCGGAATTTCGAATAAATTAGTCGTGGGAAAGACCCACATTGAATGGCACAATGGAATGACTCGCTCACTTGAACAGAGAGAGCTAAAAACAACGGAACCATGACCAGGAGCAAAGTGCTCTCTTTTCACCGCTAATGGTGAACAATAACAAAAACTGAAGGGTACGGCGCACAACAGGAAGACACATTGAAAGACGAAATGTTAGGGGCAACGAGAACGCTGCCCCCGGTTTTTGAGTGAAGTGCATCAGTCGACTCGACAAGAGGGAAAGCAGCCCCCACCTAAAAGTGGGCGGAGTTTTTGACGAACAAACGTTGGCCTGTCCTACCCGCCTAATCGTGCTAATTAACTTGTGTCCGTCATGAAAATGATCGGCCGTTGAGGATGTTTGCTGCTCCAAACGAGTAGGAAGAGGGGCGCAAGCGAAGAGCGATAAAAAAAGAACAACTCGAAGCATCTGAACTCTCTCGCTCGCTCCTACTCGGCACGTAGGCGGTTTTAATAAGTTGAAGGTTATCCAAACTCGTCTGAGAAAAGAGATGGGGGCTTTGTCTGACTAGAGGATGAGTCCTCCACGAACGGCCGCATTCGAATAACACTTCCGGGAGAAAAGCGAACGGCGAAAGGCAGGGGTGTTTTTCAATAAGGAGTTTCTCCTTTTGACGTGCCGAAATGAATAATTAAGCGAAAGAGGCGAAATCAGTTTTTGAACGGATCAAACATCCGCCAAAAAGGCAACATTGTTTTGGTTTGCATGAGCTCATCCGCTCCCCGCCTAATCGCTCAGGTCGGAATGACGTGAGAACGAGTGAGTACGTATTTGGTCACGTTTCAGCGAAGCATAACGGTTTATCATCGGGCAGAAGCAGGCAATTTGTTTTTTTTTTGGGAAAAAATATCGTTGAATAGTGAATACAATGGTAGTGAAAGAGTGAATTCTTAGTTTCCGGAAGAAAATCCGTAGAGGAATGGGTTAATGAGAGTGATCAGGATTTGCAAATCTTTGAAGATGTTGGCGTTGGCGCTGAGCACTCTGAAATCCGAAACGTTCATACATTTTCACTTTCTTATGGCCGCTCGGCTCCCATCACTAATGTGGAGCCAAACCAAAGTTCACTTCTCCCGCAATCCCGTGGGTCGGAGCCTTTTCCAACGTTTTACGACAGGTCGTAAACCTGTCAGAACGTTTGGTGACATCCCGAAACCCGTACATTATCCCGACTGAGCAACAATTTGTCATTCCCCCAAATGACCCCTCTTTAGTGAAACCTGCACGCTTCTCAGCTTCAAAGTTGGAAAGCGATTTCAAGTTTTCCGTCCGACTTACTCGAACATCGATTGATTGATATACTTCATGAGGCCGAGGGCATTGTACGGGAACCAGAAGAGAAAATGTGTGAGAATGACGAGCATCGTGGTCCGGAACACACGACTGCGCATTTGCTTCCGCCACGTGGGCATACGTGTTGATGAAGACACCATAGTGGTTGTGGACTCTTCTGCAACACGGAACTTGTTCTTTTACTTACAACTCTTTTGTAGAAAAAAATGAAAGCGTTACTAACTTGCTCCATTTCTGCGGGTTGACTTATTGCGTGTCTGTTTGATAGTTCCATCTTCAGGACAACACTTGATCACCTGAAAATATTTTTCGTAGCATGTGTCATGTATACCGTAGCCCAGTTGTTTTCGGTTTGACACATTTCTCTCTAAGGCAGATGCAAAACATAATCAGGCAAGTCGGACTTTAGTGGCAACATGTTTTGAAGAGTCTGTGGCCTTGAACCTACCTTCTTCATGCTTCCTTTTTTTTTGAGAAGTCCATCTTCAGGATTAACATGAATTATGACTTCTGGAAATATCAGTCTATTTAAGTTCGGGGAATCCTGAAAGTACCTTTCGGGGAGTCGTCTCCCGCTGTTGGCATTGGTCGCCGTATGCTTTGACTGCCAGGTGGTTTCAGAGAATACTTCATGAGCTTGGTGGCTATAACCGCATAAGTGACAATAAGAACAATCAGCGGTCCCCAGAAAACAAGAATCTGAAAAAAAGGGTCACTTATAAAGTACAAGAGGTCGTTCCTAACCAAGTGCGCAATGTTATAAGTGTTTTCGAAAGTTTGTGTCAGAAAAAATGAATCTTTGTCGAAGAACGCCAAATTGGAATCTTGGAAGAAATGACGGCGGATCTGCCAGACATCCGAGCACTGAACAAAGTTGGGCGCAACTTCGACGATTTGAAAAAAGAAAAACTGAGGCAGACTACAGAGGAGGGCAGCCATCCACGAACTGTACGCCAGAATTGTGACAGTGCTGATCTGAAAAGTGTGATTGTTGGTTTTTGATTTTAATGATTCCCTTGAACAGCTGATTAGAGATTCAGCGGAAAAGTCATGTTTTGACTCTATTTCAAAAGACCTACAGTATTCCTAGAACCCTTCCAGCTTACTTAAAATGCACATAATATGAATAGGTTTCTTAGCTTACGTGAATACCTACTACCTGAAATAGCACGGACTGCGTGACCAGTTCCATTGTTTTTCGGAGAATCCTTGCTCACCTTACTGGTCTTTGTGTGAATTTGATTGGCATACATCACATTTCTAAGACGATCAAGAGCGATGCACATGACAATGTTTGAGGAACTGTACAAGGAGAACATGGAAAACATCTGGAGAGAAAGAACGTTTTGAGGTTCAGAACTCATAGGTTACCTGATAGAGACGGCAGGCAATGTCACCACCAATCCATCTGTAGGTTATTAGCCAAATGAGCTTTCCGAGGGAATAGGTCAGGATGAAAAGATCAGTTATGTTCAAGTTGATCTTAAGCATAACGAAACCGCTCTGAAGAACATAGATCATGAAAATAGGATTTTTAAACTTTGCACTCACCTTGACCATATCTCGGTTAGACATTTTCATCTCTTTCACCAACTTCTGTAGGATCACGACGTTGGCCGGCACTCCGAACAGAAGGACCAAGCCCAAGTAGGCGATTTCGATGTAATCACTGATTAGATAAGTGGGAGCCACTGGATTCGGGACTGTTGAGTTGTCGAACTCCATTTTTCTCTGCCAAACACAGTGTATTTTCAACGGAACGAACGGAACGAACGTGTGAAGGAGCTAATGAAGTTGGGCAAAAACGAAGAACGGAGGAGAAATGAGAGCAAAAAACAAGTTTAATTAAAATCCGAGACAGAATACCGAATTCCGATTATTGTTGGCCGGCCGAGACTGCCAGGAGAAAAACGAAGAAAAACAAAGAACAGGTGGAAAGATTTGTTGAACAAATCACGAAGAATATCGATTTCTCATGTTCTGTTCTCATCCGAATATTACGTCGACGACCAGCCGGAAATTCGTACGGCTCTCCCGAACTTGAACATATTTATGCTGCTCTTCTCTCCGAGAAATGAGTACACAGAATATGTATTCGGGCAAAGTGCGTTCAAGAAATAACTGAGCCATTTGCACGAGACTCCTTGCCTAAAAAGGCGTCTTAATGAGAATCTATATGATGTTGATTGCCGCGAAAGCAAATACAGAAGACAAATGCTTTAAAAATATTTGTGTGAAGAATGATTTCGGGTTGGGACCAATGGTGGCGTAAATATGCTTTCTATAATGTGTCAAAATATGGGGAGAAAACATGCAATCGTGTGGGTTGCTCGCCGCTTCCAATGGACCCAACCAGAGAGGCTCATTCTCTGTTTTTCGGTCCATCTACTTGAGGAGGAGCGGTTGTGAATCGTGAGAACACACCCGCGATCTCTAGTCGGAGCAGCATTTTCAATAAGGTTCGGCCCATTCAGAGTGTGAAAAGAGTGTGTGAGGCACTGACAACGAAACACAAACTGTCTTTCTATTCTCGGAAGTCTCAAGAGTGGGCGAAAACGCGCAATAAAGATAAAGTGAATATTCAATTGAACTTCTGGGAGCAAACGGAACAGAAAAGCGCACGAACAACAAGCGAATGCGGGACCTGGCTAATTGAATAAAAGCGAAATCCGGAAAACGGCTGTTTGTCGACTATTTCTATGGAATTGCCAACATAAACCAAAAACTGAGCTTTTAATGAAGGTGTACCTTATTACAACCTCATTTTATAGTAGTGACTATAAATTTCGGAGACTGGAAGCAGCTTTAATTAAAATGGTCTGTGTGATGAGTGAGAATGTGAAAAAAAGCGGACAATGAAAAATACACGAATCTGCTAGCCGAGCTGTGTACTTTACCCCATCAAATTAAAGTGAGAAATCGGATTTAAAAGAACAGACGCTTGCTTTTTCATTTTCTATTTTCCGATTCTATCAAATGGCTTCCAACCCTCAACTGAATCTAGGAAAATAGGAAAATGAGACAGCGGAGGACCGAATCACGCACCTGAATAAAGAATATTTCAGACAGGTAATGCGAAGATGCGACAAAAACAAGGACTAGGAAGTGGGTGAAAGAAAATGACGATGATTCTCCTGACTTTTTATTCACTTTTTCTTCTATTTTCGCCAGTGATCAAAAAAAAACTTGGCAAAATTCCATCATAAACAAGCCTAATTTATGCGGTAGAATGCGTGATCATATTCCTAAAATGTACTACTGAAAAGTTTTGAATTTTGAGTGTCGAGGTCATCATCGAACCTCCATTTTGAGTGTTATTAAAGATTCATAGTCGTCATCGCGTGTGAGAATAGAAAAAGAATGAATAACTGCTTTCTTCAAAACAATAATGGTCATAATGATTATGAGCCCGAGCCCGAACTGGTGGTGGGGGTGCTCGACTAAAGTGTAATTGTCTAGCCGGAGAGGGAAAAATACTGTAGAAGCGTGAATTTATTCGAAGAGTTCATTAAAATGTGAACTGAGGGAAAACAACAACAAAACAAAGTCAGTTTTCGTTCCCGAATGGAATTCCGATCATATTCTTCCTTCAACAAAAGAGAATTAATAGAAAAAAAGATGAAATTTATTTATGCTTCTCAAAAAAATAGATTTCCCGGTCCAATCCATTCTCATTCAAATAACAATTTGTATAAGGTTTCACTTGGAACCAACTTTCCTATGAGGACCGGAGGAAGAGAGTGACATCTATGAGAGAAAAAATGGAGGGGGGGGGGGCGCATATACATGAGTCATTATTTCTTAATGAGCCCAAAAAGACCGCGAACACGCATCGATATGATGTTATTCTCCCTTTTTTCAGTTCGACAATGGTATTTGGTCAGCCAACGTGGACCTCGGCAAGTGTGATCCGTTTAATTCGCTTCCAAAAGAGGTACGCCACAGACAGAAAAGGACACAAAGAAAGAATGCGGATTTTCAGAGGTTTCTAGGTTCTAGGGCCATTACGTGATTGTTAGAGAGGGTAATGAATTCATAGAATTTTAAAAGACAACTTCCTGGATTTACTGCATGAAAACATTGCAAGCAGATGTAGAATAAAATACGAATCAATTTGTGCAGAATAAAAGGGAAGAGGACGAGGTTAATTAGAAGCGGAAGTTGTTTATGAAGCTAAGAACCAAAAAATAAGAAGATAGCAAGCATGCAATTGTATTACTTATATAAAAAGAGAATTAGGTTTTCTGCCTCGTAGTATGAACGCATGCGAATGATCAGTTGTAGCGCTTCTATTATCCCGTTTTCTTTTTAATATGTCCTTCTAATCCCACAATCGCACCCGGAAAAATAAGAAAGAGTTGGAGATAAAGATTAAAAAGTACAACTATCAGAGACGCTTTTCCCGGAATCGTTCATATTCAGATTTTCATCGAAGCTCGCGAAAACGGCACTGGGTACCGACAGGATCTTGTTCTGAACTGGGACGTGACAGCTCCCAAGTTCACAATCACCGCAATTCGTCCATATTTTACTAAGGACAGTGAACATGTGATTCTTCTTGTAAGTCGCATTCCCGGAAAACATATTTATTCTACATGCATTTCTTTTGGAGCGTCTACACTCTGAAAAGCTGGCACGAGGGGGTGTTGTTGCTTTTGAAATGACGTTCAATTCTTATATAGTCTGACTAGGGGCATGGCCCTACCGTAGTTCTTTTAGCTTGATCTCGCGTTCTAGTCATTCAGATACATGCGTACCCAGACACCAGTCGGTGTTTGATCGCTCATCTGCCTATAGGCATGCTTTTTCATTGTGCGCGGAGTCAGGAAGTGAAAATCTAAAGTAATTTGGCTGCCATTTCGATCCAGACCACCAAAGGCGTTTAGGTTCACGTGCTGGAGCGGTGGTGTCGAAACAAAACACGGTCTCGACCGCGCACGTCATCTGCGAAAAAAAAATGTCAATTCAATTTGCGTGCCAGCGCACTAGTGGTATGGGCATTGTATTGTGACGGAACATAAAGAAGAGCTCAGAAATGGAAGGGGGTCCGAAAGAAATGAGTTTAAAATGTTTCCAGGTTGACGGAGATGGTATTTCTCAAGGAAACGTCAGCATTCTGCTCAGATGTATTTCCGAAAAGACTGCCGAAATGCAAACGAAAGAAGTGAAAGTTAACTCAAAAATCGGAGAAGCGCTCAAAATTGGAATTCCGGAGGAGTGGCGAGCGGGCGTGAGCGTCATTCGAGTCATTGTGAGCCGACAACAAATTAGTCTGGAATCGAGTTGAATTTTGAATGAATTCCAGGCAAAGCGACTCATTGAAAACGGATACAGTAACGAGACGATGCTCTACATCCCAAACCTCAGCAACACTTCTCTCAGCTCCTCGTTGATCAACCCGGAAGAGACGAAACCGTACTACAGAGACGGTGAAATTATGAATGTTCTGGTCAAAAACACAGATATGGAATTGAACTTTGTGGTGAGTCAGTTATGAAACCAACGTCTTTGCAGTTGCGTAAAGCTATTTAAAAGGATTTCCAGAAATCCTTATAATCAGAAAAAGGTTAGAGAGCGTTGAGCGAAATGAATAACAAGGAAATAATGGGGATTCATCTATAATTGAAAATCCAAATTTCAAAGATTTTGGGTGGTCTTCTGCTAACCAGGAAGCCATAAAAGGCTCTGCTTCCTACTAGGTTTCTGCTTTTAGTTTGAAGATAATTGAGTCTGGGCCCGTTTTTCCAAGAAAATTGCTTTTAGGAGGTACCAGTCCAAATTTTTGAGATCTTTTTGCAGACCTGGAAAGCTCCAAGAAGTGAACAAGCTTTTGTTGTTTTTTTGGGCCAGAACCACAAGAAAAGGGTAAAGGAATTGAATTAAGAGCACTTTCGAGGAACCTAATCGACCCCAATGTTATCTGTTTTTCAGGATCGGCAAGAAAATTAAATTTTTTATAGGGCCTAAGAAAACGGACAAAATTAATAGTTAGAATGAAGACCATGGATTATGATAGGGAGCATCGAAAAAAAGCGGAACTGGAAGAAAATGGGGGATTTTGGTGTTACTTATGTAGGCGGTGAAAATAAATGTGGACAGCAATGGAGAGATCTTCGTCTTATGAAGAAAAAAGGCTTAGAGGATATTTCCTTGAAATCTTGAAATCGAGAGGCTAATTGAAATGCTACCTTGTCTGGAAAATTTGTAAGCGATTTCAATCCGGATCATCCCCCACATCACCGGCCGGTGCATCATGCTCTCAAAATGATGATACGGGCTGCATAGAAATGTTATATAGAAACATATTCACTTTGAGAACGTTCCTATCCCATCTATTTATAGTTGTTTCATCCGGAAGTGAGAAGAACTCATAATTTCTGTTATTCGATTAAAGAAACAAAGTTCGGATCTATCCGTTACCCATTAAAAATATACTCTTCCATTCATAACAAGTGATCACATACGGAATGTTCAATTTTGTTGTACTTTCGAGGACCTAATGGCGACTACGGTAACCGCTTACGCATGACGTGAATTTTTATCTGCTTTCAAGGGTAGAATGGTTTAATTCTGGGAAAAAATGAAAAATGTGCCGCTTTTTTGGGAACAGAACAACAAGCACAAGTGCGTTATTATTTTCCAGACGTAGAGTTCAACGCGCAAAACAGAAATGGGAAAACGTTGTTGAAAGAAGATTTTCTGCAACTTTGAGTGGCTGAATAGATTGAAGGAAAAGTGCAGGAGTGGTGATGGACACAACATTGAATAAATAAGAAGTTTTCAGTTCTTAAGATACATCCCTTTCAAAGATTTTCTCCTAATCCTGAGAATAATCTGAAACACGTGTTCTTATCCTGGTTTCAATACCACTAAACGGATTAGCAATGACCGACAATACGCATAAACGAGGACATACGTACACTTTGTTTCTTTTTCACTAATAATTCATACCTTACACACTGAAAAGTTCCGAGAATAATTTTCTCACGCCTTTTTCCACGTAGTCTTCCCTGTCCAAAGCGGTAGTAAAGAAATAGAATACAATAATGGTTGTGAGTAAGCCTATTCTTCTTTTCCCAAAAAATGAATAATATTTTCAAAAAAATTAAATAAACTTGATTAAGACGTGAGAATCAAGAAAACAAGTTGTACAAAAGGCAAGAAAAACACGCTTTAGTGGCAGTAAGTATTGAAAGGGAAATTAAAGAAGAATTTCATGATTTCTTAGTGATCTGTGAAATGAGTAAGGTTTCCCACTAAAAAATCTGTTTTTAAACGTTCCTTGGCTTTAAGACACCACTTCAAAGGAAAGAAAGTGCATTCAATCTAAGAATCGGATTGTTTTTCTTCCAGATTGTTTGCAACTCACACACCATACACCGCGTGCCAACCGACATAAAAAACAACGTGCTTCGCATCAAAATCACCGATAAAATGGAAGGGAATTGTGTGCTCACTGCCTTTTCCTCAGACCCAAGTTCAGACGTGATGCTATTCAGAGTCCAGAATTACTGTGAGGTTTGTCAGGTGTTTTTTTGGCCATTTTTTATGTGTTTTTGTGGTCGACGTGGGTACGCCTGAGTTCTCGGGGAAAGCTGACAAAGGAGAGTGAGCATGAATAAGTCAGATTGGTGGAAAAAGCGGCTGGAAGTCCGCCGAATGAGAAAAGAGAAACGAGGGACGAGAAAAAAGAAAACAAGGGGCTTTCAGGACTGCAAGGTGAAAGTGTCAAAGGTTTCGAATGGAATGAGCAAGGAACTCGGCAGCAACGACGTCATCGAACCTGGAGACGAAGTGGAACTGGAATTTGCAGGACACTCGGAGGCGATTGTTTTTTACAGAGCCATGGACGAACGTCTCAATTATATAACTTTGGTCAGAAACTCAAGATCACACTTTTAATGTTTTTTGTTTTAGAGAAACGATTACATGACTCACGAATACCAAGACTATCTCATATTTGCGAAACAGACATTTGGGGCAAAAGTGGTCAACCTGGTGGATGAGGATGGGGTTGAGAAAGCAATAAGTGAGTAGGATTGCAAAAAAACCTCAGAACGAACGCGAAAACCAATTTCAGAAGAAGTCTGCACGGCGGCAGGCTATCTGCTCCGCTTTAATTGTGAACAAGGACAGCGTTCGACGTCTCTTGTATCCGAAAAGTGCCTCAAACACGTATTGAATCGCTGCTATAAAAACTCAACGGGCAAGTCAAATTTTGAAAGGGCCGACAGCGACATTACTCTTTCACTTTTCAGCTACAGTGTTGCCCATAATGACGCCGTACTTGGAGCGAAAAACGCAAATGAACACGGCGAGCTCGACTAACTGGTTAGAGAACTTCAACCTTTTCCGTCCGAAGATTCCCAAAGCCCCGCTTGCTCTCTTCGTGAAACCGTGTGTTTTCCCGCATGTATATTTAATTCTTAACTTTAGTTCCATTCCGCTCTTTTTCTTTCTGACATAAGTTTAGTTGTATAACACTAGGAAAGAAGCGTTTACCGTTTGTAAAAGTTGTACGTGTTCAGCGAGTTCCACGACCCAGGAGTTGTGAAGCAGAAACCAAAAGTTCGGCAGCATTTCCCGGAAACCTGGCTGTTTGATGCCATTGTCTTGGAGTAATTTAGCAACCATAGTTTCAAGAAAACATAGAGAGTGACTTTTAGAAGAAACGGAACCAAAAAAGTGAGAGCAACCTCACCGGATAATGTCGGACAATGGGCTCTTAATAGCGCTTATTGGTGGCATGGACGGGTCTCACTCTTTCCGGGCCAGACAAGATACATTCAGACAAGCAAACCAATATTCTTAGAGGTAAGAAGTCGTTATATAAATAAATGAATGTCCAATGAAAACCATATAATTCAGGTTGACATGCCCAGAAATGTCTATGTGAACGAGACAATCAGTCCACTTTTAACTGTTACCGGAATTGATCTCAAAAAATCTCGAGAAACATTTGTGATTTGTCTATCAGAGCTGCCCAGAAAAGTTTGTGCGGACCAAGGGGCCAACGGAAATAAAGGAGACAAGTACTACATGAAAGTGGAGATGACGAGAAACTCACCGATTCAAAGCAAATACCTCATGATGAAATTCCTTTCGCCTGGTTTGGTTAACATGACGGTTACCCTTCGAACGTACGTTGATCAGGGCCTTGTTCGTTGTGCCCGTAGCCAAGCGTGAAGCCCGGCGGTAGCCGGGGGTCAGGCTTGTGAATAAGTAAATAAATAAACAAATGTTCAGTGAAAACTGCGAAACGGGCAAGATTTTGGACGCCGTGCGGAAACAAATTGAGATCCAGGTGTCTTCAGTAACAAGATGTAAATAAATAAAACTTGTGAGAGTTACAGAAACGCGCGGACACCGAAGAATACTACGAACGTCATATTCTGAACCCCAGCAAACCATTGGTGACGGCGATGAATGATGATCCGGGGTCAACGAGCAGCAAGGACACGAAGATGATAAGTGAGTCCGAACAGGAAAACAAAATTGGAGATGAGAGGACATATTTGCAGCGTTCTCCGATCAACACTCTTCTTCCGACACTACGGACACCATCAACACTCTGATCACTTCCAACGTTCCGGACACTGAGACAGTTTTCTCTTTTAGTATCACTTTGTCAAGTACAAACAGTCAACAAATTCAGACGATAATTCGAAAAGTTTTCAGAGTTTTTGCCAATAACAGAAAGAGTTGTCACTATGTCAATGGGTACACGTTTCAAGAGAAATGGTCAGAGAATTCTGACTTCAGTAATCAAAGAGCTTTCCGTCGTTCTCTACAAATTCAAAAAGCTGAAACTCTCCGGCTATACTTCTTATCAAATGGAAGCTGAAATTAATGATTGTACAGTTCCTCTATCAAAAAAAACACAAAGTATTTTTTTCAGTGATCAACGAAATGATGCAGTTCTCGAATTGCACTTCCCGGAAAGAACCGTGCGGTTACTATGAGTTTGGAAGACCGCAAGCGTCATCAGATATATCGATTTTGTATGTGTTTCTAACCTGCATGAATGAAATCAATATCTTTCTCACAGATTGACAAGTATCGCTACAAGCCTGTTATGCGAAGCAGACGTCGAAGAGAGCCGAGTACTTGGATCACTAAAAACCATCACCGCCTACATTCCAAAACTAGGAAGAAAAGATTTCAACGAAGACCTCAGTGACATCATAGACGTCGAAAACGCAGAGGATAAAAAATACCTCCTTGTCTCTTTCATGTATCAAGTTTCACGAGACTGCGCTAGTTATAGAGGCGGAGTGAAAGATATGGTGGGTAAAAGTAAACACGTAAAACGAAAATAGGTGTTTTTCAGTCAAAGTCGTTTGGGAAGTTGCATAAATACTTTTATGAGTTGGACGAGTCAAATGTGAAAGATGGAAGAACAGCAAGTGCCATTGCATTCATGGCGACGAATGCCACTGCGGAACTTATGAGAAGTGACCTTCTGTCTAAAATTGATAGTAATCTATCCTTTTGAAAGCTTAAATCCAACAATCTTCAATATTCAGAAGAACATCCTCCGTATTGGAAATGCAATGGAATTGAACTTAATCGAGTTGGAAAGTCGAAACAAGCAAGCGAGTCGTTCAGAAGACGACGAGAGGTGAGAACAACAGCGAAACCGACGCCCGGAACTTGAAAACAAAGCAAAAATAGATTAACTGAAGACGCAAAGTGGGAGGTTCTTTTCCCCTCTCGCCCTTTCCATTAAGTTTCTCCAATAAAAACAATTAGGCACACTAGAGCTTTCTCGGATATGCAAATAATGCGGACCATCTTTGGTCCCTGAAAAACGAATTTATTGCAGAGCTGCCAAGTGATGGTGAATAGCTTTGCTCTTTCTGCTATTGTGACCGCCTACGCCGAAGGCACCGAAGTTGACTGGGACCGCCTCGCCGATTGGATTTCAGAACAACAGAGCAGCGATGGATCCTACGGAAGCCCATTAACCACATTAGTAGCAACTAGGTCTTTGTATGAGAAACGACGTCGCAATGTGGAAATTGAGTACAATGACAACCTTGAAGTAATAACCAAAAAATAAGCATTTGTGAAAGTTTCTAGAATCTGTTTTCAGGTAACAGTTCGATGCAAAGGGTGCACTGAAAAGCATGTGAACGTTACTGAAAGTCCTATCGAAATTCACGTAGGCCTTGTCGATTCTCAGATTCAAATGTTCGGATCCAGTTTCAGATTCCCAACAACATTCACTATGTCACGCTCATAACAAAAGGCCGCGGAAAAGCTGTCGTTGCCGCCCGGATAGTGGCGACTAAGAGGCCAAGACCGAAAAGAGGACTCACACAGGATGATTACTATCCTGTGCACTTGGCCATTGATCAGAAAGTTCAAGATAATTTTGTGCATCAAACGGTGTGCTTCAAGTGAGAATTTAAGAATATTTAAGAACTTTGGGGAGATCTTCAATATTAATGTTTCAGTGTAACTAATCCTACCATCAAAACGCTTGACATCTTTCATGGAACTTACACCCTTTTCTCAGCAACACCAGATCAGCTTTATTTCTTGGTATGCGACAGCATGATATTATTTTGCAAACATATTTCAGAATGATTCGTATACCCCTATCAATCCGACGACGTCAGCTCTCGGTCTTCATTTCATTATCACTGGTATCGCAACAAATCAAACACTTTGCTACAAAGTAGCCCTAAGTGAATCAAAGGGAGGAAACAATATACCTAACAAGTCAGCTCCCGTGCCGATTCGGGCGACACATCCCGTGCAAGGTACACTCACGTCTTTACTGCTTAAAAACGCAAAAAAGTTTTAGGATTAGTGGGAATGCTTCTGATTGCCCATCCTGATGTTCCAAAGTCGGACGCTGTGGTTCGACGGCGACGTCATCATCATCATACTCGCACAAGATTCGTCAGAAGAATCATTGACGAGTCCGCCGTGGATACGGTCTGCTACGACGGAGGTTTGTATGAAGTTCTCTACAATTTTCTGAAGTTTCAACTTTAGGAGAGTGTTCTTGTGCAGAAACAACATGCAGTGTCAAGTGCAAGACGTGTCAATTGGATACTCCCGAACAACTCAGAGAGTTGTTATCAACAGATGGATTCTTCGGTATCACTCATTCCCAGTTTGGTTTCCGTACCTAGTCTACTTCAGGTATTCGGTTCGAATTGAATGCCATCGCAAGTTCTGTAATGAACGGAGCAAACTACACAATCTACGACGGTACTGTAAAGGACAGTAACGGCCTGGGATCAGGCGCATTTGAACTTTCAAGTAAGTTTCAAGTGAAAACAAAAAGACTAGATCCTTGAACATCAGAAAAAGTGAGAGTTTGGCTGCGATCTTGTAACGTCGGTTGTGCACCAGAAGAAAAGATATTGAAGCGAGACTATTACGTATTGGGACATGAGGATGGTCTCAATTCGGATTCTTATGGAAGGTATTTTTAAACTGAATTATTACAAAAATAAGCATACATTTTCAGACAAAACTACATTCTCAATCACATGGATCGATTCGAAGAGAGTTCTTACGCGTGTCAAAACTTGAACTCAGCAATAACAATCAGATACTGAACACCGACACTCTCAACTTCCATGTCACGGGCTCAAATTATTCTGCTTTGCCAACTCGCTTCTCATACTGATGATTTACTGCAAAAAGTTTCATTTTATTTCATTTTATTATCATTTAACGCAATAATAAATATGATACATCATAGATGTTACCAAAGAGAATCAAAAGATTCGAGAAGGAAAGACAACAAAATACGTAGAATGGAAACCTCGTTCGCTTCAGTTTTGCACTGCATAATTGACAGAAAAATGACAAATAACACCGTACCCCGGATAGATAAGATGATGAAGTGGTTGAAAGACTGAGAACTTTCGAGAAATTCAAATTTGAAGACCCATTTTTGTGTTAGTTTTGGTTATGTTGTGTGCTGAATGTGAGAAAAGGAGTCTAAAAGACACTGGTATGGGCAACAACAGTTGGCATCACTATATCGGCTTCCCATCGGAGACATTTGTCATGAATGCTCAAGTGTTCATTTGTTGAAGGGAACTGGAAGGGGTCAGCCACAATGAGACCTCTTCCGATCAGAACATCCACCGCATCTTCAAGGAATGGAGTTGACATGTTCACGAGGAAATCCACAGTCTGCAAGTAAAATGTTGATGCGAACGTAGTTATGTTTAAAAAGAAATAAAACAGCGCACTCCCCGCCAGGCGAGTGCATATCTTGGCAAACAACCGCGGCTTACTCATGTGGAAAGATGAAATCCCGCTCTCTTCAGTTCCTTTTCTCTCTTTTGGTCTTTACCTTTTGTGACATTAGACCAACTTTACTGTCGACCAGGTTGGCTTGTGCGTTTATCATGTTGATGTATCCTTTAACTCGCTTGTTCCTCATTTCCATTGTCAGTGTGAATTCTGTTTCTACGTTGATTGTCAGCATACTTCCTTCGACAGTTTTCAGAGAAGGAGCAGCAAATACCTGCAAACCGTCTTGTTTTGTGCTTTGTTTTATTAAAAAATACATTCAGTGAAGCGTTCAGATAGACCAGAGCTCTTCCTTCTTGAAGATCAATGACTGGAGGCGAGAGTGTGGATGCTTCCACAGAAAGAGTCCTGTTTGGAACTTGCTCTGCGAGCTCTGGCAAAACTGTTCCAATACAAAGCACGTCACAACTTGTTTTCAAAAACGGAGACTCTATTTTGGTCCTGCAATTCAATCCGTTTCGACTGTTAGCAATCACTGGATGATCAAACTGACTTGAGATGTCCAGCAAAGTGAGCGGCTGCAATGATGCTCTGAACGGTGTGCTCGTCAATGAACATGTCAATCATTCTTGTGGACCTTGGAAGTGACTCTGAGAACAGTTAGACTTTAAAATAATCAATTCTCTCTGTTGAGAATCCTACCAACACTAGTGAGCGTGGCGTTTTCTACCATTCCACTTTCCACAAATTCATCGTCCCAAATCAAATCACTTCTCATTCGAACGTCAACATGATGTTGGGTCATAGCAATCGATTGCATCGTTTGAATGAGTGTCACCTGAACAAAATGCTAAAAATGTATACGTCAATGACTGTTTCCCTTACATCCGGAGAATGACTAATTGTCAAATTGGTTGGGAATTGGTAGAGTTGCGCTTCAACCCACGGGAGCCAATGGTTTCTCATCATGTCACAGTACTCCTGAAAATGAATATGAAACAAGTTTTGTTCGCTTTTGGTCGTTACCTCTTCAAGAGTTCTTCTGATAGCTCGTGTGACACTTTGACGGAACCAATGTAGAACATCTGCTGCCATACTTCCCTTAAAGACAGATATAAAGAACATTGAAGGAAAACTTTGACTTACATCGAAGCTCACCCTCAGATCACGGATCTGAGCAACACAATGATGAACTTCCACTTCGTTGTCTTGAGTAATCTATAAAGAAAAGAGTTTCACAAACTCATGCGCTCAACTGAACTGACCTGCATGGCAATTTCTGAGATCAGACCGGTCATTTGCGCATGAATTTGTCCTTGAAGGGGGATTTTGAGCATGTGCAAGAACTGAGACTCGACCGCCCACTCGGCTGAGACTTGAGCATATCCACTGAGCGTGGACATGTACAAGAAGGAATGGTCCGAAGGTCGGAACCGGATGAGTGGAGGTACGAATCGTTTGATCGTGATGTTAGTAACACTCATTTCTCCGCCAGCAAAAGAGTTGTAAAAAGATTGCTGAAATTAAATATCATTTTGACGTCTGGAAAACGTCCAATACTCGTATTTCAGGCATTCTCATGTGTGGTCCAGCCATTGAAAGCCATTGTCGTGTAAAATTAGCAGCTTCATGTAAACCAAATTCGTTGACTCGTAATAATAAACTTTGTGAAAACTGAAATTCTAAAGTTCTATTCATAAATGACGTTTATCAACTTGCCTGTGCTATACAAAGTAGGCTAATAAGTTTGAAAAGCATTATATAAAACAGAGCGGTCGCGAGAGTCGGTCGGTTGGTAGGTAAGCACTTCACGCGGGTGGTCGCCTAAACTTCTTCAGTTATGTTTTTTTCCGTTGCTTGGCGGATCGGTCAAACTCGAATCGTTTCACGAGATAGAAACGAGCTAGAGGGGGAGTCGAGTTGCAAACAAAACGAACGATACGATGAGGCTCACGAGGTTAAATAAATTGGAAGCGAGATTCGGCGAAGCAAAAAAATGCGCGCATTCCATCATCTGTGTTTGGGATGATGGAATGGATAGGTTTGAGCGGCTGAGTGCTCGAGATATATCCTCGAAAAACGGACGACAAAGACGGTTCTGGAGTTGGGATCAAAAGCAGCGCGGATATCGGTTTTCATATTGTTTTTGTAAACGTTTGTCACGAACAGATTCCAAAAAGTAGTGTTTATTCACTATTCCAGGTGCAAAATGTTCGAACTCTCCCGAGTAGGAAGTCTATTTTCTGACATGGATCATCTTTCTCCTGTCTGACGGTATAAAAACAAAAGAAAACAGAAAATCTGTGCAAACAGTAGGGATATTTCCCGAAATAAATCCTATGGAACGTATCACAAACCAACGGAAAGTTTAAAAGAACTCCACTCGAAAGGTTCAAAATCACAAGTATGAGAGCCGCCAAGAGCACGCACGCATTCGGAAGGACAATGTTTGCCTGCTATCACGTATGCGTGAAACCAAATACACCCAACGAACAACACGAAAATTGGTTGCACTCGGTGAAAAGGTGGGAGCGCAAAAAGTTGACAAGTCGCCTGCTGCCGGCCTCCCTCTATTCACATTGTTGCAAATGTTTCTCGACACGAGCAAAGAGCAGAGCAGAACACAGAAATGACGGCGACAGTACGCATAATAGAGCCATAACGGAGCAAAAAGATCATTGAAACGAAGTGTTGTCTGGCGGAAAACCAAAATTGGATTGGAGACAGAGACTCGGCACTACGGTCGTCGAGAGAATGGATAAATAAAATAGAATTTCTGTTCAAATGAAATGGAGCTGTAGAAACAGGCGGGCGGGAGAACGAAACAATGAGGGTCGCCCCGCAAAAAAAGCCTCGCGCCACGATTGAATCGTCTGGATGCAAACGATAATATTTGTTCAAGATTCGTTTCTGATAAGCCGCCGCGCATTCGATTTGACCTAATGACCACTCGACCCCTGCTTGCGGTTGAAGTCTTCGAGACTCGGTTTCATCCCAAAAAACGGTAGTGATGATGGGTGTGTGCGAGCAAACTGTCGCTTGTATGCATTCCCGTTTTTGACAGCAGCACTCGTATGATGATGACAACTTAATGAGAGGAGGAAAGAGTTAGAGAACAAAGCGGAGAGGGATGAGCACTTTGCAGGTACACTAGGGTCGAACGTGAGAAACAGTAAAAAGTTTATCGGAACTCGGAACATATCAGGTTACAGTTCAATTCGATAATGTTGAAAACTGAACAGAGTAAGGAGTTCTCTGTTTTGCACATTTCCTACAAGTGTGACTGGAGGAAAAGTAGTGACGAGACCTGTGAACGACACTGTTCATTGGTTCTGTTTGCTTATTGACCGAGAGGTTTATGTAAATTCGGATTCATCAAACTTTTCGGAGCAAGGAATTGAGGGCTCTTGTTACTTTCGCACTTCATTCGCATGTCAAACTTGATGCCGATCATTTGAAACGTGGCGGAGCACTTGTTCTCCCTATTCATATTCGGGTAAAGTGTTTGAGAAGAACCTTTTCTCTGCGAATGTCTCCTGCCTCCTAATCTTTGCCTAAGATGAACCAACTGGCCGCGCGTTTCCTTTTTCTTCGTGATCACAGATTTTTGAGCGCTTTCAAAATGATTGAGCAAAACCGAAACGCAAATTTTGGCACTTCGGCGGCGGGTTCAGCTTCAGGTAAGCATTAAACGATGAGGTTCCGCGGGGGTGTGCACACGTATGCACACAAATGCGAGCGAACAGTACTAGCCACTCGGAGCGGACAAACTATTTGTTTGTCGAACAATGTGTGAGCAAATGTAACTTTTACTGACCACAACTTGCCGCCAATTTTGACGCCTGAAACATTAATTTGACACGTGTTCAACATGAAATTGTTTTTTGAAAACATTTATTTGTCAATTCATGTTTGTCATTTTATTGACTCAAAAATCGGATCGGCATGAATATACTGGAGCGAAAGAAGAAAATAGAGCAAATACAAGGTGTCTAGCCAGCTAGAAAATCGGAAAAGAGAACAGAATGCATGTTTCAAATATGGAGAATGTGTAAGGGGTCAGACATCAGAAGGGGTGACATCGTCGAGTTCACAGAACGGGTACTCTGGGTGGGTGCGTCTGAAATGAATTCATTTACTCTTCATTATTATCAGTTTTTGAAACCAACCTGTGTCTAAACGTGTACACCCGAGCACGAGGTCTCACACGTCCCAACTCTTCCATGTCCTGATCAGTGAGAGAGAACTTCATGCTTTCCAAGTTGTCCCTAAGCCGTTGAGCATCAGTGCTCTTCGGAATCACTACTATGTTTCTCTGAGTCAGGTGACGTAGAAGAATCTGTGCCGGCGATTTCTTGTACTTTTCAGCGAGCCAGAGAACAACCGGCTCCTCGAGTGGGCTCAAATCTCGCAGGCCAAGTTGTCTTCTCTGACCTACAAAAATGGTGATTTGTTCCCAATCAAAAGTGTGTTTGGTTTGTACCAGGACTTCCAATTGGAGCATAAGCGGTGAGAGACATGTTTAGTGATTGGCACAAAACCACGAATTCTTTTTGCGGCCAATGGAGGTTGACTTCAACCTGAAAGTGGAAATTGGATATTGGATATTAAGGCTCTAGTGCAACCTGAAGATTGTGCGGTTTGACAGTGGCCGTGCTATACACACGCTGGATCTGATCCACGTTGAAATTGGATATCCCTATGGATCGAGCCAATTTCAGATTGTACACCTGAAACAAACAACTTTGCGTTTCCGTTTCCGTTCGTTGCAGCTGGCAGACGTAATGTCAAATCTTACGGAGCCACCGTTTTCGTGAATTCTCGTTGTGCACCCTATCATTATCTTACGTCTTCCATCCCTTTCCATGTGTCCGGAAGCGATGTGTACGAAGCGTCGCTTGTGGAGAGTCCCCGAGGAGTCGAACGAACCTACAATTCACACGAAAAACTAGCAGACAAGGGAGAGAGAGAGGGAAGCTTTTTACCCGAACACCGCAAGGCGTGTTAACCAGAAACAAGTCGACGTACTCCATTTGCAGGTCTTTCAATTGTGCTCTCAGAGATTGCTCAACGCTCGGGCGGTCGTGCGAGGTGCACGGAAGCTTTAAAAACATGGATATAAATCGGATGAAGGATAACTTTTCACCTTTGTAGTGATGAAAATATCTTCTCGGTTGAGTTTTCCCGAGTCAATGTACTCTTTGACAACCTTTCCCACGATGGCCTCAGTTCCGTAGATACTGGCCGTATCAATGTGAGTATATCCAAGATCAAGGGCAGTCCGCAATGCAAACTCGACTTCTTTCTCCGAACTTGGAGCTCCCCCCGTTCCCAGTCCCATGAATGGTATCTCAACTCCGTTTCCCATCCGAATACGTGTCGGAATGTAGTCTCTACGAGGTGATGCACCTTCAATGGAAAGTTAATTTCGAATAGAAATCAGAGTGCATTATGGAAAATGTTGCGTACTTTAGATTCACCCACTTACTCACCGTTTTTTGTGGTAACCCATTGAATGACCGCTGATAACTTTTCTTGAACTTTCTTCTCCGGCATGATTGCTCACCGACAAAATGGGGGAAAAAAAAAGAACGGATGACTAGACGAATGGAAGTTTTGGAAAACAACCTATAATCTCTGATCCGTACTAATTGAGAGAACGATAAATTTAGATTAACCGATAGGAATCAGGAGTCTTCAAAGTTGTTGTCGGACTGAACACAAGCGCAAGATGGGAAGAATGAAGAGAAAAGAGCAATAAAGCTCGCGATCGAAACACTGGTGGAACCACTTCAAATTAATCCAATTTGTGTTTTTTTTTCTCGTTAGCTCTGCTTGAGGACACAAAGTTTCGAAAATGTTAGGGAGGTGCTCTAGACGTCAAGAAGAAGAGGAAAGGACTCGCGTAGTCCTCGAATAGACGCAGGCACCGCCCCTTAAATTTAGAGGGTTTGAGGGGCGAACGCAACGAGTCTAGTCATTGCACAAACCTTGCGATAAATCTCATTCTTTTGGCGGTCCGTTTCAGGGCAGCACACTCATCATACGTTAGGAAGGAAATGAGGAAATAAGGAGCGAGAGGGCCAGGAAGACAGATGTTTATAACACGTGTGTGTCATAAAATGGATCGGAAATGTGGATGATGTAAGGAAATGATTGTAAAATGAACAGAACCAGCTGGGTAAAAGTGCACTCACACCTTTTCATTCGGACACCGCACATGCAAGTTTTGAAGTTTGAACAGCGGAAAAAAACCGGGCAAAGATCATGCGACTAAATCAAAATCATATTGAAACCGCGCCGCTAATATACTTATCAAGAAGTTCGAACGAAACAATGTGATATCTGAATGTGTGTTGACACAGTTTGTTGATGAAATGTCGCCGATAAGAGAAAGCGCATAAGTTATGACTGATGCAGAAACACGAAACAAAAACGGGTTGCATATTGCATATAGCCTGGGAATATCCACTTGATAAGTGAACTTGTTTTTCGCAACTCAACGGGCCGAGCATGACTCAAAATTGACTCCTTTTGCAAAAGGAAAACGTGGCACAGTTGCGTAGCACCCGTCCTTGCACCACGTTTGACAGCCTCAGAAAACGTTTGTTTTTGAAGGTGAATCATAAAAACATCCTGGATTGAACTTTGCGAGAAGAAGGAAAAGAAAACATTCAGAGTTGTATTCTCGATCTGCAATATAATATCCAATAATTGTGCTCCCTTCCTACTACAATCCAAGTACACTTTGTCACAGAAACGTAATGACTAGAAACTAAAAATCTCGCGTGCAGATTTGCATTTGCCCTATCATTCCCTTTCGCATACTATAATTGTGTCCTGTTATCATAAAGTGTACCTGTCATTTCCGAACAATTTGATACGACCAGTTCTTTGTCTGACTGAAAGATTTTTGTTGATTTTGGAACATTGATTTTTGGAACAATCTCGTGCAATACGAAAAGTGTGACGCTATTCTCTATTCAAACTTTTAAATTCCCTAAAATCATTCGAGGCTTTTGTTCTGAAAAGAAAGAGCTAAGCCCACGGCTGATTGAATTCGCAAAAAAAGGTAGTGCTTATCCGAAAAATAATGTCTCTTGCACCGGCAAATCTTAATGTCTCTGGGATTGAAATGCAAATTTAACCCTTTTCGAGCGGATTTTTCCGAACAGACCATTGCAGAGTTCAAACACCCATAATTCAGGAAAATTTGTTTTGGCGTGAGCAATAAAATTGGTTACCAGAAAAATGCACTTCAATGATGTATGCAACGATAACATTGAACGGTGAATAAAACATTTGAACGGTGAATAATCCAATATAAATGAAAAATTTGAATTCGCTGAGTAAAGTTAAGAGGTTTGTCATAATAGTTATAATTTGAGTTTCGTTTCAGTCAAGGGACTTCCTTCAAATATCAGTGAGACTTTTTTCATATTTGGCATCTGGCGATCTCAGTGTTTGCAGCAGAAATGGCTGTCTTTGAACTCGGCTCCCACCTGAATTGCAAATTGAGAATGTTCAAGTTGGTTGTGCTCCCAGTAACTCACCATTTGCTGTCTTTGACAAATCGAGACTGCTGTAATCTGAAACATCATTCATTTTTACTCTAAAATGTCAGCTTTTAGTAAATTACCATGTTCATCGTCATCGGTAAGAATAGTTTCGTCCGTTTGATAGTGTTCAATCGGATTCGACGCTGATTCGTGGTGAGTATCTCTGCAAATTTTCAATTTTGATTATCTGCCAATCATGAATCACTTTACCTCAAAATGTTATCCAAAGTATCGTCATCATCCATGATGTATGGGGCATCCCCTAAAGATTCATCCTATTTCAATTCACTTTTAGGTTAAAGTTACCGATTGAGTACTTTTCATCGTCAGAATCGAGTAATTCCTGTCGAAATTTGGCATCGTCCCAGACAGGATTGTCGAAGAATATCATTGTTGTGTCCGATCCTCGAGGCTTTTGTCCCCCGCTGCCAAAAGTGATTGCCTGATATTCCTCCGGCAACGGTGGAAGCGGCACTTCGATGAACTTTTGCGAATCCTGAAAAAAGAGAGTTATAAGCTCTTCAGCACTTTTCTTTGCAATTTGTATTGTTTGTGTGTGTGTGTGTGTGTGTGCAACGTGTATTTGTGAGAAACTTGTATTAACTATCGCAAAAGCATAGAAACTGAAGAACAGTCTATTTTCATCACTCACTTTCCGAGCTGCCATTTCCATGATTTCCTCGAATACACCTTTTGCTTTTGCGCGATTTTCTGAAAACATATTCATAGTCAAACTTTTAGAATTTGTTATCTAAACCGTCAGCAATTGGAGCATGATCAATGGATTCCGATAGAGTTCTCATGCGACGTAGTTCTAAAAATATCATTTAATTGGATTCCGAGATAAGTCGATAACTTACTTGTCGTGTTAATGAATCGTTCGTGAAACTTTCCACACTCTCTGTCGCACGGCCACATCTCGCAATAGAGCTCAATACCCTGATTGAGCATTTCTCGATACATACTGAAACACTCGTGATGAATGAGAAGTATGAGATGAAGCAGACGAAGAGATGAACAAAAAGAGAAAAACCTGACTGCGGGTTACTAAGGGCAACAAAATGCGAATTTCCAAATATCAAATTCTTTATTTCTCTCCTCTCGCTCTACATTTTCAAATGTTGTCTTTTTTAAAGCTCACAATGATATACTATGTCTAGACAGGAGTTTTCAGATTCTTCAATGCAAGATGAAAAAAAACATGAAAGGAAACGTGTGAACCTACTGAACGGATTAGTAATATTACTTTTAGTGCAGGAGAATGAACATATCGTATAATAGACGGATTTGCCTCACAACTCTCGTTGATTGTGGCGATAAAGCTGGTTATATATCAAAAGAAACCAAAAAACTGAAAGATAAAAGTGCATATGAATTCAGACTGAAATGCGTTTTTAGTCTTTCCGCAGAATCACAAGGTTTCTGAAGTGCTCAATGATTAACAAAATTCACAAATTGCATATTACATAGAAAGCTTCAATGACATTAAATGGCATCACACGCATTTCTAACGACAAATGTTTGTTTTGAAAACATTACGGAATTGGAGTTTGCGTCGTTCTGATTGGGAATCCATAACTAATTCGAGTATTTAAGGCTAGAAAGCTAGGCAACACATACAATGAGCCTCGAAATGAAATGCTCGTTGAAAAGATAATTCTAGATCACGAGAAGAGGAAAAGCCCGGCGTAATTAGAATTTTCGAGAGAAACCTTTCATGAAAGATTAGCAACAAATATGGCCCGAATTTTGTTATAATGCAGATTAACATAACAGAGAATGTTGTGACTATGTACATACACGCCTGAACATAATTATAAAGCCACTCTATTTTTGTGTTTTTTTCCAGAACCAAAAGTGATACTGACATAGGTCTTTCAGATAGTAATCTATGCCAGAAATTCTCTCGAACAATTAAGCAGAAGACCACAGTTTAAACCTAGAAAATTGGTTTCCTTTCGTTTTTGATAGTACAATAGTATTATTTTCTGTGGGTTTTCGTTACCGTAGAGAAGAGGGATCACGACGGAAGTGAAATTAATGAATGCAATAAATCGATCACGAGATTAAATAATAATTTTTTTTTCAACGAAACAATTATTCTACAGAAAGGCTTAAAAGGCGCTCCAAACAGTTATAATGTAGCCGGTTCTATTATGTCGCAGTTCTATTCTGTGCAGTTCTATTATGTCGCGGTTCTATTCTGCCCAGTTCTATTATGTTGGACCGCCTGGATTACTGTCTGAAAGACCCATGTCAGTATCACTTTTGGTTCTGGAGAAAAACGCAAAAATAGAGTGGCTTTATAATTATGTCCAGGTGTGTATTTAAAAAATATTCTTAAAAATGGACAACAATGCTGGACGATAATATAAATAACTTCTAAAACTATTTTTTTCTCTCTGGAATAAATTATATTTGATATCACAAAAAAGTCATTTTATTCATTATTGTTTGTTTTTAATGCGCATCCATAATCGGGGCTGAAACGAAGAGATCGAGTTACAAATGTGCCATCAGAGGATTCAATTGACTTCATTTTCACTTTTTGTCTTTCTCTCTCTCTCTCTCTGTCCTCTTTCGCGTTGCCGAGAAATGCTCGACAACAAAACGAAACCGATCATATCAATAATTGTCTGATTTGCAATCGGATACCTGTCTCTAACAGCAGCTCGGTGATAATTGAGAAGATTAACAAGATGTGCGGCGCGGCAAAAGTGTGTAATCCGACGAGATCAACCTGACATGTGTTGTCATGTTCAGACAAGACGGCTCAGGTTACCGTACCTTAGACTTCGGAATTGAGCAACGGCTCAAATGTTAAGTTTTCAATCCAGTTTTTTCTTTAATTTTTGAAAGACGAGACCCTCATCTGAAAACAATCATTCAATTTTTCGCCATAAAATTCCCGATCATCGCTTTCGAATCCGAGTATGTTCTACACCACTAACGAGCATCTGTTTGTGGTTTTGATCCGATGCATCCGTCATCGCTGCCAGATATTTGAATTGGTTAACCGTTCCCTCCGTTATTCAATCATAGCAGCGAGTTCTGAATCGGAAGCATATTCTATTGTGTGCGTGTGTGCTTCTTTGTTGCTCCCACTTTTTATTTATATCTATGAAAAGGTGTTACAACTGATCATTTTATTACTTGTTGAATGTATTGTATTTGTTTGTGCGTAAATGAGACAGTGCTTGTTGCCAAATGAGTCAGCCTCCTACTGTGGCCATGCTTATTGCAAAATGCCCTTTCCTCCTCCTCCTGTACACACTCTTCATTCGCATAACTTTTTTTCTTAATTTCTTTGACTATAAGGTTATTCAAAAACAACTATTTCGTCGAATCGATATCACTTTTCGTAGTTGAAATCGACAAACGTCGCAAAAATCATACGTCAAAGTCCGCCTGTCCCGGCTGGGCCGGAAGGTGAAAAATTGTTGTGAGCCAGAAAAATGAAGAGTCAGTCAAAATTTTCGCAGACTTGTTGCGGGCAGGGCCGCTTGAAGTCTGACGATCACCCTGGCCCGGATTTCAGTTCGAATTGTTTTCCAAAATGTTGTGTAGCCCGGCTTATGGAAATTGTTTTGACTAAACGGTGATGAGGGGTGATGATTTCGATAACAACACACCGAGAGAATTTCTGTTTTATAGCCAAATGAAACATCAATCTGTTGCTCGCTATAAAATAGCAAAACGAATAAAATATCACCCGGTTCATCGTCAGTGCTTCGCTGTTTTATTGAGGGGTGAGTCTTGCTAACGCAATCAAAATTTATAGTGCTTGAGGAAGCAAATGACAATACTAACTACCTCCAATCGCCTGTCCTTTTCTGTTCGTTCCGATCGAAAAACCTGAGTCAACTTGTCCGCAATTTGTCGACAGTTATGGTTTTGTAGTAATACGCCGGTTAAGTTAAACGGATTTAAAACAGATATTGCAATTCGTTCATCCCATTTCACTTGTTGCCAATTTCTCGGTCACTTTTTTGTATGGTTATTCATTATCCCCCTTAACGTTCCACGTTTACAGAAACACTCCCAAGGTCCCTCTTAGTTTAGTTAGTGGAAATTTGTGCTACAAATGAGGCGAAATTCAACAACGCTTGAAAAATTGCGTGCTCATAGGCTCGTTCAAATCTCAATTTTCGCGCGAGAGCTTGCCCCCAAATTTTAATAAAACCCGTCGCCTCCAAATGGGGGGAGATGTTAAATGGCGCAATTCGCGGGTGCCGAAAGTGTTAGTAATTAAATTTGTTAGCACCCAACAACAAGGATTTCGCGCATCTTATTGGAATCTGTGCAAACACAAAGAGGGCGAGCAGAAGAAAAAATTCATTTCGGCATAGAAAGCCCATTGCTCACGTAATGGCAACAATTATACAAAATGTTAAATCACTTTTGAGAGGGGGTGAAATTTGTCTTAGCAAGTCGAAAATCGTGAGGCCAATTATTCTGGAAAATATAAGGAAAAGTGAAAATTGGAGGACACGCACAAATTGCTCATTGTCTAACTTTTCACTCATTCAATGAATTGCCTGAAAAGCAATTATAAGCGGGGCTCGTGTATTTCGAAACAATGCATTTTTGGTTTTCACGAAAATGTACCGTAGACCCAGCAGAATAGGGACAACAAATGAGCCAATACCCGTAGAAATGAGTTCAGTTTCCAAAAAGTCCCTTCCCTTCTTGATCTACTCAATTTTCTCAGCCGCTCGTTTGGCCAATTGCCTAAATCTTCCGCAAATCGTCAATCTTCGAATAACTCGGAAATAATACACATAAGTTTTGAATGATTCACATCATTAAAGGATCAGAAACAAGTCGAATTCGATTTGTTTTGCATTGTCGTCATTTGAGCGGAGGCACGAGCCGCGTACCCGTTTACCGTCCCTCGCCCAAATTCTAATTCCTTTTACGACTTTTGAAGCAAAGAAAAGGATAATGACGATTGAGTCCTTCTTATTTCAAACAACAGTTTTGGCCAATTAACGTCTTGTTTGAGAAGGGGGTGCTGAGCCGATTAGACAGACCTCCTCGCCTGTTTTCCAGTTGTACAGTAGTTGGACACGTCATCGGATTGGAAACGAATTGAACAGTCAAAACTGAAAATGGAGAGGGGGGCAGTACATCAGTTGAATACGAAAAAGGGTACGCTAACTATTCAATTGTATTTTCGGACTTTATGACGCGGGCACGTTCCCGCGAAATTCAAACCGGATCTGATCATTTTACAACTTGTGATTTTGGTGATCGACCCCTTTGGTTCCTATTTCTCTCTCTCTCTCTGTTCAAATGGTTAAGATGTTGCCAAAAAGAGAACAAAATGCGTTATTAAATCAAGGATTATTGTTGCCCACTCTCCTTCCTTTTCCTCTTCTTTTCTTCATGGGTTTATGTCAATGTTTGGGAGAAGTGAAATCTGCACGGAGATAAGATCTGTACGCATGTCGTGAAATGAGTCTACCAAAAAGTATTAGGGGGTGATTAGTTGAAGTCAAGGCTTATTTTGGAAAGGGAGGGGTGGCTGCCTGCTAAATGATTTGTCTCATATTCCGGAGCCCATTTTTCATTGGCATAACCGGCGCCCCTTGTGTCTGTCGAAGAAGAATACTCCCAGACCGCTCTACGCTACGACTTTCTTGAGAAAACAAAGATATTTAGGAGGGTTTTGATTGATTTACATGCTTTTGGTCGAACTGACACATATTAGGTTGTCAGGAAGCACGGCATGGCTCCATATAACTACGGGTTTATTTGAGATTCATTGCTACCTGTGTGTATAATTCCCTCAGCAGTTCCCTTTCCCTCTGCTTCACCTCATAAACATCATCATCATGTCACTGGCACACACACGCGACATTTCTCCCAACACGATTTGACGAGTGTTACGGTACGAATTGGTTTGTGCTGTTGAAGCGAGTTACGTACCGATGATAACGTGATTAGGGCCTAAATAGGGTTAGGAAGAGATGCTTTGTTAGGGGGAAGAAGAAGAAGAAGGGTGTGATAATCTGTCGAATTTTCTCGCTTTATGATTACGTTGTACTAATTTGATACGCATGAGTTTCATGAAGCGAGAACCGGTTCGACGGTCCTAGACCATGTTATTTTTACTAAAGAAAACGGTTGAGATAAGATAAAGTAAATGAGAAAAAGGGGGAAATGAATGATGGATAGGTACGGTTATAACACGATGAAATGTCACCCGCACCTTCAGATTCACTTCTCAACACGTACTCAGTTCCTTCTCACTTTTTCCTGAACTTTTTCCGAGTATTCGAACGGACCGCAACAGAAGGAAGGGATTAGCAGTTGTTCCCCTACTCATTTTCTCTATTTTTGTCTTAAGAACGGCAACTTTTGAGCCAATTCATAGTCGAGTTAGCCTCTAAACCCTCTTAGGCACAAAAGCGTGCACATGCAAACCGGCGTCGCTCCTTCTCAATTGGTCGCGGCTTAAAGCCCCGCCCACAATTCGCAATTTCACACGTTTTTGTGCTTACGTGTGCCCATCACCCCCCAGTCTTCCATTCACCCCTTTTTCAAGAATTCAACACTTTCCCAGACGGAATCAGTTCAAATGTTCTCGAAAAATCCAAACGACGTTCACAAGTTCTAATATGGTGGGTCAATTCAATTTGAAAAAAAGCGGAGCTAAATTATGCAAATCCGGTCGCCCAATTTCATCTCCATTTCGCACCTCCCTCTTCTTTTTCCGGAGCCCTGGATAAATGGCTGTGAAAGCATGACCCACTCACCGAATGAACACTTTCTCAACATTTCATGCTACGCTTCGTTTGCTTTCATACTGCTATGTTTTACAAACGTTTACAAAAATTGTCAATTTTTGGTAGGCTTCTTCACTTTTCCCCTTGTTTTTTCTCCCGAAGCTTGATAAAAACGATATAGAACTTTGAAGTTAGACAAAGAACTGTTCCAGGTATGAACTTTTTGATGAACCAACACAAGTGAAATCAGGTGTGAAAACGATGTATTTAAAAGGTGATCCTAAGAAGTGACCCAAATGTGTCGTTTTTCCTCCGAAATTCCATGTTAGGATAATGTTTGTCCTAATGAGCGTTGTTCACCTGATCATCGTCCGTATCCCTCGCCCATCTTCTCACCGCGACGCCTCATTGCACCGCTTAGTGATTGGCACCTGCTTAAATTGCTTTGTCATCTTCATCCTCATCATTTTCCTTGATTTTCCTATGAATTGAAGCAACGATTCATCGAATTTTCCATCACTTATCAACTTTTCTGACCAATTACGAGGTCTACCGTAGTCCCGTAAAGTTCACGGAGTTTTCTTGATCATACAAACAAGACTACAGTAACCAAAAACGATCCTAACTTTTTTTAAAGTTTGAAATTTAAGATGTGAAGACTGTATCCATTCGGTGTGTGAGCCAGAATGCGCATTAGAGCATGCCTAGGGTAAGCGGTGTATGCGGAAAGGTGCGGACAACAGTGATAGTCATCCGTTAATCATATGCGCACACATTGGACTTGTGCTCATCTTCCTTTCTCAGTTTTTCAACCATTCCAACTATTTCCAATCACCCTTATCTTTATTTGCATCTTTTGTTTTCCGGTTTCGAGTAACCACGATTAGTTTTATGAGCGTCCAAATGAGAAAAGGATTCAATTTTTGATGATGAATACCTAGAAAGAGGCGAAACTTTGGTAGTGGTGGAATCATCATTCGAAAAGCGATGAAGACAAGAGCGGAGGGGACCCTCCGTGTAATTCCCCAAACATGTCGTACACAAAGCCGAAATGACAGAACGTTTTCTCTTATTGGCTCAAAATGGCACAATTATACTAATCCTTTTCGAGTAGTCGACTTGTATTGGCTTGAGGTGGCGGCGTGGTGCCAGACATCATTTCGTCACCTCCTTCTCACTTTACCTTTCAGTTATTCCTGCCTCCTCCGACAAAAAAGTATTCTTAGGACTCGGGCGCCTCAACGTCCCTTGTCTACAAGTTCAACTCACCTTTTATTTACACCTCACCCACGTTAATTAGTTAAACGAGTGGGTCATTTGGGTTCTGAGCAGTGAGAATACATGAAATTATCCCTAGGGAGTGGAAATAGTGCATTATAATTTTCAATACTATAGAAGGAGTGATGTAAAAACGGCTCCAGAAGCATAATAGAAGATGTTCTCCGGCCCCCGCAATGGCACTGCCCGGCGGTGCTCATTACTGCATTCATTTACTCTTCTTTGAAGTGTTCCAGGGCAACAATACGCTGCTGCCACTGCCAAACACTATGATTATTGTATAAGTTTCTTTTCTGAATCGGATAGTTTAGCGGGCGCTGAACCGAAATGATTTCTATTTCTATTTCTATTTCCAGACCGCACCAAACACTATAATTAGTCACACAAAAGCAAGACGAATAATACCGTAGTAGTAGAAGTCTTTGACGTCGTCGTCGGTTCCTTTTCTCTACACTTTCTTTGACCATTTCCGTGCTGTCGTCGATTGTTTGCAAATATGAGTAATTAAACGAGAATTATCCGCGCATATTTTCCAGTTGATTTAAGCCCTTTGAATGGTGGTGGTCGGTGTGCCGAAGAGGGCGGCAGCAGCCATCGGAAAAGTTTTCGCCCCTTGGTCATCTATTGTCTTCACCTTATTAGTTCCCCGCAACGTTTGATTTGATTATGCCGCTCTTCCACGAGCTTTCAGAAGTGTACCAAATGATTCATCAGATTGGGAAACGACGAACTTAGGGTGTGTATGTGCTGGCGAGCACCGTTGACCACCCATGTTTATCAAAAGATTAGAATCATGAAAAATGTGGTACATATTGCTTTGTAAGGTTTCGTTCTGAGTTTTTGGCTTTTCGCATGATAAGCTCAGACTAATTATTGAAAAAAAAAACCAGAAAAACGTTGTCTTTTTAATCTAATAATAACCCTTTTGCAAACTCTTTTCCGTCTGAAACCCTGCCTATTTCCGGTTGTGGTTGTGGTTTTAACCGTTTCGATTCCAGATGTATGATTTCAAGACTTGGCGGCGCCTCTCTTTCTCTCTCGGGGCAAGCCATTCACCTGTCCAACCCTTCCATTTGAGCGCCTCGCTCCGAACAACGGTATTGCCCCAGTAATGGCTCATTTTCGTGTCTTCTCATCATCATCGCCACCCATTCGGTCGCCAAAGCGTACCTCTCAATCAAATGCTTGTCGTGTCACTTCAATAATAGCATTCGGGCTTTCTTCCTCTTGTCCCCTCCTACGCGTATTCTAGAGACAGGCACCTCATAAACCCCTGCTCATCACTCGTTTCTTGTCATGTTCAACTCCTCCCGAATTAAATCGTCAATTCATTTTTGGTGACTCTTCCGTTTGAGAGCACCGATTCATTTGCGGGTTTTGCGCGGAAGCCGCTCGGAGCGGCTCCACTCCCTCATGTCGAAAATGCGCCTAATAGACCACCTCAAATGATTTATTTCCTCAATTGCGGCCATTATATTTCTTGAGATTGTAAATACGTAATCTTATTTGAGGCGAGAGTGAGAGGGTCCGCATTTTCTCCCTCATTTTTCCAATAAATACGAGCCTATTCCCGACACCTTCTTTTTCCTCCCTTTTCCTGCTTCCAGTACTTCCCTCATATTCTTCCTAACTATGTTCTTTCTTTATATTCACTGCTCCTCCCGCTCCCCCTACTTCTACTCCACACATCCCAGGAATTTTCGTTATCATCATTACAGTAATCCTCTTTTCACCTCCCAAATGTGTAATCAAATCAAATTTGCACACAAGGTTTTCAATCCGTTAGTGTCATAAGTAGGGTGCAAATAAGATAGAGTCACAGTTACACACCTCACCTATTCAAACCCCGGAGTGATGTTATCAGACCAAACGGCCAACTTCATCAGAATAAACGAGTGACACAGCAAATAGTTTAATCCGCAATAAGCCTAATTAACACGGCATTTAGATGCTCGAGTTTTCACACCTTTAGGAAAGAGGAGGGAGGGGCAAAAACATGATATTGCGAAACATTTCAAGTCTCTTCCGGGAAGTGTTATAAAGAAGAAAGAGAGAGAGAGAGAGAGAGAGAGAGAAAGAGATAAAGAGGTTCTACTCTCATAATAAGTGACAGTAATCAGCTTAGTTAGAAGAGTGAATGGAATGAAAAATTCCTCAAGTGTTATTATCATTGTAATAATCCTATTCCGTCAATTGAGAACGCTGAAACAACAAAACGTTGGCTCGCCGGAAGTGTGCGTGCTGCTCACCTTTTTTTGACGACGTGTTGGATGCGGGAGATGAAGGCTCGGTAATGAATCGAATTACTGGTGGAGAGTGGAAAATTGGCGATTTTCTCTTTTTCAAATGTGTCTGTCTTCCAAGTTCCAATTTTTCGTCCGCCAAACAAGTTGAGAGCTGTTTTTTTTTGAGTAATCGCCCAAACTTTGTATCAATCACCCAACCACACCTTTCGTCTCCGACGAGTCATACCCAAAAGACGTCACACACTTTGGCATTGTAGCCTTCTCTCACGTTTTACAATTTCCGACGCCATGGGGCCTGTGCACTTTCTCAAGCTTAATTGAATACCATGCCCAATCTCGAATTGGAAATCGACTCAGAATTGGCGCCATTTATCGGTCTGTTTGCCTATGCAAGTGTGCTCTTTTCGAGCAGTTCCTTCTCATTCACCTAAATTCCTACGCTCCTTCTCTTCAAATTATTTAAGGAGAAACTCATTTGTCAATAGAAACGCAATTGCGCAGAAAATCAAATGTGGTCCTCTTCGCACGCTTGGCGCGGGTTGAGAAGAGATGTCGCCGATGAATCACACAAAACGGACGAAAAAGTCCGATTGACGTTGCTACGGTTCCGGACACAAAAACGAATATTATTTAAATTATAGCCGCGCATGAATTTCGATTTGACACCGCCAGTCGGCAATGTTTTATTGATGAGGAACCTCTAGGTGACTTCGATTTCCATCGGCCGACTCATTTGAAAAACCACTCCGAATTGACATCTAATGAGCTTTTGAGTCTCATAAAGGCTTTCAAACTTTAATCTCTTGTCTGCCTCGAATTCTATGACAAGGCGTCACAAAAAGGTCAGAATTCGCAAAATTGTAGACTTTTAACACCATTGTCACAGGATGTTTGTATCTAGAATGCAACTTCTGACTGGTAACTGAAACTGGCAGAAACGAAGTATAGAGACGTTTTTTTTCTAAAGCCGGAAATCCCTAAAACGCTAAAAACAGATTGTCCTCCAGAATTGTTCTTTATTTTCTAAACAAAGGCGGTGTTAGAAGGGAAATGTTCATAAATGCCTAAACAAGTCATCAAATGCAATACAAATGTGCGCGTCAATCCACTGAAAGCAGTAGCTCTAGCCCATCGCCGGCTCCGCTTACAACCACTATCAAATAAACCATTATTATGCATTTCTATAGTAGAAAGAGAGAGAGAGAGAGAGAGATCCGTCCCACTCTCCAAAGTGTTGCTATTTGTCGCCCAAAATTGCCATGTAACACGAGACGAACCAATTCCTGAGATCAAAAGCGTCAACGTCTGTTTAGCGTTGCCTCATTGGGAGAAAGTGTCAAGTTCTCACACCTGGCTGACAAGATGTGTTCCACGAGATAAGTACCCAGATGCCCAGGTATCGGGCATCCTCATCGCACAAACCAATTAAAGAGTAAGCGCCCGGAATCCGTGCTAATTATTGCCAATCGGATTGGTATGCACAATAGACAACGAATTGGCCGTAACAGAATCGAGGACATAAGAGAAGGGGGGCCCTCCCAGGCCGCAGTTTAACTTTCTTTTACCCCTAATCCCTTAATTTTATAGCGGCATCGTGTGCAGATTCTTTGTCGTTTTTTCTTTCCAATCAAAATGAATAGAATAGATCTACCGTGTGTACATATATTCGAAATTCTTTTCGGTACTCATTTTCATACTCATTTCCGACTGTTCATATCCCCAACTTAATTGGATGATTGATGGCAGAATGCGAAATGATGGCGCCACCGTCGATGCTTATCTTGTGAACGTTTTAAAGGTAATCGTAACTGGCCTTGTTCGCTCTTTCTCTTTTCTTTCTTCGTCCTCTACCTTTTTCATGATCATGGTCCTTGGTGAGTTCGCATAATCCAATTTACTTCCGAACAGCCAAATATCCTTTTCGCGCCTATTGTCTTCGAGAATCCCAGAAGCATGATCAAACTGCCAAACGTGCATGTTCTTTCTCTTCCCCGTCCGCTTGAGTCAACAGTCGACCGGACGCATGTCTATCTGAAGGTGTTAATCGTCTTCGCACCAGAAAAATCGTGGGGACCTCCGTTTCTTCCTTCCCCGTGAAAGTCACTCTAATTATGAGCTATTTGATTTCTCCCCTCTCCCCTCATTGTAGCTATGATTTCCGGTACCGCTCCTTCTCCAATTTGTTGAAAGTAGGAAGCGGGACCCTTCAAATTGTCTTTCAAGCCGGCCGATTGCCACAAATATGTATACGTTTTGGGCGAATTTGATAGACAAGCTCATGGAATTTTGAAGATGCGCAATTTACTGATGATGATTTGTAATGCATACGTGATGCGAGTGCCCTCTGGTGCGAGAGCTCCGTCACAACTTCTATTGTCGCTTCTGACTATTTCTTATGAGTGCCAAATGAACTTACATAGTCTCCAAGTGGGGACGTGTGAAAATAGATACTAACTGGCTGATTTTTTGTATCTTTCCATGTTTTCGCTCGTTTTCTGCAGCGAGCACACGATAAATTAGCTTCATTACATCTATACGTGATACAAATCGAATTGTGTGCTTGCCCCCATTATTATTGTAAATCATCTGAAACGACTAAGCAGTAAACTACTCGAGATCCCCATTCCCTTCCTTCCGTTTTGTGTCAGTAGCAATAATGGATTGCGTGTGTGTCCCCTCTCCCCTCCACGTGGCTGACAGTCTGCAGTGCAATATCACCGTAATACCCCTTTTAAGGTGTCATAAAAAGTACTCGGCAAACTAATGTTCATTCATTCCGGATATCCGGTCTTCCCATCTGCTCACTGTCTGAGAGGACTCGAGAATTAGAATCATCCTTCCGAACCCGAGACTCGGTGAGCAGAGGTATCTTCGGACTGATTTGATTACGTAATCGAATATTTATCGGTAGCAATGCGACACCAAGAAGTCTAGAGTTCTAGGGACCCCGCTGACTTCCACCAGTTGCCCCCCACATTCTCACCCGCCGCTTGTGTGCTCTTCGGGTCAAACCGTATCGCGCAGCAGGACACAAGGCAATCGACACCGGCTCTAAACAGTTACTTCCGGTTATGATGCAACCCCCGTGTTGCGTGGTCCGTGGCTAACCGCCTTTCCTCCCCCAATCTATCTACCTACCTACCGTTTGTCTTACTCCTTCCGGTTTGTATCGATCTGTGTTTGTTTTTCTCTTTTATTGCCGTCTTTTAGGAACAAGAACTCTCTTATTAGAATTAGAAAATTGCGATACTACCGTAAACCTTTTCAAATCGACCGATTGCCCTTTGAGAAAACCACCCGGATCGGTAACTAATTGAAGACCCCCTGCCCAACATGACACAAAAGGTACAATTATAACGGATTGACGGGTCCCCTCTTTTGACACCTCTAACCTTTTCAATATTTGATGAACTGTTTTCGAAAATCGCCAGAATGGACCACACACGCACGCCGAATTTGCATTTTCATTTTAGTGCCCCCACCCACTTACATTCTCATTCAACATTACACAACCGGAAGAGTTACGGTGTAACTCCCACGGTATATAAACATTGTAATGACCATGTAAGTAGCTATTTTCTGTAGTTTTCAAGTGTCTATTGGCATCCAATGACCCAGAGCAGACATCAAGAAGGGTCTCTGCTCAAACTACGGTGGGGGAGACTCGATGGGGGCGGGGCGTGCCGGAAGAGGGGCCTCGTGTTGCTCCGCCGTTTTGACACTTGCCACCCCAATTGTCTCTGACCCTTCTCACGTCTTATCGTAGCTAATTGAGTTAGTGACGAAGACTATTTTGCTTCAATGCTTGATTCATTGCTCCTTCTCCTCCAAATTATGTTTTTGTATAGTTATCATCTCTATCACTGACCTACGAAGACGTGTGAGTCGCCGAACTCCGTGAGTTGTTTCATTTCCGGATAATCATCTAATTTCCGAAAAAGTCGTTTGCCTAATCCGAATTACATGAATATGCATGCATGAGCCTTATTCTAACTCAATTAGAATCGGTGCTTCTTGACTTTCGTCATTTGTACGGGTTTGGCCGAGGGGATGCATATATGTGTAATCCGGATGGACAGGACGGCTCACCCGAAAACATCAAATTCTAAGGATCTAAGACAATAATTATATCATTACTCGTTGCTTAATATATGCACCTCCCTCCTCAAGATACCTCATTCATTAATGAGCCTATTTAGCAATCTCGTTAGGCTTTCTCCTAGCCTCCTGTCGATTCCCTCTGTCACATTTATTTTCCTGTCTTTGATAGTATTTTCTTTGAGTAAGTCTGTCTGAAATTATCTCAAATGTGTTCAGTTCGGTGACATATCCATCTATTTGTAAGCTGACCCCTTTTTTCGTATACGGAGCCATCTCCTCTCACCTTCCGACGGCAGAAGCACCTTCTCATAATTTCATTAGTTAATGAAATGTGGCAAATGGTAATTCGATCCTAACACGAAAGGAGACGGAGAAGCTAACGTGGAGACAAAGGTGAAAGGGCACGAAAACAGGAAAATAATGTGTGTGCCCTCCTCCCATCTTTTCCCTCCGCCGTGTTGCCAAAAAGCCGCCATCTTTTAACACATTAACTAATTGAAATAAGCGATCTCTCCACACATCGTTCTCAGAAAGAGGATTCCCGTCAACGGCAAATTGAATTAGTCTGATTCGTCGCCATGCCTGCCAATCCTTCATGGTGTTTTGCTTTCTACAAAAAGTTCATTGTGTTTAGTGTCCAGCCTAGCTACTTTTGTTTAAGGTGATTTCTGACCAGCAGATTAAACATAATCAAATTAGCTAAATCACCAGAAACCTACAGTTTCTGACCCCTGGCAAAGATCCAGCACTCGGCACCTTTCTTTCTGTTAATGAGCACGTACTCCCTCATCGTAATTTGCAGATCTCCAGAACATTTATTAAACTTTAGCTCAAGACCAGGAATTTTTTCTTATTGAAAAGGATGAAACAGACTGGCAAGAGGATAATACAAAGAATCAAAATTTAAGACTTTGCGCGTCTTGCGTAAATGAGGAATTATATTGGCTCATGCCCATTCAAAATAACATTCACATTTGGTTAATTCGATAAGCCATGTTGCCAAATCCTCTCGCCCACAATCAAATTATCTTCTTAAAATTCTATATTTGTCAGGTAGATCATCCGAAATAAACCAGATAAATCTTTGAATTTTCGCGTCACTTTCTTCTTTTTGGGCCTTCCCATGATGTATTTTGATAAGGAGGAAAAATAAAGAGTGTCAAGCACCACGATGTCTGGGCGTGGACTTTCAGCTCGTCGAAATGAACCTCTCGCTTTCAGTCTGATATTCCGGAATATGACTGGACTAACACATTAGGCAACGAAATAGAATATCCTTCTCCTTCTCTCCCCCTCCCTCATAATAATTCCTCGACCCTGCCCCTTTCCTACCTCTCATTCCAACCCCTGTTCCGAATTTAATGCAAATACGTCCTTGATTCAATTAGCCACCTTTTCGTTTTTTCCCTTTTTTCCGTTCTTCCTCATCTCGCATGCTTCATCGTTACGATTTCCAGACTTCTGCGATTGGACAGTCGTTTCCAGCTGGCTCACATTAAACTTGGATCATTCGGTTGTGCATGCCCGAGTTGAAACAATCAAAAACCTCGAAAGACTCGAAAGACCTTAAAGAACAAGTTATGAACTGCCCGCCGCTGCTCAGACCGAACGGAACAGATCTCAATCAGTATTCGAAAAGTCTCATGGAACAGCTTCAGGTATTTTGGCTGCTCGTTTTTATTTACATTTTCGTTTTTTAGGCACAACTCTTTGCAAACCCCGGTATGCAATTCCCATCGTTCCCTCAGGCGTTCTCAATTGCTGCACTGACGAACAGTCAACACGAAATAAAGGAAGAAGAAGGAAAAAAGACACCGATCGGAGGTACCCCCCATAAAACTTTTTCGATTTTCAACTTGATTTTTCAGATAACATCCTGGAAACTGCTTCTGCTCTGGACAGTCGTGAGAATGGGTCTCCGTCGGACGGGACCAACAGTCCGGACGACAATGGAAAAAGAAAGCAACGCCGGTACCGAACCACTTTCAGTGCATTCCAGTTGGACGAACTCGAAAAGGTGTTTGCCCGGACTCACTATCCGGATGTATTCACTCGGTAAGCACCTCAATTAAATATGAACATTTCACTTTGAATTTGGAAACAGTTGGGTTGCGTTCATGGGCCATATGGTATCTCAATTAGAAAGATTTCGAACATGATAATGGACAAGGCCGTTTCTCCAATTTGCCTCCTTTTCCTTTCCCTTTTCAATGCACCTTCTTTCACTTCCCTTTTCCGAAAAACTGCAAATTGAAATGAAAAATGAAGTGGTGGTGGCAGAAAGGGGAGAATGAAGGCGAAACTCATAATGAAGCAATCATGCAAAATGCACAATATCAAGTGTCTCGTTGCGTGTGTTTGCGCATAGAAGCTTTAATTGAAGAAGCACAAACTCATTTGCTCGAATATTAAGCGACCACTTTGCTGAGAATTTTTGAAAGAGAGGGGTCGAAAAGCTCTGGCTTTGCAGCAGACAGTCTGCCTCAACTTTAATAGATCCTAATCCTGATATAATCCGGATTCGGTAGGTGACAGACCCGTATCGTGTTACCTTTTCTCTACGGACCACCTGTTAGGTCATCAATTAGCGATTTCCGATTTCCGTTTTCCACTATGGAACAATTACCGGTGCGGTTGACTTTTTCCGTCTGCCTTCTGCTCCATTTCATCTTTCTCGTCCGACCGGACACCAAAAACAATGCGAGATCAATTGTCGTAATGCCGAAAGGAGCGACAAAGGTCCGGTCGCAATTCAGAGCTAATTGAGCAATGACAATTGCTCTGCCGAGCAACCATTCAAGAACCCCCTCTCCCTCTTCCTCTTTTGCTAGGAGGTTCACCCGAAACCCTTTCAAGTGCTTAATTACATTGAAAATATTTTGCAGGGAAGAATTGGCGACACGAGTCCAGCTCACGGAAGCACGAGTTCAAGTGAGTTACAGTAAGACGTCGCGCTCCGCCCGCCAAATTCCATCAGAAAGCCAGCATGCGCGATCGCAAAATTCATTTGATAATGCATGACAAATTATAAATGCGCCAAAAGTGGACGCGAGCAGCCAAGATGAGAGAGCCGAGTGGTACTGGAATGACGAAGATTGTGCAGATTTGATATCACGAAGAGTACTTAAACCTGCGAATGAAAAAATTAAGCACGCGATGTTATCTAAATTGCTTCACGCGACCGATTGCTCGCTAATCTCGTTTTTTAATAGATCAAACTCACCTAGGCCCGAAATTTGCGTTGCAGGGACCGAACGCATGCACGCACTAATGCGCTAATTGCTCATTTACCAGTATCGCATTACAGTTTCATAATAGTTGCATCAGATATTAATCAGAATAATAGGCGTGAACAATCTGCCTCTCGTAATCGCGATAATAGATGCTATTTTCAAATCTCGACCCATGAACACAATTTTTCTTCAGGTATGGTTTCAAAACCGACGAGCAAAGTACAGGAAGCAAGAACGAAGCAGCACTCATCACCCTTATCAAGCTCCATTGAGTCTTCCGAGTGCGAACGGCGAGAATCCGTACCAGATGATGTTGAGTCAAGAAGCATTATTCGCAGCTTTCAACCAGCAAGCAGCTGCTCATCTCTTGAGTATGTTGACCTGAACACAACAATCTGATCCGATTGAGCTATTTTCAGGCGAACAAGTGCGTATTGCCACAAACGCGGACCGTCGTTCGCAATCTCCTTCCGTGCCCGTCACGACTGCATCTCCGATCGCTCCGAGTGCAGTCACGCCCACGTTTCCAGCCAATGCGGAAGCTCTCAACCTTTTCTTCGGTGGAGTCACTCCAGTCACTCAACAGATGCTCTACATGCAGCAGTTGACCAGAGCCATGGATGCATTCCGCAACCAGATCTTCGCTACCACACCATCTGGAGCCACTGCTGAAGTTGCCGAAGTTGCTCCGGTGAAGGCGGAAGAGCCAAACAGCAGAGCAGCAAGTCCTTCGCCGACACCCACGGAGAGCTCGGGACCGGCTGCCCCTTCTGCGAGCCCGACTAACTTTGCAGACATGACCAGTTTGATTGCTGAGGCCAAGAAAGAAGAGAGCACATGAATAATCCAAGCCTTTCGTTAGATTTTTTCTAATATTTCAGAACTTTTGTGTGCATTTTGGTAGATCGCCTGGTTGATACTTGCAATAACTTTTTATATGTGTGATTCCGTATCTTGCTTCTCATTGACTTCCCTTACTAACTTCCCAGTCCTCTCCGCAGCCAAATTCAAAGATTAGGTCATTTTAATTCAATATACATGCTTCCATTTTTGACTTCTGCTTTACACTCACCCCCTACAAGCTTCTATTAGTGTGTCGTTTCATCGAAGATAGCCGGTGAGCACTTCGCCTTTTTCTCTCCCTTCCCCCACCTCTCTTTTGCATCCTTGACAGTTAGAATTCCTTGACTCAAACCGAATTCTGATCTCCCAACTGTTTCCATTTCCTACAAACAAGTTTCCACTGAAACTCTCACCTTGGGATACCTCTTCTTCTTCAGCACCCTCTTCTTTTTCATTACGCTTGTGTTATACACTAAACAGACAGTTTTCTCCGGCCCTTCGTTCCTGTTCCCCCCACTAAAACGTTCTTCATTTCTGTATTCCTCTGATTTGCACATTTTTCTTGAATTCCGTATTGAAAACGATTTGAAATTTTTATTAAACAATAAACTTAGATTTTAAAGTTGTTTTACATGTTTATAGTCTGTTAAGAATACATTTCAGACAAAAGATGGTTAAAGACTTACACCACATAGCTGTTTCTCAACAACGCAATATAGAACCCTTCGAAATTGAAGATTGTTGGACGTTTTTCCTAACTTTAGGTATCAAATAATCCTAAAACTTTCTGACTAAACTCCGAGAAAGTGTGTCATTGCGGAGCGTCGTTTGAGCATGGTGGTATTCTTCAATTTACCGGCAAGGACCATTAACGCGTATCGATCGGAAACGATGTGGCTGCTGCTGATTTTTGCCTGTTTTGCGAGTAGTAAGTATTTATATTCAAAACATTTTCAGCAGGAAATGATTTTCAGTCCACGGTCGTCACGTCGGAGAATTGCTGTGCAGACAGTGCGGTTCTTCCATCACAAGGCAGTCAGAACTCATAAACATTACCGGAGTCGATGAGAACCTCTTGGATTACCAGTACGATTTCCCACTTGCCGGCAAAACAACGAAAGTCCATGTGCTGACAAATCCAGCAGGTAATCTCCGTCGGTTATGTACAAAAGAGACGTGCAATCGATTTTTAGGCCAGAAATTCCACGTGTTTGGGTCCAAGACGGCACACCTTCATTTCGACGGATCAGTGAGTGTTTCATTTTCTTTAAAAAAACAAGAGAGTATGTAGAAAACGATAATTCATTTCTGAACACTCCGATTGCGCCTTGATATTATCTGTTTCTGTTGACCGCGGCCGGTAGAGTAACAAAATAAAATGAGATACCCAACAAGACCCGCCAAATAGTGAAAAGTGATGAAAAACTCGTGCGGCAAAGTTGCGAAAAGTAGGTGCCACGGTTGCGATCTATTTTTGACTTCTTGTTTGCCTCCTGTTCCCATGATCATTTTTTAAGCCACAATCGGAAGCCACTTGGTACCCCGGCTACAAATGGACAATTTGCCGCTGTCAGGCGTGTAGCCAACACATGGGATGGTAAGTGTTTTGGTTTTGCTCTCGCTCGTTCTACGTCTTCCTATTGTTTCGTCATCACCCCAACACAACACTATTTTATTCAAAAACGTACTTGTTTGCAGGTATTTCGAGCCGGAAACGCCGAGTGACACGACGACCGAGAAAAAGAGCTTTGTCGGACTGATTTTGGAAAACGTCATTTCTGCGGATTGTGAGTCAATCTTACAAAGAACACAAATAGACAGGAAATTGGGGAATTTATGCAAAACTGTGATCTACGAACAAGTGAAAAGAAAAGCAGAGTCATGTAGGAAATGTTGAAAAAGTTATTGTTCGAAAACACGCAAACGTGAGACACATCAAAGCAAATACATTAGCAGTTCGGCACCAAAAAGCATGTCCGGCCACCGAAACAATCGATTGTTTTCAAATTGGCAATTATTTGTGTTTCCAGTATTCCGAGCTGAAAACACAATCTATTTCTACGTTTCAGACGTCGACACCCTCACCAAAGTTCCCGAATTCTGATCCAGCATCGTCGCCAACCTGCTTCCATTGAACAATGTTTCCCTCTTGCCTGTTCCAGTTGTTAGGTTCATTTTGCCAATTTCTCTTCATGTTTTCTTTAAATTATGGGTTTTGTTCACTTTTTATGTTAAATAATTTGGGATTTCCACAATAAACGGTGTCACTGGTCTTTTTGAATTTGTCTTTCCACTTTCCTATTTGAAACAAAAGTGACGTTTCTGAATTTGAATGAATGCACGAAAACCGAGTTTCAACAGCAAAACTGCAGATACCATTCATACTTCAAACCCTTTTTCTGTTTTTCTTGACGTCTTCGATGCAAAAAATGAACAATTCAAATCAGATTCATCCGGAAGCGGCGCTGATGAAGTTTGAACGTCTGTCAGGCTGTTCTTTCCGACATTTCCCAAATTTTCTCCAGCCAAAGCTATGACGTGCATCAGAATCAGATGACTACTTCCAAAACAATAGAGCCGCTTAGTGAAAAAGGTAGATGAACACATTTGCTCCGGTCGGATTAACTTTTTGCAAAGGACGTTAAGTTTTGCGTGGGCAACTCCCCTCATCACTCGGAATGTCATTAAACGTTTTCGGCTTTGTCCGAGTTCAGTGTACTGTGAAAAAAGCCATTACTCTCCCTCTCTCTCTCTCTCTTTCTTTTTTTTGTCCTCTCCTTCTCTTGATTTCCCGCTTTCCTCGTTTTACCTGGTCCCGCAAAGCACCGCCCACTTCACGGCATCGAGGTCCTCTTATACTCGAGCGCATTTTCATTTCATACTTTTGTCGGCTCACAGGACTCGTCTCCTTTCGTCTACAGAATGAGTTCCGGCAAACTTTGGCAAGTGGTCGTTGCTCTTTTGGCAATTCTCCTTTTGGCCGAGGCAATCCCAATGGTTTCGCGAAGCGACGAAGCTGATCAGCTTATCCAGAAAAGACTATCGAATGATGCGCTGATTCGTCTTCTTATGAGGTGTGTCCGGCGTGTCCGATCTTTGCGAAATAGTTATGTTTTCTCAGTATCTTGTTGTTCAAACGGGGTGTGATCTATGAGAAACGGGGGACAGTAGTCATCTCGAGATTCATTCCATCAAAGGATGTTTGAAATGCGCTTATAGTCTGGAATCATTTTGAAAATCAAAATCACAACAGAATGATGTTTGAAAATGCAAAGTTGCAGAAACCGCGGAGCCCAGGCTCAACTGGGACTGAAGCGGGGACTCGTCAAAAAGTCGGATCTGGAACGTCGCAGCATCGACGAAGACTTCTCCAACTGTTTCCTGTCTCCAGTCCAGTGCATGCTGCCCTCCTCCAGGAAGTAAACTCCGATGGATTCTCTCTCTCCTTTTGTGACGTTTACCACCATCTGCTTTTTCGGTTGTGTGCTTTGAGTGAAAACTAGTAAACTATTTGTGTTGCTCTGCTTTCATACATCTTAATGATACCATTCATTTGATTTCATCAAAAGTACAACGTCACGAGACAATAAGTGTTGGACACCATTTGATACTTTAACAATATACCCTGAACTTATTAATCTTTAAGGAATACATATATATATATATATATCAAACATCTCATAATTATTATTATTAGGTTATTATTCTCATCGGCAACATCACTTTCGCAGTGGGATAACAAGTTGCATAATCTCTCTGGATAAGGATGTTCCCGTCGGCAGCTCAATCTGAATATAAAAATAGCATGATAAACAGAAGTAGATGACACAAAAACTACCTTATTGTGGTAGAGGTCCCCAAAGAATTGCATTAGCTTACTGCGGAGTCGATCATATGCCTGGAAGAATTCATGAAATCATTTTGCTCTCACGGAAGTGCTCTCGTACCCAGAAGAAGGTAGTTTGTAGCGTATTTTGTTGCACTTCACTATAGCAAGACGCCAACATGTCATTCACGATGATTCTGCCGTTCTCTGTCAGAGGCGAGTAGATTCCGGTCCGCGTAGTCTTCGTGATTTCTTCGATTTTTTGTTGGCGGAATCTCTCTTTGTAAAGTATGATGACACAATCTCCGATTCTCAATTCTGACGCATAAACAGCTTCGGAATCTTGTGGCAGGACGGTGATGTATTGCTCGTAAGGCTCTGAAACCCCAAAGTTCAACTGTGCTCTTCAATCAATTATTCAGACGACATTTCGAGTGCACCCATTCCAAAATAAGGGCTTTGGGTTCTAAAAAAAGAACTGACTTCCACATTTATTCCGGTACATGAAATGACGTGCGGTCAGCCGAAGCATCTTTCCATACTCTGTCCGAATGGTGACAAACTCCTCGACTTTCTCAGGTTCACGATGAATCCATAAGGTGATTGGTGTGAAGAACGTCTATAAATAAAGGAAAGCGCAAGTGTGCGTGCAAGGAAAAGAGCATGCAATTACCTTTTGAATGTTTGCTGTCAACACATAATCGCCGATTTCGAGATCATCCATTCGCTTTTTGCCAGTCGGTGTTGTCACCCAAGTGTCCACGGAGAAGCAGGCACTAGCGGCAAACGCGGCAAATAGATCGTCGTCAGATTGTGAGGCGCCAGCAGCCGCGGCAGCAATATTCTGAGCATCTGCATTGGCGGCAGCAAAAGCAGCAGCAGCATTCTGAGCATCTTCGTTGGCAGCAGCAAAAGCAGCAGCAGCATTTCGGGCAGCATCCGCATTAGCAGCAGCAAAAGCAGCGGCTTCCTGAAAGTTTCGAAATAGAATCGAATTCAGATCAAGATTTCGTCCAACTCACCCCGTCTCCAGCACCTCCATTTCCGAATGCAGCAGCGCCGGCCTGACCGTCTCCTCCTGCACCTGCATCGCCGGCGCCCGCTCCATTTCCATCACCAGCAGCACCGGCTCCATTTCCGTCTCCCCCACCACCGTTACCACCGCCTCCGTTTCCTCCGCCAGCACCATCTCCTCCGCCACCTACAGAGTCGCTACTGCCACCAGCTCCCCCACCTGAAAAATAAAATACAGAGCGGAAAAGAGTTAAATGAACTGACCTCCTCCTCCGCCGTTTCCACCACCACCACCGCCTCCACTGCCGCTGCTTCCTGAGGGACCGCCGAGAGTTGGATCGTTTGGCTAAATGAACATGAGATATAAGAATTTCTAGTCACTTACAATGTCGATGAAATCAGTTGGAGGTGGTGGTTTTGAACTAGACTGATAAGTGAGCGCAGTGTATCCTTCCGAATCGATCTTGCACGTTCTTGCGTTGAATTTGTTCGTTCCCCAAGTGAAATCTGCTTGTGCCACAATTGACTCAAATGTAGTTCCGAATCGTTTTTGCACAGCTCTCGTCATCAACTGAAAATATTCCATGAATCATATTGATGTTGGTTTTGACGTGACAACCTTGGCCAGATTCCTCGTGTCATGCTTATCAAAGTCCACTTGTTGTTTCGCCTGATCAATGACCTTGTTAGCCTCGTACTGTAATCCTCCGTCGCAACAAGCCATTCCCGCTAAGCCGCTGAGACCTGCTGGACAATTGAACGGTTTCGCACTTCCGATGTCATTGTACACGTTTTGATGGATCGGGTACTGTAACGGATAACACGATCACATACAATCTGCATTGTTTTTCTCACCGGAGACGTCCCAATTTGTCGCTTCCACCTATGAAGATTGCTTCCGAGAAACGGATTGAACTGCGCTTGATATCCCGAATACTGATAAGGGATCGGAGCAGGGTAAATTGATTGAGGATACATGTACATGGGTTGTTGCGTGTACGGCATTGGCTGGTAAATTTGTGTTGGAACCGGAACTGGAGTGGTATAATACGGGACGGGCGTGTTTTGATATGGGACTTGGAATTGACTTGCAGTTCGATCCACAACTGGGAATACGAGCTGAGCTTCCGGCTCGCTGGGAATCTTAGCAAGCGCCATCTCGTCATAGTCATCGAGATCGTGATTTGGAGTGGTGTACGCCAAAATGTGGTACTTATCTACTCTATATTTACACGTGTAACTGTTATTATTGTAGCTTGCGTAAGCGAAATCATCCAGTGACACGATAACTTCAGCTGAATGCTGCAAAACTTCTTCCACATTCCATTGCACAGCTTTCGAAATGTTTCGAATGTCATATGGGTCAAAGTTGGAAGTGGCCACATGAGCATCATAACCAGATTTCATTGCATTGAACAGAATAAGACTGCAACATCTTGAACCTGTAAATAAATTATTAACAATTTATGTAGGTAAACTTTTGTGCGTACCTGTTCTAACCGCTGAACAATGGGAACCAACTGGGTATCCAGCACGCTCTCCGTAGGGTTCTAATTTGAGAGGAATGTGCCACGGAGCTTCATTTTTAAACTGTGTCTCTTCGGAACCCAAAGGCTCGCGATCCGACGTGGAAGCTAGCTTCTTCTCTTTATCTTTCTCGTCAATATCGTACTGTTTAGGCGTTGCATATGCCAAGATAAAGAACCCTTTGCTTTCATATTTACAGAAGTTTTCCCCAGCTGTGTAGGTGGAAATCACGAAATCATCGCGGGAAACTATAACCTCAAACGACTTTCTGAACCTCCGTTGCACTTTGTGTTGAATTTCCTTAAATAAACTGTAGTTTTGCGAGAGATGAGGACATTTGCACTTACAGAAGCGATTACACTTTCTTTTCCGTGACCGAATTCTGGCGACGTGGCCATCTGTCTCATTGCATCGCGCATCGTTGAAGCCAGTCTTCCATCGCAACATTTGTTTCCTGTAACAAGGTGTTTGGAGCGTAGCTTAATCTCGTCCCTAATCAAATTATCAACTTCTCCTTTCCCTTCTAATTTTTCGCGAGAAAAGCGGAAGAATTGCTTGTAATGATCAATTCTAAATATCTCCGTTTGACTATAAATCTCTTTTTATTAGCCCCCCGTGTCCAACACAATAGGAAAAAAACTGACCATCTGTCCGCTTTTCATCGCAATGAGTGTTTTCGGGAAGACGATCTTTCTCGCGCAAATTAGCAAAATTACGAGGGATAGGAGTGGGATTCGGAAGTTCGATCTCGGTGATGTTGAAGAGACCCGACGAATTGAGAGCAGAGTTCGTGTTCATCACAGCAATCTCTGTCACCGATTCCAAAAGTTCATTCATTGACTGAATGGCTTTTTGTTCCGCCAGAAGGATTCGTTTTGAGATTTCCTCATCTGACAATCAAGATAGATTAATCGGAAATTAGAGTCTACCTGGATCTGGCCACGCAAATTTGTTTGGATATTGAAGAATGCTATCAATTGGGGGTTGGATCGAAAGGTCTTCTCCAGCGGTCGAATCTTCTCGGATGTCGAGGAAGTCTCCACGCGAGTTTGCTGGCTTTGAACTGCCCAACGGATCCGAAGAGTCAATTGACGACAAGTAGTCTTCTGTTCTCAGATCGAATGGATCGTACTGAAAAGTTTTAGACTAATTTGGATTAAAAGTTGAGAAAAAGCACCTGAACTGGAGTCTCGTAGACCAAGAAGTAATGCTGATCATCGTAAATCCGACAGGAATGAGAACCGTGGTAATGACTCGAAATGGCAAAGTTCTTTTTTGAAATAATCGTTTCGAAACTCATATGGTAAAAAAGTTGAGATCTTCTTTGAATGAACTGGAAAAATCATTCATTATTACATTGTCTTTGCAACTACAAACTTTGGCAAGATCTCCCAGTTTTGAATCTAGTCCGCCCTCTTCAATAGTTTCGTGAATGATCTTTCCAAGTTCTTCATCACAGCATTCCACGGTAATACTCTGATAAGGAAGTGTCCACGCTGAAATGATGACACTGATGTTGCGATCGGAACATTTGACCGCATATCTCTTGTCAGTTTTCGGGAAAAGCGGACAGCGAACTTTTGATCCGCCCGAAAACTGTATTCACTTTTCTCTCAATGTTAACAAGGAAAGCAAGTCCACCCGAGATCTGGTCCTGACACGTTCTCCTTGAGTAACCATATATTTCATTCAATTACGCTATCCGCTATCACTTTCGCAGTGAAAAAGAAGCGATCATGTACAATATCAAATCAATTTCATACAAACAGATAGACAAACAAGTTAGCAAACAAAATGTGGTTACGTACCTCTTGTTTGATTCCAGAAACATGGTGAGACATGTCGCTTGCCAGATGAACTTCCAGAGCTTTTGAACTTGATTTTCTTAGTGTCAGAATAGAATACTAGAAAAGAGCATAGAAAAAGTACGGAAAAGTTCATGTGTACGTTGAATGAATCGAAATCAGCAAATGGCGGCGTTCATGTATAGTGAATGTGGCCGGAGTTGGTGGAGCGGAAGGGAGAGGTGAATCGGCGGGCGGCTTCAATTCGATGTCACTCTCCTTCCAATCTTTATCCTTTTCTTTCTTTTCGTTTACCATCAGAACAGGAGAGTGCGCGGGCGGGACTTAACAACAAGAACTTCTCGGATCAGGATCTGTATCGATAAAGCACGGGTCGAAGCGAATAGAATATTTTTCTTATCAACAAATCTTTTTATTTTTGCGTGCGTTTGCGTTCACAAAAAATGATGCCGAAGTATAAAGAGAAGAGAGAGAAACTGGAGAAAAGGTGGAAGATGTTAATTCTCGTCGTCCGAATTGATAAGTGCGATCGTGAAAAACGCCGAAACACCGGTTGCAATTATTGCGACCACAAAACCAATTAGATCCAGAAATGGCGAGTATCCGATCTACAAAACAAACTACTCATCCGCAAACGATCTGATCCTACCGACACATCAGCTTGAAACGCATCCGAAAGTTCTTCACTATAGTTCGCAACAAATATGACAAAGGCAATGGCTCCAAACAAAGCAGTGAGGAAGGTGCAACCACAGAGACATACGAAAACAATCTTCTGAAACTTGGAGTCACCACGAACAAGGAACAATCTGGGAGATCATTATAAGAAGTGAGTTCAGACTTTCTTACTTACATAACACCAATTACGCAGAGAAAGAAGCAGAGAAGTGTGCAGGTAAAGTTCAGGTACATAAAGATGCTGGTGGCCACAAGCCATCCGAACGCTGTCTAAACCCGATTCACTCAATATTATCAGATTATGTGAACTCACCGAATCAAATGGGACGAGACCAACGTAGATTTCTTCATCACCGACCAAAGGGTACAGCGGATTGTAGGGATAAACAGTTGCCCAACCTGAAAGTAGCATCTCTGTGTTGTCCAGTAAACTTTAGAAGTTAGTGATTGAAGAGTCTTCTCCCTCAATCATAACGGGAACAGTGGGTTCGTTTCGAACCCTGAAGTAACACTCCTCTCATCTTAAACCTAGAAATCACTAAAGAACTCAACGAACCGTATGTGAATAGAGATATCGCACTAAAAATAGCGCTGAGAAAAACAAGAGCAGTGACAAGGGTGAGTGGAATCAGCATGACGAAGAAGAAGTGAATGTGAGGTTAGAGGTGAGTCGGGCTGACATCAGTCAAAAATGCCATAAAAACTGTTTCACGTCAAGTGTAAAATTCCGAATAATAGGAGAAAAGTCAACAAAAAAGCGGATTCAACCCTGTTTGTCTCTGTTTTCTGTATACACCTGCACTGGACACGAGTGTGTTGAGAACTTATATTTGGTGGAATCTGGAATGGAAAATGAATCACTCACCAGCTGGCCATTCTTTTCAAGGGGAAATTCCGGCAACACAATTTTCATGAACAGAACAATTCCTCACGATGGTTCGGCTTGCAACAGTTTATCGTGTTTTTATTGTCCATCATTGTTTCCACTGATAAACGAGGCTATCAAGGTTGGTATTTTATGTCGTTCTTTTTAAAGTGCTCGTGACGTTTCATTGTCCTGAATGAAAAGAAAACGGGCAAGGCAAACGCGTATTCTTTTCACGTCTCACTTGCTGCGAATCGTTTTTATTCCAGTTTTAATCTTCATATTTTCAGCAGAATTTTTGCTCAAAGGGACGGATCTGAGTAATTTCCGTGTTGAACCTAATGAAGTCTCATTCATTTGTGTTTCCTCTCGGGGTATTTCTAAGTCTTGTTCTTTTTTCGGATAAACGTGACGATTCTCACTCGGTTAGGGCCCATTGACCTTGCGTGTCTGTACCATTGTCTAGACCGTTGGTTGCGCGCACCCCTTATCTATGTTTGTCCGTCTTGTTGTGTCATTTTCTAACTGCCCTATAATTTTCAGTTGCAAGATGAACGTCCTCCAGAAGTTCATCGATGAAACTTTCGAAATAATGGTGAGCTATTACTTTATTTAATAAAGCCTTTTTTTCTTTTTCCAGACCGGACTCGGAGAAATGAAAGTGGCCGAGGCAATCTTTCTCAGCTCCGTAGACAACGCTTCTCAGACGGTTTGTTGAAAAGAAGTCAAAAATACATTGCAATTTCATGTTTCAGATAGCAAATTCTTCCCACAGGAACGACGGGAAACTGCTTCGCGAGGTGCTTTCCCAAGCGTACAAGGGCCAAAACATCATCAAAATGTGCGCTCATTTGCCGAAAGAAAGCAACGCGGAGGTGTGTCTAAAAGTGTCTAAAAATAATCAAACAGTGTAAAATGTGTCTGATTTTCAGAAGAATGCCTACGAGCTCAGCCTGATTGCCCACAAAATCGACAGCCTCACTTGCTGCCTTCCGCCCGTCAGCAACAACTAAATCGAAATTCCTCGGGCTGCCCACCATTTTTTTGTATCTAATGCCTTTGTTTGAGATTATGGGTTTTATTCATACATTTTTAAATGAAAGTCTGGAGAGACTTATGGTGCGTAATGACTCATTGCCCAGATCACACGCCCGTTTATGCCCTACTATTGTTGCGACAAAACCGAATGTTTTGTGTGCTTAATCAGAAAAAATACATTCAGTATCTTTTAGGCTTTTTCCGCTCGAATAATCCAAATCAGATCGAATCGAGTGTTTGTGCGCAAGAAAACAAACACACGACAGAATTCTTTTCGAAACAGATGCTCCGTGCCCCCGCACATTCTCCATCATCTGCTCATTCCTCAAGGAAAGGAAGTGGAGTTCCGGCTGGGGCTTTGTCTCATTTCCAACCCGGTCATCAACTGTCTGTCTTCTTCCTTCGTACCCGGCATCCGTGACATTTCGGAGTCAAAAGAGAGTGCTTTCTCACTTGGTTTTCAATTATCTCGTTAGTGGGTGCTCATTGTAGTTCCCTGGCGCTTCCAAAATCAAGCGCGTGCATTTATCTCGTTAGTCACCAACAACTTCAAACAGAGTCTGATTCATTCTCTTCGGATCAGTCTTCACAACTCTATCCTTCGCATATTCTATTTCCTCTCTTTTCTTCGCTTCTGATAGCAGCTACATTTTTGATGTCTACTCACTAAACCCGTTATTATTGCACTTTCTGGTTGCCACGCTAAATGGCTTGAATATACGCTTTCCTTATCAGTAATTCAAAGCCAGTTACCTCACATCTACTGATAACCACGACACGTGTTTTTGTTTCCAATGCTTTTGTTACCTACTTGGCACAGACGGCCGGCGACAAATTGTTTTCTTTTTGATAGGTCATTAGTGACCTCTCATCTCACATTGTATTTCTAGAACTTTCATGGCTCTCACCTCTGATCGCATCAATCCAACTGGCCTGGGGCCCGAAAATATGGCACGCTACAAATGGAGAGCGGCTCTCTACCTGGAGCCGTTTGACCCACAAAATCCACCGAAAATTGAGGCTCTCCTCAAAACGCAGGCGGTGAGTCGCTTATCCAGACAATTTCTCACGTTCCTTTCATTACTCTGCAGCACGTGTTCTTTTGCTACGGCGAATCGGATATCAAACTGAACAGGGAACTGAACCGTTTCAGTTATGCGGTAATAACATGATGCATTTGATGTTTGTTTTGACATTAGATGTTTTCAGCTTGAAGATGCGCGTCAGCCACTCACTGAGAAGCTCAATGACGATCTGACCGAGTGGGCCCACATTCGCGAGAACGCGTGCACCGTCCGTTGTAGGGCCAATTACGACAAAAACCTGGCCGCTGTCCTGGTAGAATTACACTTCCGGAGAAACCGTGCTCATTTTCATCTTACAGAAGTGCGCTGTCGACATCAAGAGATACACTCTCTACCTCTCCACTCAAATCACCGAGCTTCAGCCACCACCATAAGCGGGCGTATGTCGCCATCCAAATCTTCACATATTCTTACTTCGGGACACATTCCAACTACCTACATTACTCTATCTCCCTCTTTCTCGCTCTCTTTCTCTTGCTCTCTCTATTTCCCGTCTTACTTACGCACCGACCCGTTACATAACCCCAAATAAACGTGACCTCCCGAATTCTTTGCAAAGTGTTCTCTATGCCAAGCGTCGCACTGTCTGTACTTGTTTCTGCGGCAGTGTCTTATCTTGCCGTTGAATGCGAGTAGTGAAAACGTCTAAGTGATTGACTGATATGGGATAGAAACTTGAAGCATTTGCAGTTAACTGAAATGTGTTGGAGATGTACTACTACAAACTTTCAGATTCCATACAACTTTGTATTCTCGGCCCACCAGCTGCGCATTTGAAAAAACAAGAGAGCGGAATGGTGGCGTGCGTGGGTTTTTCCGACGAACGACAGCTGCCAAGGTCTTTTCGGGGTCTCTGAGCTCTGCGTCTCTCTGGTTTTTAAACTCTTTTCTCCCTCTCAATCGATTTTCGTCCGGCGCCCTCTTCCGCGAACACGTCACAGCCACATCTTCTTTTTTTCTTCGTTTTCTCTTCTCGGTGGTCTCAAGGCACTATTTGAATTGGAACTGGAAACGTTATCTCTAGTTCTTCTTCTTGATCACAGCTATCATTCAGGCGTGAAAAGTTCAAAAAACTTTTGACAATTATGTTCTAGCTACTACTGACTTCTATTTGTTTTTAAATCTTGTGAAAATTGCAGCTTCAATCATTGGCCGTCTGAGAAATGGCAATTACCTGGCATTTGGTTCGATCACGAGTATGTTTATCTCCATTATCTCGTCCAAAATTGGGAAAACAAAGTTTTTAGGAAGCGCACGAAAGGTGCAACAAGCTGCTCTCCCAATTCGACGAACTTGTGGAAAAAACTAAAGGACATGTACGTAAATATGCAGTCATAGAGAATGTTTCAAGTGTCGCTGTTTTTCCAGATGAGTCGCTGGTCGAAAGGCCAGACCATTTTCCTGGAAACTTTGCTGGCGGTCAGGAGGGTTCAAATGGAAAAGATGATTGCGGAATCGCAAGGACTGGAAGGTGACGCGAAACACATTGTGAGTGAAAAAGAGGGCAGTGGTGAGGGAGCGAGTGAATGCAATTTCCGTTAGAATCTACCAGTTTTTATACTAATTTGGGTAATCTTATTTCACGCACTAGTGAACATCCAAATAGCTCAAAAACCGCTATGAACAGAACAGATCGTAGTTCAAGTTGTCGCTTTGCGACCTTTGGAAAGCGTACGTGGTAATAGGAGACGAGTAAGACATACACATAAACACGAAGGGTTCCCTGGTCCTTTAAAGGATTAATGAGAATAGTGCGCAGTCCATTTTGTGGCTGAGTTCTAGAAAAATCCTTGACCATGTGAACTTTTCCAAATTTCTGTTTCCGGCACTACGCATTGTCAAACATCCACACAAGTTAAGCATAGTGCAAGTGGTTTAAATAAATAGGAGGGAAGAGCTCTGACGCCTGAATCCCCTAGTCCACGGCAGCAATTTTGACCGCTGCGCGCTGTTCACATGCCATTCTTAGAGTTTGGAAATAGATAGTGTGTAGAGAAATAGGTCCTAGTCATTTGATTGAGCTGACTAGGCTCCAGGTTAAACCTTCAGGCAAGCTGGCCTTTTGGGTTGTGACATACGCAAATAAGTTCAAAATTTTCGTTCAAAGAAAAAAGCAAGAGAGGGAATTTGGCTTTCCAGTTCAAAAAGCAATATGATACATTGTGCAAGGGGTTGCGAACTCGGAAACGGAAACGTTTTTTCAACGGGATCAATAAACTTGTCCTTTTTCAGATCATCCGCAAATACATGGTCAATACAATCCACCTCACCACCGCTCTGATCAACTTCGTCACGGCAATTGATGACCGCATCCGCAGTGTCTCCTAATAACTTCCTGTTCATATTCTATTCGAACTTTCAGAGCAATCAAACATACTAATCTCAATCAAAAATGAATTCTTATTCACGTGCCGCACACAATGAATCGTGGTGAATCAAACGCATTCCCATCCTCTGTGAACTTGGAGCACGCCTTTTTTGCTTTTGTCGTGTCGCCGCCGCCGCGCATTCTGTGTTCATTGAATATTCACGTGAACCTTGAGCGGGCTCCGCCACCACCGAGTTTCACACTTCGGCGCCAAGAGCAATAAGCTATAGTAATGAAGCCGTGCCCAATTACTCGTCTAGTTTCCCTTTTCGCTTTGCTATTCCGGGAACTTGGTAGCAAGTAGCTTCTCCTTCCTTTCTCATTCTACCTCTATGTGCCAACTGGCACACATTTCCCCGGACACGCTTTGTGAGGACTCTGCACGAAAAAAAACAACCTACTTACGCAACCATCCCTGTTTCAATTTCATTACTCCCTAAGTCTCATTTCGTCACTGCACGAGATGTTCGCGACGTATTTTTCGCATTTCTTCTTGCTCCGCTTCTCAGTGTCAATCCAACCAAATACTTCTTGTGTTCAGTTCCTTTCTCCATCCAATCAATCAGTATTTTCTTCAGTGAATTCTAATTCTTTTCTTCTTTGCCACTCCCCATTTCAGGGATAAATTGCAGGAAGGATTCCGTTGCCTTCCTTGAGATGCATTTCTTTGAATTGAATTGCTATAGGGCCCACACTTCCGTACTCTTCTGTTAGAACTAATGTTATTTTGAAGTGAACCGTCGCTCATGGAGACGTTTTTTATTGCCTTGAGCCAAATAATATAACGAGAGAAAACCCATTAGCAGGCAAGATTCTTTTTATGGCGCGCCTCAATATGTTTTCGTATACCCCTCTAGTATAACTCGCGGCAATTTCTTCTTCTCTTCATTTCTGCATTCAAACTTTTTCAGATCCAGTGGGACACATTTGAATTTCCAAGTTTCTGAGCGCAGCCTCCAACAATATTGTGTTGAAAATGAACGCTATGGACAACGATGAACTTCTCCGCATGGCCGAACTCCGTGTAAATCCGGTGCTCGACGCTCTTCACAACGCTTTCGACGAGTTTTCTCGTGTCGTGGTGAGGCCTTTAATTGAATTGAGTGAATCTCTAAGTGATTTGCAGAGAGCCCGGCCCTCGCCGTCGACCGCTTCCATTGTGGAGACGATGAGAGAGGAACTAATTGCCTTCGTCAACGTGATCACCATGCAAATGAACACTGGAAATGTATTCGGACTTGTGGTAAGAGAGAGAGAGAGACGGCGTTGTGTATACGGAAAATAACAAGTTCTAGAATCATCTACTTGATGCCGAGAACTTGACTCGGAATATCATCATGTTCACGCACGACGTTCGTTACGAGCACGGAGTCCGCGGATTCCACGTTCCCAATTGAATCTCTACTTTCCCTTTTTTAATCTCACGCAAAAGGCATTTATCTATCTATCACACACGCTTTATTGACCTTTTTGAGAGTGCTCTCGAGACTTGTAACTGTTCAGAAACATTTTTGTGTTCATTAAAGAAAATAAATGGTTCACAATCTATTCGAAAATTTTCATACTTCTCAAACCAATCGTCACCAGGCTGGAACACGCCGCACGTATCTGGCAACCAATATGCGGTAGAGCTCGATTCTTTGCAAGAGTTCCAAGCGAAACAGAACGTTGAGTCGAGCGCCGATCTGAAATGAGCAACGGCAATAAAATCTAGTTTTTAAGACAACACTAGCACACAAAAGACAACACAAAGCAGTGAAAATCGTACCAGGTGAGTGACAACGTCATTTGGTTCCAGAGCTTTTAGCATGTCCAGCATTGGAGCAAGTTCCATAGCACTGTCGCCAACCATATCTCGTTCAGCGCGAGTTACGTTCACCTGAATTCTGCTGATTTTTAAACAAGTTCCGGTGCAAATTGACTAACCTCGGAAATAAGTCGCATCAGATCTATAAATTCATCCTTTGTTTGGTTCATTGCCGCAACGGCAAACTGAATATCATAGTTAGAACGCGTTATTTTCCTGGGCTTACCTCGTATTGCATTTTGGCGGTTTCCAAACTTATAGCCATCACAAGATTTGAATATCACTAAAGGTTCGATCCCGACGTTTCGTAACCCGTCATTTCGGACGTGAACTACTTAGCAATAATATGCACTTTTAAAGTTCAATTGGGCATCGAAACGCCGCGGTTGCGAAATGATGGGTTGCGAAACATCGGGATCCCGAAGAAACGTACTATGTTTGAAGACTGATGTTTTATAACTTTCGTTTTGTGGCTTCTGATTCGTATTGCTTGCAGGAACTTAGTCATCCTCGAACAATACAACGACGAGAGCTGAAAATCTGAAAATTTAAGAGGCAATGTCTGAGAAGTTCAAAAACTGCAGGTCACTAAAAATTCAGAATGCTTTAATTTGTCTCATATTATACCCAATGGGTACTTACATAACAGTGATACATCAGACAAGTTTTGGTCCGGCTCCGTGGTCCCTAGTCCGATCACGGTCACAAAATAGGTCAAACCTGTAACTAATTTCAAGAAAATGCTAGCGTCTCAGACTCAAGGCCATTCGATTTCTTGCATCTTTTTAAGCATTTTTCATGTTGGCACCAAAAATTTATCACCTTTCCTTCATGGAGAAATTTCGGATTTTTCGTGAAAAAGTTGAGTTGTTGTGCAGTTTTCCTCCGTGGTGAAAAATTTTTTTGCACTTCATAGCCACGATTTTTATTTCAAATTCATAATCTACGGACAATTTTACGTCGATATACCATACTGTCGCACATTTGCCGATTGACATCAAAGGAGTTTTTTTCAAAAGTTTGATCCGGTCTCAAAAAAAAGTTTCTGTTCTGCTTTTGGAAAACGTACAGAAACAAGGGAATTTCTGTTCATAGACCTTTTTCATGCTAAAAACTGTAATTCTGTTATGTATTCGTCAGATACAGCTTTGTAAACGTAGCGATTAAAACATGTTGAAATTTTTTGTCAGCCGGATAGGTTTTTCGAGATGTGTTCGCTTTTACCCAATATTTTATGCTTTTTCCCGTTTTTATTTTTCAATGTTCATCTAACTTTTTGTGAAGCATTTATTTGGTCGTTCTCCGATAGATTCAAGAACGGTAAGAAGTACATACACAAGGGGCAACACTCAACAACAAAAGTACATGAGAAAAACCTAAAACAGGAAAGTTATAAAGCGTCTTTTCTTCACATTTCAGTTTCTTCCATAGCAAAAATTGGATCACTGGATTCCATCAGTGCGTAATAAAAAGAATCACCGATAGTCCAAGTGCTTTCAAGTTTCAAATATCGGATCACTCCAGCATCGTCATGCTCTTCCTCTGGAATAGTATAGTCTTCCTTCCACGATTCATCCTTCATTTCTTGAGCGCGTCGCGATCGTGCTGCTTTTGATTGCCTTTTCGCTGCTTCACGAGAGAAGAAACCGGCAATCTGACAGAAGTCTTTCCTTTGATCCACTGAAAACCGCTTAGAACCGTCCGGATTTCTAGCTTCTGCCATTCTCTTTTCAACAATTCTCGGATCCGCATGTTGACATTTCTCTTTCAAGCCTCCGTCAAAACGCTCGATTAAAAATTTTTTGACGTCGTCCTCGAACGGTTTTCTTTTTTGTCTTACTTGGAGTGCCCATCCGTCCTCCAATTCCGTCTTCTCGTTCGTCTCCTTCAGTTTTTTCACAGCATCCGAAGATATTGGGCAATTTTTTGACTCATCCACTTCTTCCAAACCACGAATAAAATATTTCAATGAAAAATAACGAAGTGTCTGCCGTTCAGGTCGAATTATATGTTGTCCACGTTCAACATGCTTGACCACGCTTGAATATCTCAAAGATGCAGCTGAGCATCCTTCCTCTGGGCATGTAAATATCTTTCCCAAAGCGTCTTCGTACCGCGGTCTCACTTCATCGCTTTCCACTTCATTTTCATCTTCTTCTTCAATGCAAGCAGTGTTTTGAGAATCAGTTGACTTAGTACATTCCGAAAAGTACCAAAACTTGGTCTGCTTCTGCGACAGTGCAGCATTTCGTTCTTCATCAATAGACCCAATCACAGTTGAAGTGTATCCGGCATGTTCGAACTCGTATGTTCCAGTCAATGACTTCAAATTACTTGACGGGACAAATTGACCATTGCAAGAGCAACTGTACAATCAGGAAAACAATGAGTTTCATTATAATCTGTAATATTGACCATCTAATGATATCAGCAGTTTGAAAATAGTAAGAAGAATAGCTACACAAAATTTGCTTTGTGCTTTTATACCTATTTGATGTACTTTTGTTGTTGAGTGTTGCCCCATGTGTATGTATGTACTTCTCGTTTACCGTTCTTGAATCAATCGGAGAACGACCAAATAAATGCTTCACAAAAAGTTAGATGAACATTGAAAAATAAAAACGGGAAAAAGCATAAAATATTGGGTAAAATCGAACACATCTCGAAAAATCTATCCGGCTGACAAAAAATTTCAACATGTTTTAATCACTACGTTTACAAAGCTTTACCTGACGAATACATAACAGAATTACAGTTTTTAGCATCAAAAACGTCTATAAACAGGAATTCCCTTGTTTCTGTAAGTTTTCCAAAAGCAGAACAGAAACTTTTTTTGAGACCGGATCAAACTTTTGAAAAAAACTCCTTTGATGTCAATCGGCAAATGTGCGACAGTATGGTATATCGACGTAAAATTGTCCGTAGATTATGAATTTGAAATAAAATCGTGGCTATGAAGTGCAAAAAATTTTCACCACGGAGGAAAACTGCACAACAACTCAACTTTTTCACGAAAAATCCGAAATTTCTCCATGAAGGAAAGGTGATAAATTTTTGGTGCCAACATGAAAAATGCTTAAAAAGATGCAAGAAATCGAATGGCCTTGAGTCTGAGACGCTAGCATTTTTTTGAAATTAGTTACAGGTTTGACCTATTTTGTGACTGTGATCGGACTAGGGACCACGGAGCCGGACCAAAACTTGTCTGATGTATCACTGTTATGTAAGTACCCATTGGGTATAATATGAGACAAATTGAAGCATTCTGAATTTTTAGTGACCTGGTGTAATTAGCGAATTTCGAGGTTCTCAGACATTGCCTCTTAATATTCACTTTGACTACATCTCAATACGAAAAGATTCATGGTGATTGAAAAACCGTCCTCCCGTTTTAGCATAGTATGAAAACTTGAAAAAAGAACTGAAGAGAGTGGGATTCGAACCCACGCCCCCGGAGGGACTGGTGCCTAAAACCAGCGCCTTAGACCGCTCGGCCATCTCTCCACATGTTCAACACAGCGCTTTCCCAAATATATTCGCGCGCGCGACCGCAGCCAACCAAACACATTCGCATGAGACGGCAGAGCGAAGGGGAGAGAGATGGCAGCCAGCCGACATGATCTCAGCCCCTGCGCTCGAGTGAGAAAACAAGAGCTGAGTGGGGAAGGTGGTAAAATAAAGGGTTACTTTTGATTTCCAAATGTGGAAGAGCCCATCAGCCAGTCGAAATAAGAGATAGAAACGGCGGTCCAACATAATAGAACTGCGCAGAATAGAACCGCGACACAATAGAACCGGCCACAATATAACTGTTTGGAGCGCCTTTTAAACCTTTTTGTAGAATAAATGTTTCGTAGAAAAATATAATTTTTGAATCTACTGATCGATTTATTGCATTCATTAATTTCACTTCCGTCGTGATCCCTCTTCTCTACGGTAACGAAAACCCACAGAAAATAATTTTATTGTACTATCAAAAACGAAAGGAAACCAATTTTCTAGGTTTAAACTGTGGTCTTCTGCGTAATTGTTCGAGAGAAGAACAATTTCGCGAAAGTTAATTGAAAGGAACGGACAAAATGCTTATAAATACACAAAAACAGTTCTATTATGTCGCAGTTCTACATATTATGTCGCGGTTCTATTCTGCGCGGTTCTACTATGTTGGGCCGCCATAGAAACTATAAACAATTAGTTCGTCAAAAACTAAAGCCTTCTCTCAAACACTAACACTTTGTATCAAAACTGCGAACAGACCTTTTCAACTCGTTTAAAGCTATGGTTATGTAGTCATGGATGAAAGGAACAAATGCAGATGGCTCCTCTAGTCCCGTCGAGAGCAGAACGCCAGTTGTGTCGAGCAGCGGAGCGAGAGATTGGGGGCTGCGAGGAGAAGAAGTGCGAAGATTAATATGATGATCGAGAGAAATGTAGTCTCACTGGCACCGGCGCCGCACTCTTCTCCTTGCCCTTTTCTTTCAGTCTTCCTCTTCTCTTCACCACTACGCGGAATCTCATTCAAATGAGTAAAAAAAAAATTTAAGAGGAATTGAGCGGTCGGTAGACTCTGATGAAAAATGTGAGATAGCACGGAAACTTGTAATATTCTCCAAGGGTTTGGAAATTGTCTGAAAACGATCTGCCCCGGTTTTCCTCGACAAGAAAAACACCGGATTAGGACACATCAATGTTAATACCTCAAAGATATTAGAAAATTGTTCGGTGTGGCTAGCTGCAATATAAAGGGTACTATTTGGCTCTGTTTGAATTTACAGGTTCCAGGTTTCTTGATAATAAAAATGTTCGGCTCCATCTGAGTAATCAGGTTTCAATTTTATTTGTCTCCTTGTAATTGTGCGTGGCTCCGGATGCACTATGTAATATGAGTCTAATTCTGTTCTCAATATCTTTCATTCGGTGATCATTCGATACACTCACCATCCGGTGGTGATGTAGTTAGACGTTTAATCCGGTGATTTATCTAATAGAAATTCAAAAATATCCTATGCATTTTTCAAAAAAGCCGAAATGCTGATTTTTCGAAAGATACACATCAAATTCTCAATTTCGTGTGCATTAAGAAGATTGGAAAACATGAATGCAACAAAATTTATTTGAGAAAAACGACTAATTCACATGAGATTTGTCGAGAATTAATATCGGAAAGAAAAGGCAACAACCTCATGATAAATGCGACTAAAAACTGATTAAAAATTTACACACGAATGATATCTTAACAAGCAACCAACATCAACCGCATAGAGAGCACATGACTGACCCTTGAGCCTAAAAGAATTTGTAAGGGTAAACGTTGATCAAAACTGCTGGATAGTGGCTACAACAGTAATAATAAATGATACAACCTGAAAAACGAAGCTTTTTATCACCGAGCAAAGCAATTTCTGTGCGTTTTTACAATCCGTCTGCAGAATCACAGGGGAATTAATTACGCCCACAGCCATTCCCTTCGCGTAAGGTGGAGACCACAACGCGCAACGGAGAGTGGACACTGAGCGAATGAGCGATTTTATCGGCGCTGTTGTTCAAACCCCCTTCATATATTCGGTTGACTGAGAGTGTCTCTATGAGTTTTTCTAGTAAATGCAGTTTGAAAAGATTAGTTGTTTTAGTTTTCATTTAGATTAATTCGCTATATTGTAATTCGTGATTGCATGAAAAGGAAATTCTCAAAGATTTGAGATAAACTATGACGCAACCGTGATATTTGCAGGGGTTTTAACACACAAGAACCGAATCACACAGTTTTGTAGAATCAGGAAGACGGGCCAGGTGTGTCGGAATTCTACCCCATACGTGATTTATCGTTGGAGAAAGAAAAGAGTCAAAACGGAGGGCACATATCAATTGGTGATAAACAAAGGTGCACACTCTAACTGTGATCATTATTGGCGGAATAAATTAAGTGGAAAGCTGCAACCAAATCGCATCTATCTAAGTTTTGTCTAGACTTGACCGTCACGCCTCGATGCTTTTCCAAAATACGGCGCATGTTCAGCTCTTAACATTTCTCGGAGAATGGAGAAGAGCTGTCAAGCTAAGTATTTTAACGGCGGGTCCTTTGTCGGGAATGTTCTTTACACTGACCACTCTTTCATAGTTGCAGGAAGTGTTCAGAGTATGTTTTTGACTTTCTCCTGCGGATCCATTATCAACAACTTTCTTCACGCTTGGAATCCGTCGGTAGCTGCGACAAGAGTTGAGAGTATCTCCTTCCATCACATCCCCCATACTTCTTAGAAGAATTGTTCTTAATGCGCATTTTTCTTTCATGTTCACTTACAGTTTCTCATGTCTTCAATGATTTCATGGCACTTCTTTCTCTTCCGTGTTTTCTTGCTCTTCGAACATCAGAACACAGCAAATTGATCTCTAATTTTATATTTTCAGATGTCCGACTGCAGTGAAGGACCGGCTGGAAGTTTGGCGCGCATCGGAGACTACGACGAATGTTTGGACGCTTCCGATCGAACCGACAACGACGAGACACCCGTCACCAAGCAGTCGTCAGAAATCGCATCCATTGACACGAACAAAGTCGCCGTTGCCGAAGCATCGCCACCAAATCGGAGAAAACACCGGAAGAGCCAGTGCCAGCCACGATAAAAAAAAGACACTAATGACAAGGACAGTGAGAAAGCTGACGACGAGGATAGCAACCAGACAGATGACAATGATAGCAGCGAGGCTGAAGACGTCGAGATGACGGAAGAAGACAATAAGAAAAAGGGAGATGTGGAAGTGAAGGAAGAGGACGTCGAGGACAAGGAGCCAGAGGTGAAAATTCAGATGGAAGACTTTGAGATGGAAGAGGAGAGCTCCGACACTTCACAAAAGGACGATAACATTTCGCCGAGTTCTTTTGACGCCGATCTCGTGAAAGAAGTTATGAAAACCGAGGAAGAAGAAGACGAGGCTGCTGAATCGAGTGACAAGGTGCATAAAAAGAGAAGTTCCAAGGACAGCGAATGCTCATCCAGTGAGGACAGCAGTGGAGGCAGCACCAGTGAATCAGAGTACTCTGACAATGACCACGCGACTGATGCTCCGTCAAACGCCACGAAGCAGCCGAATCCTTGGGAAACTCTGAAGAGGGTGAGAATCATTGTCTGAACCAAAATGATAAAACCTTTGTTTCTCTTTCAGAAGCCAGTCAATGGCATTGTCCAGCCACGTACTAGTCCACCAACGGGAAAGCCAACTCGTCACACGAACTGCCTCGACTTTGTTCTTTTCACAATCGTCAGAAAGACCTTGATGCATAAACTGTCTTGGCCATTCCATTCTCCCGTCGATTCCGAATCGCTCGACATTCCAGACTATCACGACATAATCTCCAAGCCAATGGACTTTCGTACAATCGAAAGACGTCTACGAAATCTTTATTACTGGAGTGCCGCCGACGCTATCAAGGTTTGTTGAAGTTTTAGAGATGAAACAGACTTTAAACTATGAACCTTCTGAATGCTTCAAAAGATGCCGTTGTGATGACGCCACAAGTTCCACCATATATTATTAATTTCTTCTTGCTTTGAAGAGAACCCCAGTACGGTTTTCCGAACTCTTCCATCTTTTTGTTCTGTTTGATCCGCATTCTGAATTTCATTTCGTAACTGGGCCCCTGAAAACACAAACTCTACACACACCAAAGTTAATTTAAAAAAAGAATTGGTAATTTTAGGACATCAAAAAGGTGTTCGCCAACACCTAGACCATCACCGTCAAGGCTTCTTTCTTGCTTCCAGTAGCGCCGGATGGACGCAAGGACCGTTAGGAAGACGGAGCACTCATCGGCGTGCGGTGAATGAGCGCCGTCAACATGAGGGAAGAGTCAACGTGGTGGATGGCGAGAGGAACTACGATGCCGCCGAAAAGGACGTTCAGTAGGAAGTTGAGGTGGATCGGAAGACGCGAAAAGGACAAAAAAGGCGTGCTTCGTCGCCACCACCTCTTCAACGGTCCAGCCGTTTGCGACTCAAGCGATCGAATCAAACATAGGAAAACAAAAAAATCTTAGCGACTACCGTTTGTGGTCTCTTCCTTACACCGAATCCGTTATTACTAATCAGTCCAGTTCTTATTTATTTGTTCGTTTTATTATTCACACATACACACCCAACCTGTACACAACCTGTAAGTTTTTAAAATTGTCAAAAAGTTGTTTTTGAAAAATGTTGTTGTTAGACAGTGGACAGCGGAAACACATTAAAACCATTAGGAGAAACTCTTGCATTAATACAAAGACTGATTGATAATCTGATGACTTTTTTCTCTTGAAAAGGAGAAAAGTGATTTTGTTCGATGACAGGATGTGTCGTTATGGGACCAATTACGTATCCTTGGATACGCCGAGTAACCAGGTACATTACTTTTACGAGTTCCGGCCGGTGGCGACAAGAACACTCACACTTCATTTTTCCTTTTTCAGCTTTTCACCGACTTTGATTCAAAGCCCAGGAAATCACAACTGACATTGTGTGATTTTTAGTGTTTTATTATTATTACTCATCACTGGTTGTACGTGACTTCAAGAGAAGAATGCAAGCAAACGGTGAGCAACTTGCATTGCTTCAAGAGATAAGAGTAAGCCGAGTGTGTGAACTTGAGTATTAGAGTATTTCAGCGCAACGAATATCAGCTTCTGGCTGTGCTTAACCCAACATCAGCTGCTCGAGTAGTGTTGGAACGGCGCGGAATAGTTCATCAATGTTCATGGTTCCATAGATCCAACTTTTTCAGCGCGACAATCTTTCGGAATATGCTCTTCAATTAGACAGACTGGTCACAATTCATCTCACCGAGAGGCTCTCGTCAGTTGAACGCTTCCATGGAAGAGTGCATACATTGGAAGAGTTAGAGGTGAGTAATAGTGGGTGAAACATTGCAAAGATGAACTTTTCAGAGTCACAACCGGGAATTGATCGTTACAATCCAAATGTTTCGCATTTATCAGCAATTTCAAATCTGGCAGGCAGCTCAGCTTCGGGACAGAAACAGAACCAATTAGTCACAATTATGACTTCTATGTCAATAAGCCGTGGCTTTCTTTTCCCTAACATTAGATTTTGCCTATTGCAGACAAAACGGAATGTTCTATTCTTAATTTCACTACTTTTAATAATGTTCACCATTTTTTCCCGGAAACCACAACAATAATAGCGTTCGTCTGTTTAGCTGTTAGACTCTTTGTACTTTTCAACTTTATTTTTTCACAGAAACATTGCGTCAGAGAACAATAAACACGAACATGGAAAAACGTATGCAACAGTCGTCCAGACATTCCGAATGACTGCCTAGTTCGGCTTGGCCAACTGGTGCAGCTTCGTGGTGTACAGCGACATGCACGTAGTCGCTCTCTGTAATAGCTTTATTATTCTCTTTTCTTCAGATTTGGCGTCTTTTCTTTTTTCGATACTATAAACGACAAAGTTATTACGTTCATCTCACGTCAGGAATTTTGGACGATTTTGCTCGAATTTCGAAACCCCATTTTCCGAAAGTGGTCAACTGGAGAGTATACCCAAATTATCCCGTGAATGAGTGAAAAGCGACGTGAAAACTAGTAGTGGGTCCACGCGCCGAGATTCATTTTTTGGAACTTTGAGGGCCTAAATCAGACCCTAAATGTGCGTGCTGACCACTGCCACAATTGACTTTTGAATGTAACTTTGGCCGCTTTATGGTGTGGATACACAAAAAACACCTACACAAAAACATATAACGTGGGCTAATCCAATTTCAGATATTTCGTTCATATTTCAAGTTTACTCACCTTGAGCTCCTGGATGTCCTCCTCCTCGAGACAAATCTCCGCCATGGCCGTGTGGTCGGCGAACTCGTTCTTGACCCAGTTGATTTCGGCCGGGGAGAGCGAGAGCTTCATCTGAAACATGAACCAACTTGAGTAACGGAAAGCGATTCGCTGAACTTACCACCAGCTCGTAGTGGATCTGCATCTTCTTGAGTGTCTCTTGGCAGACGGCACGAGACACGGAAAGCTCGTTGGCAACGATTTGGCGAACGTTCTCTTCAGTAGACATCTAAGATAAAACACAATCGATTGGACAAGACAAGGAAAGAGGGAGCAGTTTCGAAAATAGAAAAGGGAATGTGAATGTGACCCAACGAAGGCGAGAGACCGAGACAGAGACAGTGCAGACGTTTGTGTGTGTGTGTGTGCGAGTGTGTCTGGTGGTGGTGGGTAGTAGCGAATGAGGAGTGAATCATGCAGCTGGGGTGGTGGAGAGAAGGAATGATGATTCATGGAGAAGGTAAACTTATTCGTGTTGCAGAGGGAGAAGAGCGTAGGGTCTGTTTCGGTGAACTCTGACTAAGGGAGGGAAGGGGTTGATCCCAATGGAAACGCCAATATGACGTGTGTTGTTAGGTATGAATTGGAGCTCCGTCAAATAATAGCCAGCATCAAGGTTTTTATTGATAAATGCTTAAAAGAGATGACAACAAAATTGTCCTATTCGGGCGATAAATTGAGCGGTTATGTATTCCCGCCTGACGGAAAGCAAAATCGCGCAAAGACCCGTGCAATTTTGGAAAAATAATGGTTATTTACTGGATCGCGAAAGACCGTAACATTTGAAGACGGGGAAAGTCAAGAGATCAACGAGATCGGTTATTGTCATAGAGCCTATTTTTTGGTGCCAGACTTGGCTTTCTTGGCCTCGCTGATGAGACGTCTGAAGCGATAGTCGAAACCTCGCAGCATCTTCGTGATGTTGTCTGCCGTGATCTCTAAGCAGGCTGTGACTTTCTGAAAATGTTAAATTGGGCAAACTCAAAAAGAGTATTCGGAAATATTTTGTGTTCTACCTTCATATGAAGAAGTTCTTTTTGGGTCTTGGCAACTTGAGCCTCGCGAATCACTTTCTCATAGTTTTTCATCACTTCCTCAAAGTTTGTGAGAGCGATTTTGTGAAAAACACACTGAAAACATTGTTCTGGTGGTTCTTATACATTGTATCGCTCAAATACCTTGGCCTGAAACGAGTTCATTCTATCAATAGTCTCCTTCTCAGCTTTCTGAAGATTTTTCAGAGCAAACACACTTTCCTTCTTCAGGTAAACCGAAAGAGAGACGGTCGCGATGGGTTTCGCGGCACGTTTCATTGCGGAACAGAGAAATGTTTCTACGTTGACTGAAAAAAACAAAACGTTGTTTTGATAAAAAAAAACCAATGACGGAAACCACAGCTTCAGTGAAAGGAAGGAGAAATCGCGTGAACACGAAGAATTCACCTGTCATGTTGGAGAGAGAACAATAGAATCACTTGACTCAAACGCTAACATATCGGGAAAGAAGTGCACTGCCAGATGCACAATTCGGAAGGGCGCATCAAATGCCGTCAGAAAATTATAGTGCAGCTGGCGCCCATGAAGATCACAAACATGATCGAGGCAAGATTGATATTAATGCGTTTCGGTTAAAGGGACATTCTCCATTTTTGCCGCACATCGTTTATGTGCACTGTTTTTGGCAGCGACATATTCCGTAGAACAGATAAAAAATGATTGTTTTTATAACATATGTATTGAGGATGGGAAAAATGGAGACAAGTGCAATGGCGGTTCGTCGGGAGGAAATAAGACCCAATTGAGAAGTCAAATATGCACACTACTGGTGAGGAAAAATGACGAGGCGGGAAGCATTCATCTTTAGTATACGTTCCCACATTTTATGATGGTACCCATTAGTAACGAAAACAACTGACAGCTTGAGAAGAAGCATTAGAATGCTTTGTTTTGACACTGATAGCGAGTAGACAAGAACCAGAAGCAGGTAGACCACTCGTTCTCCACAAAATGGGTGAAAAAGGGAGAGAAGAAGGAGGAAAGGGGAATGGACTAATCTGTAGGAGCACATTCACGCTCCCATGCAGGGAAAGAGAGCGTTCTCACCATTCGAAAGTTGTGGGCGAGGAAGAAGGAAAAAAAGAAGAAGAACAAAAGGGGCAAAGGTCATGTGATTGGGAGAAGTGAACGTGATTCCTCCCGTGCTCCCTTACCTTGTCTGTTTACTTAGTAACCTTTTTTTTTCGAACGTCACCTTTTTTTGTCGCGTTGTCTGACTGAAAGTATATAGATGGAGACATCTATCCTCTGCTCAACTCAAGTCGTATCAGAACGACATTCGAAGCAACTGCGTCCATGATATATCTGATCAGAACGTACAAAAATATCCCAAGGACTTTGAAGAAACGCGATTTTTTAGCTCTTGTAATGTGGTGAAATCGCGAGAATTCTTTTCAGAAAAAAATGCATGCTCTGATGATTTCTAAACTATTTGCGAAAACAATACGAATCCCTCACATTTTTTTCGTTCAGCTGGGAAGGGCCGGCCCGGACTTTTCGATAGCCTGGACTTTTGACGGGATTAATATAATGGGAACCAAATTTTACAGGGTTCTTGGGCTTGGTTTTTGTCAAAAGCAGTGTGTTTCTTGTGTTTTTCTGAAGCCGTGGAAAGAGAAAATATAGGTTTTTTCTCTTCGTGAAAAGTAATTGGTCACGAGGGACGACTACTTGTATTGCAGGGGAAAAAGTGAAAAATACGAGATGAGAAAACATGGTTCACAGTATCGTAGAATTAAAGTAATGAGATCAGATGGAAGTGGAATATTGCCAAGAAATGATCATCAGTGATGTAAAGTTGCTTTGAAAGATGTGCTCACTCGAAGAGCTGTTCACCTCTCTCAACGCCGTTCAAAAAGAGGGAGACACTGTCTGAAACAAAGATTGACGCATTACTCACTATGTATTGACTCACCGTTAGCATTTATACATTGGAAGGCAATGTTTTTGGACTTCAACTCTTGTTGTATTTTCAAGAGCGTCGATGCTCCTGACAGGTCAACATTGGAGACGCCTTTCATATCGAAGATGATCAGCTTCTGTAATACAGAGTGAATTTATAATAGAGTTTAATCAACAAACTTGATCTGGTTTCTTCTCCGGAATCATTGGTAACTGCTCTTTCGAGTTCAGGTTTCTCGGTTCGTCCCCATAAGCTTCCTTAACAATCTTTCGTATTTTCTTTTCAAACCGCTCGCAGTTAAAATAAAAGAGCGAGGAAGCATAAAAGACAACGCGAGTGGAACTGAAAGGAAACAAAACATTTTTCTTTGCACTTTTACTCATTCAAACACCTCTCATGCTCTCCAGATTCGTAATCTTCAAACACGGTGGGACTTGATCTGCAAAATGTAAACGTTGAAAGGACAAACAGAGTTCATTGAACCGCTCGACGCGATGGTCAGTGCACTGAGCACACAGGTGCAGGCGCGGGCGCGCAGACACAAGTGCCAAAACCTGTAGGACACAACACACGCGAGAGAAACATTCGAGTATCTTGTTCCGGATATACGAGCAAATGCCAATGCGCGCCGCGTCTATTGTATGTATGGATGGGAGGCACTGATTCATTTCAACACGATCTGGCTCTTTTCCTTCTATGAGCTGCTCTTTTTGTGCGTCCGTGAAAACCGCCATCTCAAGAAAACGTTTCTATTTTTCCTTAAGACGGTTTTTGGGTTGGCTAATAACTAAAGTCGAACAATACCCGACATTTTTTTGCAGAGAGAAGTTACACAAAACTTTCTCCGGTTTTTCTCTCTTCTTTTTTCGAAATCTCAGACGCAATTGAGTTTTAATCCGAAAACGCTCGCAAAAACAAGTTTGGAGCATCCGTGCGCGGGCTAATGTGAAACCCGGCAAAGTGTTCATCGAATTTGTGGTGAGAAAATCAGGAGGGTCAATAAAACAGCGTGTGTGTGTGATGACTATTTGCATTGAAATCGCCACTGGAGAGAAGATTCTGAACCCAAAAAACAAAAACCATCGGTCTGGCCCTCCTTCTTCTCCTTCTCCTCCTCCAGCCAGTCGGATAATTTCACTTCTCTCGCCTATCTTTTCATGATTAATTGCCCTTCCACGTGTGCTCCTACTTTACGTTTTTCCGCTTGTCGCAAAGTGATAGACTGACTGAAGGATCTCCGATTTCAAATCTCTCTTTTCTTCAGGATGACACCCCCGTTTTCTGCCGGTCTAATCTTTCTGTTATTTGTATATCAAGTACAATGTTCTGGCTACTATAACGGAGCAAAATGGCATTGTGGTATCAACTCTGTCACGGAAACCATATCGGAATGGCTGGCGAAACCGTTCGATTATCATGGTACGTTTCTAGACATATTTTTGGAAACGAAAACGTTTGAAAAGAGAAAGAACGACGTTTCACATATCAGCCACAACATCTGACTTCAAAATTATAAGCATTCTCCAGTTTGAACGAGTTTATCCAAGCAGAAACCTCCTTTTCCGCGTTTTTGTATGTATCACATCTTGTGACTGAATCAAAATCTTTCGTAAATCTCGAACGTGCTCTCATTTGGATTTTAGTGCAAACCGATAAAACGGTCGGAATGAGTTTTCCGCTCAGATTGCTCATTTAGATCTTTTCTTGAATGAAATTCGGATTTTCATCTGTGCTAGCGGCAAACTTTCTCTTCTTCTTCTTTCAGTTTTTCCTATTCAATTTTTCAGGTGTGAACCAGTGCTGTCACGCGCACGACGAGCACTACTATCACCACACTCTTTCAAGGGAAGACGCGGATAAAGTGTTTTGCAGTTGTCTGGATCAAAACGCGAATTGGTGAGAAAATAGTCACTTGGTATCCGTATCCGTATCGGTATTTTTACGATTTCAGGTTTGTCCGCAATCTCATCGAGCCCATCTTCTGCAAGTCCGTACAAACGTACGCGATCTGGCAGAGGGTGACCAACCAGGATCCGTGGACAGCTCCCATCACCATAACAACCACCACAACTACTACTCAATCGCCGTTCAACTTCTATCTGGAACTCTTGCGGCAAAGAGAGAGGGAAGCTGAACTGAAGAGACAAGAAGAGATCAGAAAGCAAGAGGAATCACAGAGAGAGCGCGAGAAGTTCCTTCAGGAGTGGTATCAATACCAGGAATATCGAAGACAGAAAGCGAAATTGGAGGAATGGAACTGATTTCCCTTTGTGCTCAGACTATTATCATTATTTTCGCCATCACGATCTGGTTGTCAGAACTGGTAGTTCTTTATATTCTCATACGCAGCCGGTTTCAATGATTGTTCAAAACCTCTCCCTCTTTTCTTCGCTATGCCCTCTTACCTTTGAATCCGTAAAATAGAAAACAAAAGTGCCGAGACTGCCCCAATGAAAAGCCCAGGGACGACGTCGAGGACTACAGTAGCAAAGAAGGTGATTGCAAATATCGCCTAAATTTTTATAGTTTATTTCAATTTTGAGCATTTGAATTTATTTACCCAGTCATATTTGGAGACCTTCCACAGAGTCACAAAATTTATGAGATGCAAGAACATTCCTCGAAGTGCGACAATGACAATGCACGAGAGGAAACACTGAAAGAATTTTCATAACTTCACTATTCCCAATACTCAATTTACCGTAGGGAGATGCTCGAGGAGGGGTCCAATGAAAAATAGAACTAACGTGAGGACAGCAGCCGAGAATATTGCAGAGATCTGTAAAACAACTAGTAATTTAATTATATTGTAGTTTCATGACACTCTCAATTTTCCATTTTCTCTCGTTATGGTACTGTATTCCCCCATCAATGTATTCTACCCAATAAATGTCGAACTTCTGATCTTTCCCAAAGCGCAGCCCACCACAAGACTACAACGGAGGTGCCTAACTGTTGCAGACGACGGAAAAAGCATTCCACGATTTCTTTTCCTCGGTTTTAGTTCCTGGTCGGACGATTCTGATGGAAAACATCCATTTCGTTCGGCGGACCGCCCGCTCGTTGGTCGCTTCCGACTGTGCATCACGAGAACGATTTTCATTCGATTATCATTTCAACTGGCCCTTAATCTCCATAATCGACTGCCTCATAAAATGGTTTCGATCGGTGTTCGTTCAACCAGACGCTCCAGTCAAACCAAGGTGATTTGCATCCAATCGATAGTTGTTTTCTAAGCCAAAATGTTCAGAAACCTGCACTCATGTTCTGCTCGTCGCTCAAATCGCTCTACCGTCGTCTGAGAAGCTTTAACTTCAGCCGCTTCTGGGATTCCATTATGGAGGAGCAGGTGGCCATGACCAAAAGCCGCGACATCATCTACTCGAACAACGGAGCTACCGGCCCACTCATTGTCTACGGATAAGAAAAGCAACCCGACCAGAGAACGATAAAACTTACGCGTTCACCTTTTTCTTAATTTTCCATCATCGAACCTCCGAACTTTTGTGAAATAAATCTGTTAGCATCGACTCACTTGTGTTTTGGTACCCGCGTTTTCATTAATGATAGTTCTCGCCAGTGCCGTCGACGCTGGCCAACAAGGAAATAGTGAGCAAATAGAAGCGACCATGCCGAGAGCAAAGAACTCCTGCCGCACGTCAATTTCGTAATCATGCTTTTTCGCCATGACTTTTCCCATAGACACAGTGACCACGACGGAAACTATAGAAATTGCGATCGCGTCTCCAAAAACGCTTCCGAAAAAAGTGACGTTGGGCAATGCGGGCGAAGGAAATCTAAAACATTCGTGGAATCAGTGCCTTTATGTTAGAATTCGGATACCCGGTCGGAATCTCTCCGATTATTTTCACTTTGTGCGATTCATTCACCGCAAAGAGACTTGAAAGAATTGTTCCGGCTACAATCTGTAACCAAAAGCTTTCACGCCCACACACGCATTTTGCAGACACCAACCAGGAACAAATCGTATGGGATGGGAATGCGCGTCTTTGCACAGAGCATTGGTGTCAGGTGGTATTTCGCAATGTACATGGCTACAATTACCACAAGTGATATGACCAACGTGACTTTGTTCACTTGATTTTCGAGGATAGCGCGGAAGAGGTCTTGATAAATCTGAAAGAAACGAGAATTTGGAAGATCAAGCGAAACGTATGAAGTGTACTCACATAGAATAACTTTCCAATTCCAGAGTGACGTGGTAAGGCGACTCCGAGAATCTTGTTGAGTTGAGCAGTAAGCACATGAACCGCCGCTCCAGTAGTAAACCCGAGAATAATCTGAAACACGGAACGCAATTGAACTGAAATTGGAAACTAATTCTGAAATTAAAACTTGCCTGATCGGATAAATATGAAATGAGATAATTTGCTTTGACTAGACCCATCAATATCTAAAATAAAATAAAGAAACTTTCTAGACGTTGCTCGTCTAACTCACTTGAATGAGACCAATCGTCAATCCCAAAGATTTCATAACGGAAACCGAAATGTCATTAATTTCTGCTTTCGTCATGTTCAACCCGCTATTAGAAACGATATCTTGAGTAACCCGCAGATTACAAGATCCTGACATCAAACTGACAACCGCAAACACACCTGAAAACGATATTATCTTGTTTTTTGCTCATTTCGACCAACCGAGAGAGACATGTCGGCTTGTGCCAAAAAACATGTAAATAAGAGATGGGAAAAGAGATGTGTACAACCCGTATACTGGCTTTAATCCAACTAGTGACGCGTATGCCATGCCTGAAATCACCGAGATGAATTTTATGAAAGTTTCGCGATCTTACCTTGAGGCACATGAAGAATACCGACTGTGACTCCTCCGATAATATCATTAACAAGGTTCTGTTTCACATTGTAACCCGGTAACCATTTTGTAATGGGAAGATAGTTTTTCCACGCCGAACCCTGTTTTTCATTCATATCTGCAAACAGAAATCGGAAACATGCATAATTTAAATTCGATAAATCGAGAGCACTGCGAGCATGCATGTCAATGATAAATAGTGTGCGGGAGACGGAGATAGAGCATTCGCGAGAAAGAAGATATGTTGGTGGCGAGCTCGAGTCGGAAGCTCAACTCACAAAAAACTAAATGCTATTGATTTTGCACAGATTTTTGCCGATTTTGTTCGAAAAAGTAACGGAAATCATGACAATGGATGGCAGAGTCGAGTGCTTTTTAAAAATGAAAGTGAGAAATGTAGGGAAAAAGACAGTGGTTTGATGGCGATAAAGACGAAGATTCATTGTCGGACAGTGAAAAAACGTATGGGTTGCATTGACAAATTATTTATCAGGGTTGTGTGAACTTTGTAACCTTATCAGGTTAACTGAACTTGATGTCTGACGTTTTTGTTGAATAGTGGAGTTTTGAGCAAAGAAGCCTCTGTTCGTCTTCAAATGCGATATTCGTGCAGTAAAAATGAAAAAACAGATTTTGGGCAAATGTAGTGAAGCGATGGCTAATAGAACATCACTTACCAGGTCAAACTGATAACGGAAACTAAACGTTTGGAGACTATTGTACTATAGTACAAGAAAGACAAACAAACACGGACTGGATTGCTCTGTTATCTCTGTTCTCTTAAAATCAACCAGTCGGACACAAAACTCATTCGATTTTTCACAAAAGTGGTCTCTGTCAGCAAATCAAGAAGGTACCGGGAAAGTTGCTAAAATTGCAATCCTGCGATCAAAAAACTGGATGTGCTACTGGCTCTAATAGCAAGATTAGATTTCTGTGCTTCCGAACGTTTCTTGATCAGTTATGGTGCCAATTGTTCTTTGAGATTTTAGTCCGATGAGCATTTCTGCATTCTGCCGCGCAAGACGTGCCATTCACCTCTTTAGATGATTAATGGTTCCCTGTCTCCGGAACGGCAGTTATTGCCCAATGCCGGAAAAATGCCTGAAAAAACTGCAAGTACATTTTCGTTAATCTTATTGAACCAGTAGATATCATTGTATGTACTACACTTTCATCTTCTCGAAAGATAAATGAGTTTCTAGTTCTCGATAAAGTGCAGAAACCAGGTTCTCGCTGCTCGATCGGCCCTGTTGTAATTTTCGGTCCAGTTTGAAAAGCCGACATTAATTCATGATCTCACGTCGAGCCGAAACGTCTTACGCCGGTCAGTCTCTATCAAATGACAAAGATGCGATACTTTCTGCTCTCATCGTGTCTTCTATTCGTTTTTCTTGTTACCGCCCAAGCTTGGGACTGTGGAGAACACGAGAGATGGTCTTCCAGAGTCTCTTGGTACATTGCTCGTCCGTCATTCGATACAGCCTGTGAGTTTTCAACAAACTGGTAGTTATTATTTCCCAACTTTCAGATATCAACAGTTGCTGTAAGCAGCACGACTTTTACTATGAAAACAGCAAATTCTACGGTTATCCAACAAGGATCTATTCCGACTTCATTTTTGGCGAGTGCCTTGGTCGCAGTGAGAGCAAGTGAGGAAATCGGCACGTGATCTTTGATCAGTTAAGTCATTTTTTCAGATGGACTCGCTATGTGGTCCGACCGGTGTTCGTTGTGAGCTTGGTTCTCAATAACTTATGGGAGGCCCTTAAGTTTTGGTAATGATCAACTTGAATTGTTAGAATATCCATTGCTATTTCTTCAATTTTGAAATAAAAATCTACTGACAGCAAAATCTTTACAATTACATTTTGTGAAACGTATTTTTCGATGAGTCCGCTTAAAGCCTGATCATTGGTATGAGCCCGTGCATAAGCACCTTTTTTCTTCAGCGTTCTCTCTCTGTTGTAAACTGGCGAATACGCGGGAGGAAAGAATGTTGCAATCTTTTGGTTCAGTTTAATAGTACCAACAGATGCCGCACTTTTTTAAATAAATCTGGTCGCGTTGAGCCGAATCATTTTGATCGCCATCAGTCTGACCAGCGAAAAGATGAGACATTGGCTGCTGTCGCTTTTCTTTCTATTTTTCTTTTTTGTCTCCTCAAAATCGTGGAACTGTGGCAAAGAAGGAGAATGGTCCACAAAAGCTTCCTGGTACATCGCTCGCCCGTCTTCCGACATGAATCGTGAGTTGACTCATCTAGATTGCACATTTTTCAGTCTAAAATTATGCATACCCCTGAAAACACTGAATTCTCTTATAGACATCAACTACTGTTGCTCTGTGCACGACTCGGACTACGGAAGTTACGAGAAGTGGGGATCGCCATCAATATCCTATGCAGATGCTAAATTCGACAGTTGTCTCGCCAGGAGTTCGAGCAGGTCTCTTGAAAAGTAAAGCGTTCAATTCTGAAAAAAAACAGTTTCAGATGGACTCGTTACGTCGTCCGACCAGTATACACCATCAGTGTGAAAACCAACAGCTGGTGGAAAGGGATGAAAGCTTGGTGATGACGCTGACAATGCATGCATCACTGTCTTTGGCTGTAATTTAAACCGAATAAAACGTTTACTTGAACAAAAAACGGGAGATGGACTTTGGCAACAGGAAATGTTTCGTTATTTTTGGTTGGTAGAAATTGTGAAAAAAATACTATACTAGGCACAAATCATAATGAAAAAAAGTGAATTAGGACAGATGAGAAACACGAATGAGGCAGTTAGTCGTCGAGGGTGACGTCACGGAAGAGCTGTCCCATCGACTCGTTGTGGAAGATACGACGGATTGCCTCGCAGAGCATCAGCGAGATGTCGACCGTCTTGATCTTGTGGCAGCGCATCTTTTGCAGGTCGTGCGGCACAGTGTTGGTGACGATCACCTGAAAATATTGTGTAAATTAATGATTTCACTGGGCAAGGCTCACCTCAGTGATTGGAGAGGCTTCCAGCAGGGCCGGAGCATCAGACGAGAGCACTCCGTGCGTGGCGATCACGTAGATCTTGTAGGCTCCACGAGCCTTGAGCACCTCGGCGGCGGCCACGAACGACTGCGCGTCGTCTATGATATCGTCGACCATGATGGCAATGCGTCCTCCGACATCTCCGACGACCGTGAGTGGCGGCTTTTGCTTCGACTCCTGAGATGGGAACAGGTCGTACGACGTGACATTCGGCGGCGGCGACTGGCGTCCGTCCTCGAGACCCGACTCTTCCTCATCCTTCACCTCTCCGTGGATGACGGCCACACCTGAAGAAACCAAAATATTTATCCATTCTCAACTCAATTTGCTTGTGATGGACAAACGAGACAAACAAGGGGAGTACGCAAAACCATTGAAATGGAGCGGATAGGTGATAGAAGTTAAGTTTCGGAAAAGAGTGCAAGTGAGTCGTCGTTGACAGACAACATTCACCACAAATTGAGATATCAAGAGCAAAAAATCGTTTCGACTTAAAACTCCTCATGTCTGTCAACTCGCCAATCATATCAGCTATATGATAATTTACCACTCATTCTTAAAATTATAACTCACATCCTGCAAAAAGATGATTGAGCTATATGGGGGATTAATGACTACGGGAAGCGGAACTATGCAGGGCCAAGTGCTTACCAAGGCGAAGACGGTCCGCGTACGACGTGGCCTTGTTCATCACTCCCGGCGATTTGGCGACGATGATTGCGTTCTTGTAGTCAGGGATCTGAAAGAAACGTTGTGTTAATGAGCGAATAACGTTGTCCATCCTACGTTGGTTTTGATATGTTGCAAGAAGAACGGCGATGCGCGGAGGTTGTCGACGGGGCAAGAAAAGAATCCCTGTATCTCCTTCTTGTACAAATCCAACGACACCAAGCGACTGGCACCTGGAATTTCGTTTCTTTTTACGTATTGTGCTCGTTTTTTGTTGCTATGTTACTCATACGCGCACGCCTTGCATTTCATTTCATTGACATGATTTATGCCACGGCGAGCGGAAATTATATTGCTTCCGTTTCACTGGCTTAGGCAAGACTTTCATGCCCAGCCAAGAGCCACAAAACGACGCGATCAGACGGACTTAAGATAATCACAGGGATAATCTTCCATTCACAGCGCCCAAAACTGACCAGCTTTGCAAATCATCTCGGCGACGAGTTTCATGGCGATGGAGGAGCGACGGAGCATTCTGCACTGCTTACTGTACGGGAGATATGGCATGATGACAGTGATCGTCTTCGACATGGACGTTTTGCACGCGTAAATAAGCACCAGAAGCTCCATGACGTCGTTGTTCACGTTCCTGCAAAGTGCATTTTGATTTATGACAGTTATCAGCGTGCGCCAAGTTGGAAATTAAGGCCGGCGATCAGTTATCGATCGATGGACTCACTTCGAACCGCTCTGAAGGATGAAGACGTGCTTTCCGCGAACCGATTGCTTGATGTCGACGGATGTTTCTGGAAAAAGTAAAGAATTACACTAAAAACAGCAGAAATTTAGCAGTTACCTCTGTTGGTTTTGTTGTAAACCGTTGCCTCTCCGAGACGAATTTCGAGTCTCTCCGAAACCATTTTGGCCAATTCGGGGTGCGAGTTTCCCGTGAGAAGCACCATTCCGGAGCTGGCATCCGCTCTTTCCGGCATTTTGAACTGAAAAAGGAAAAAGTCAATATATTTCGAGAGAGAGCAAATGTGAAGACCACGCGACACCGTGTGGCAAGAAGGAGATGAGAGCATAGAGAGAAGAGAGCGCGCAGATATGCAGCAAGTGCGCTCTAATGAGAATCGCCATTTTGTGCCTATTTTTGGCTTAAATTTATCAGTTTCAAGCAGCAAAATTGAGTCGGCAAGTCGAAAGTTGAATAACAAAATGATTTTCAACTTAAAAGCAGTGTAAGACAAGTAAGTGTCCGTGTACTATCGGCCAGGACGCATTTTCAATTCATGCCGAGTGATAAGGTGTCTAATCGGTGAGACAACTCGCAAGAAACGGCGTTTTCATCAATTTCAAACGAATCTAATTCCGATTTAGGAGCGGAAAACCAAATTATTGATTTTTGCTTGATGAGCGAAGTATCTGCAGTCGATGTCGCAAAATGCAAGCGAAATTCAATTATTTTCAACGCAAAAGACACGTGTATCTTGAGAGACGCAAAGACTCGACTGATTGGACTGTCTCGGCAGCACGGCCGTTGTTTTGTTATCGCAGCAGACATACAACGGCAGAAATCGAAAGAGGACACTGGAAAGCGGCGGAGAAAACTGCATCGAACGACGTGCAGGTAAGGAACAAGCCGAGGAGAATTGGCGAGAGGAGAGGGACCACCGATCGGGTCAGAACGGTGAAAGAGAGACCGCACAGCACACTGTCTCCCCAACGGCCGCGTTAGAACGGAGTGTCGTTGAAAACAAAAGTAGGTCTGAAATTTCCGGGATTTTTCACGGAAACCAGAAATGTTTGCCGAAAATAAGAAAAATTAAGTGAAGAATAGTTAATGACAGCATGCTTTTCAAAATTTACGCAAATCGTCATGGACTTTGGTGGAGTTCGTGAAAAACTGAAATTCTACTGAAAAATACTGTGGAATCATGGGTAGGTAAAGTGTTTTATTTGAGTATCTGATTTAGATTCAAAAAGAAAAGTTGCGCGCATCGCGCTAATCGAGGACGAGTACATCAAAACCGGGATTGGTTATAAATATAAATAACGTCGAGAATATTAGAATTTGAGATTGAAAGTGTGCTCCGGAACGAGAGACAAGATGAAGCTGCCACTGATTGCCGAGTCCAAGTTCTTTTTGTATTCCAGTGTGAAGTCCAGTTCGACATCTTTGACATCATTAAGTTGTTGGATACAGAGCAGAAGATTCATTGTTTCCTGTTGGCCAAAAATGTTGAATCCGGAAAGATCTTTGATCATATTCTGCAGTCGGATTATGATGTTCTGAAAGCAAACTGTATAAAGTTCTATGTTTTCTTTAGTTTTTTACTTTGTCATTGGTTTTCAAACTTAGGGAAACGTCCTTGATGGTGAAGATGTTATGATTTTGGATGACCAAAATGTACGAGAGAATGTTGCTGGTAGATGTGTCGCACTGGCACCAATACAACAGAATTCGGATTCCTTTGTTGTCGAGGATCATGAGAGGCTTTCTGTTTCCTAAAAACATGCGAGCTTATGACAATTTTTGTAGCAATGGCTCACTGAGAATGACAGAACTCGGATCGAGATTGACTGTTTCTGGGATAGTTTTTGGCGACAGGATGGCCGGTTCTGCGGCAGCGGCTGGGACAAGTACTTCCAGTGCTTCCAGGGTGATCGTGGTATTGGGCTTCAACTCATTGAGAGTTGGCGCTTTGGGAGCCCTTAATTTGTTTTCGTTGATTAGAGTCAACAATTGGTACGTACTCAGGGAGTCTTTGTCCTGCTAGAAAATCCGTTTCAAAGATAGAATCTCCTCTTGCACGAGGACTTGCAGAGCTGTTCCAATTTGGCGCGGGAGTCATTTGTTGAACGGGAACGATCTGAAACTTGTTTTGTTGTCTCCCAGTCCCTTGGGAGGGGCTAACAACCTTGGGCTCGTCCACAAACTCCGACTCAATCATATTGTTCAGCAGACTTCCTTCCTAAATGACATATTTTAATAATATTTTATATTCAAGTCTTCAATTATCGAGCACAAAACCACAACTACATACCAGATCACGCGGGTCACAAAATACGTTCTTGGGTGCTGATTCGTTGGTCGGCGAGTTGAAGACAAGGAGCTCTTGATTTTCAATTTCTACTGGAAATTTCTTAAACAGTTCTGAGACGAGGCGTTTGCAAACTTACATTGAACTCGGTCTGAGGAGGAAACACGATTGCCGCGAGTGGCAGTTTCGTCTTTTTTCTTCGGCAGTGCCTTGTTGATTCGGTCATTAATATTTAAAACTTCCTCCAAACACGGATCATTGGCTTCCGCCAACTCGTTGGCGTATCCATAGATAATCTGCTGCATTTTTGTGACTTTCTCAATCAACTTCTGAACCAACTAATTTAGTTAGGTTATAAAAGTGATAAATGATATACCGGGCGATAATCATCCACATTGGCGGTTGTGACACCAAGGCCAATGTCTTGTGTGGCTTTTTCGATATTCGCGTCTTCGAGCTGCTTGCACAGATCTTTCACAAGATCCAAGTTCTTTCGACGCTCATGCACCTTGACCAGATGGTGTTCCTCCTGAATACAAATTCCTTTTATTTGTATGCTCGGCTTTTCCCCAACCGTTTCCACAAGACTTTTAATGAGGTTATTCGCCGTTTGTAAGTCCTCCTTTCTGTTACTCGACAACAAAGATTTCAGCAGAACGGCCTGCTCTTCATCGTCAAAAACAGAAGTACGAGCAGGTGGAGCTGAACTCATATGAGTGAGTTTCATGAAAACAAAACTAGATGCTGATGTTTAACGTCAAGCATCAAAACTTACTTTGAAAAACTGGAATCTCGGTCTCCTTCACTTGTGGGTCATCCGTGATGATTTTGCTAGTTTTCAATGACTCATAGACCTGTTTGTATTTTGTAATGTGCTTGATGGATAACTGCCAGATGAATAACAATTTGACAATTTCGTTTTTGACCACATCGGATGTCGTTTTGCCCATGTACTTGGGTGCGATCAATCTGACGAGCTCATTAAGAAAGCGGTAACGACCGCATTTCTCATGCACCTTTTCTCCTCCATTTCGGACGAGATAATCAAGGGCCTACAAGACTCAGAAACGAAACAATGATTCTAAATATTGGAAACTGATTAACCTGAATTGTGAGCAAGGCTTCTTCCTGTGATGGACTTGAGAGTTTGTGAGAGAGAAGGTCGACAGCAGACAGAGAATCGAAAGACTGAAATTGAATGGCAACTAGTTAGGATTTGTAATAGATCATATGTTTATGACACGTAAGGAAATACATTTCATCTATTTTCATCTGCGTGAAACATACTTCGGAATGGATTCTCTCAATGATTGTGTCCAGTGCTTTTGTTCTTTCAGCATTGTCGGTGAATCTATCCGTTGCCCTGCCTGAATATGTTCCTTGTGCAATGGAATCCTATTGAAATGTCACTTACAAACCCAATAGTCGATGGGTCTCTCTGGTTCCGTTTCCATTTCCACGGATTATGTGTGCAAACGTTCGAGCGGAGCACTCGGAGCAGAATGGAAATATGGAGAGCAAGCACAACAAGAGAGCGACTTCAAATAAGGCCACGAGGAGAAGAAGGACGCAAATGAAGCCCGGGGGCTGGAGAGGCGTGCTCTTAGTCGCCGGCGCCTATCGATCTGCCCCGTGTCTCGTCGTCTGCCGCAACTCATCAGTCCGCAAGCCTACATTGAGTGCCCTTTTCGGACGAAGACTCGAGCACAATGAGAAGGAATGAGCAATGACTAAAAGACGATGATTTTTGACAGAAAGCAAATTCGGCTCTTTCTTTCTTGTGCCCCGAAGCAAGTCTTTGATTTCTAATCTGACGACGTAAGCCAAACTCATCTATGTTATTTTTAGCCCTAACTCCGGTCAGCCAAAAGAGAGCTGAAGTGTGAATTCTTCGTCGCGGGACACGGGACATGCATGCATAACGGGCATGTAATCCAATCATGTGAATTTAATATGAAACTCTTTGGAGGCTCAAACGAAATGATGACGCAGTTCGGTCCCTGAACCCTTGATATCTTTTTCACATTCCATTCTGCCATATCCATTTCGTTGTTGACGGGATGACCGAGATAATGACTGTTTCATGCGATCCTCGTCCGATTCCGCAAACGTTATCCAAGAAATTTGAAACGGAATTAGGTCGCCCGTGACCCAATTCGGTTACGGAAGCGAAATTATCCAAGAAAACAACTTTCGTGATAACGTCTTTGCAAGCAATGTAACACAGTTCACCTTTGGTCAATGAGATACAAATCCCGATGACCTGTATTCCACAAATAGGTGCACTTTTCTTCCGCATTGAAAAATCTTGCGTGACTGCACTTTCCGTTTCAATGATAATCTCTTCTTCAATCTCTCGAAAGTTGCGTATCGACACAGAAGATTCGGTGAATCATTTATTACGACCAACAGTGGATCTCTTACTAATGGTGAAGACACAATTATTATCATTATTAGGGAAAAGTGTTTTTATACACAATGGAATGATGTTTGGGAGAAAGAGTTGTTGGGGAAAGTACCCGGCAATGAGATGAAAGTGGGAAAGAAAGAGGAAGTGATCCGTTTACTTTCCGGTTCCAGAGAATGTTGGGGTGTACTGGCAGGCTTCGTAGTCAACTGGAGAGATCATGTTGAAGGCCTTGGTCATAACGTTGATGTAGTCTGAAAAAGACTTGTATGACAGATCTGCCCACGATTAATCGGGAGAAAACGCACTGTTTTGCTGCAAGAACTCGAGAACGTTCTTCATGTGAAGTTTTCTGAATCGTTCTGGATCACGAGCAATGACGAAGACTGGGTATCTGACCCAGGTGGAGACAATGGCGTAGTCGTACTGCTTGTACTCATTCAGTGGTCCCATTTTGATCACCCAGACTGAAATTTTATGGTATTTTGGTCCCAGAATAGTTTGTATTATTACATGGCTCGGCATCAGCAGAGTTGCTGTTGTGAAGGACAAACTGTCCAGTCTCTCCGGACTTGAATCCGTATCCGAGGGCATATCTTGGGGATCCGTTCGGGTTTCCTTCTCTGTAGAACTTGAGGATGGTGAACGAAGCCGAGTAGGTGTTGTTGGTCAGGGCTCCGACTGAAAATTAGGAATACGAACTTCTTTGTGATTATTTTTGTGCTTACAGTGTGACACGGTGCAGGCCTCACGAATAACATGTGGAGAGTTGATGACCTGGAACCATCTTCCCATCATTCTGGCGGTATCAACATTTTCGGCAGTTGGATGGACAGCTCTGAATACGTCCTTGGCGATATTCTTGGCCGTGTCTTTTGGCAGAATTCTGCTAATGGAAGATCCAAGAAGAGTGTTTGCTGGTGGGATCATTTGTGGGAACAGTTGTCCGACGAGGTAGTTGAAGTTGCTCAGTCCGGGAATCGTATTGACTCCTGGAATGACTGGTGCGTCCTGTGGTCCTGGGAATCCTGGGACTGGAATCGGGGCAAGTCCTGGGATCTGTCCAGAAGTAATTCCTTGCAGATCAACACGGTTTGCGTTGGCCTCTTCGATCACTTGGTTGACATCGTCACTCTGAAAGATATAATTGCTCACAGGCATTAGGAAACAGAACTCACTCCGAAGAACGAGCTTGGGACTGGAGCACGTCGGATATCCTTTTCGTCTCTGGTGCTGAATCCAAGTTTGTCCAAAATTGACTCTGCGACCTCTCCTACTTTGATCAAAGCCTTGTCATCAGTTCCTGGTGGTCCAGCCTATAAAACGAGCATTGTACTACAACAAGATCAGAGCAACAAACCTTGACGGAAGGATCGATCCCAGCTGGAAGACTGTCGAAAGATGGTGCATCAGGTGCGACGAGAAGAACTCCTCCAATTAAACAGGCGAAAACAGCCGCCGTCAGCCGTTGCATCGTTAGAACTTCCAAGTGTGGCTTCTCAATGGGCTGAATCGTCCGTCGTTGCCTGTTGACCTCAAATTGTCCAACGTCGATAGGCTTTCACTCTCTATTCGTGCCAATTTTCGCTTCTTCTTTCGCGTCTCTTCATGGAAGATTCACTGGACTGTATCCGCGGATCATTGCGACGGTCACCACTTTCACTTGACCGAAATATCGGCTTCTCAACGCAAAGCGATCGGTCTATCTCTCTCCGTTTCCGGACTGGATTACTCGGAATGCGGCGTTGTGTCAATCACGAAATTGGGATGATGAAGATGGATAGGGTTGATGTACACTTTCAGAAACGATGACCTAATTTGCATCATCTCTGTCGACGTCAAATCGGAAAGTCTAAGGTTCTTCGACAAGTGGTGCGATTTATCAACCCAAACGGCGAATCTATCTGCAAAATCTGTCCCTGTCTCCCAGTGCACTGTAATTGACATTGACATATTTCTGAGACCGCACACGACGTTAAAGTTCATAAGAGAGACACGGCCGCGAATTCGTCCTTCGAAGTTCCAGTCGGTGGCCATGAAACTCGAATTTGAGTAGTGTCCTCTGCATTTTGCATTCAAACCGTCTATGGTCGATTCGTCTTCAACTACTCGAATATATCAGAATTTATCGCCTCGTTCTCATCTCATCTCTTGAGATTTTTATGTAATGTTATTGAAAAAGTTGATTTGGAAATACTGATAAAGGATTTATTGACGATACGAAAGAAGTAAGATGACAATAAGAGAAAAAAGAGAGAAAAGGGGATAACTGGAATGAGGAAGTTGGATCACTTGTCCTAGTTCTATGTACAACAGGGAAATGCACGAGCCCACGGCCTGATTTTTGGGGGGGAAATGATGGAAGTGGAAACTAAAACAAACGGGATGCTTTGGAGAAAGTTACGCTGAAAAGACAAAGTAATCACCCGAGGGTTGAAAGAGAGGGAGGGAGGGAAATGAGATTATTTTTACGGGAGAAGACGGGGGGGGTGGGGAAGGGAAGAAGGGAAGGAGGGAAATTATTAAGGAGTTTAGAAAGAATTCAATCAATTATCTTCCTTGGTTGTAGAAGAGATGTGGTGGGAAGACGCACATGGTGTTGTCGACCGGAGCAACTACGTTCAAAAGACGAGTGATACCGTTGACGATTCCCTTCTTGTCCATGAAGTCATTGACGAGTGGTTCATACTTCTATAATGAAATTCTCATCTTTTGTAGTCTGCCCACAGCCACTAACCTGCTTGTAAACGCTGGCGTCTCTGGCGAAGACGTAGATCGGATAGTTGCAGTTGGTCGACATGAGAACGTATTCGTACTCTCCGTGCTGGTTGGTTGGTCCAACGCTGAGAATATGAACCGTGACGTCATCCTTGTTCGAGTTGGTTCTGAAGATGAGTTCTCCCTTTCCCTTAACAAGAGCGTAGCCGGAGGAGATGATCGGCTTTCCGTATGGAGTTCCGTCGGTCGTGTACTCGTAAACGTCGATGATCGAACCGGTTTCTGTAATTGAGATGAACTCGTTGAGAGTCTGTATTCTCAGCTACAGTACCTTCTCCATTGTCGCTCAATTTCTTGTACGACACCATGCTGCACGGTCCGGTCGAGACTGGTGGCGAGTAGACGACTTGGTACCACTGGCCCATGAGTCCGTCAAGATCGAAGTCAACTGGATCTGGCTTGGAAGTGCAAAGTGGAGAAGATGGCTTGATGATGAGGTCCTGAATCATCTCCAAATTGCTGCTGATGGCGGCGGACTGGGCTGGGGTGAGCACGATGGATCCGTTGTTCTTGTTGTCGATCATGGTATCGTTGGACTGAAAGTTCATTTTATTGTACGCACGCATTTGTGCAATTCACCTCAAGGGATCCGCTGGAGAGGGTCTTGTAGAGCATGTCCGTGAGGATGTTGCTTCCTGGCCTTGGAAGTGGACTGTGCTCTCCTCCGAGCAGATTCGAGACGGCCTTTCCGATGGAGTTCTTGTTCTTTAAGCTCAACATTACATTAGAAGGTCCATGGGTTGACTTACATCAGCCTGGGTGGCGGTTCCGTTTGTCGGGGCCTCCTTGGCCTTCTTGCTTCCCAGTTTGATGAGGTTGAAGATGGTGCCGATCAGACCGCCGCCAGACGTGTTCGTGTCATCGGAAAGGCCTCCATACTGAAAACGGGGCGGTATTTATAATGGCTAGCGAGAGACAATGCCAACCTCCTCGGTGTTAAGGTCATCAGCCTTGTCGTCGATAGAGTGAGAGACTTCAGACACCGAAGCGGGCGAGCGGCGCACATCAGAAGATGGCAGGAACCCTCCCTCTGGCACTGCCGGCGCCGTCTCAATGACTGGCATTCCAACGACATCTCTTTGCACGGCGACAGTTCGAACAGGTTCAAGTTGGGCTGCGGGCCACTTTGGCAGCTTGACGGCAATCTAGAGGTCAAATGTAATACAGATGTGGTTGATCTAAAATTCTTACGTTTGGAATGCCAGCAATAGAACTCTTTCCGTCTCCGGATCCTTCGACTTCCTGATCATCAAGCTTGTTCTTGTCGCCCGATGGGGATCTGCGGATGTCTCCGAACGAGGTCAGGGCCTTATTGTTGTTGAGCAAGGAAAACCCCGACCCGAAACCTGGTGGGAGGGCCTGTCCTGCTGGAGTTTCTGGGGCAGTGAAGAAGGACTCGAGAGTTCTCTCCAGCTTGGAGACCACATGAGTTGGCTGGTTTCCGTTCTGCACCGGCTCGATTGGAGATCCGATCTCGAAAGTCTTTTCTGGGAAGAGACCTCCTGGACGAGGTCCCAGAATAGAATCTACCAGTTCGCGGGCATGTCCATCCAGTTCAAAGTAGTTGGAGAACTCTGGAGGAACAGTTGGCTTGGGGGCATACCGTTGGGCCGACGGAAGGGCGAACGCGTCAAGTTGGGCGCCGACAAGGCCGACGAGGCAGACGGAGAGGATGCCTGTCGCGAGCATTCTCAATTGACGGAATGAATAAGACTGGATGTTGTCGAAGGTGTGTCGAATGGACCGGGGTCACCGCCGTCGTCCACCACTGTTTTCGCTTCTCGTTGTCCAACCTCCTTTGACGATTTTCTCCTCTCCGTGTTCTCGTCTCTCGCCTCTCCGAGTTTATCTTCCCAAATCTTCTCAACGCGTCCTCGTTTTCGGGGGTACCGCCGTCTCTGAATACGTGTAAGACACGCAAATTGTTTTTGTTACGGTACACATGCACGGGTCGCAAACGGAGCGGAAAGTGAAAAGATATTGAAGGGGTGTGCAATTTATTGGATCAACGACTTAATCGCAATGAGATACAACGGAGAATACACGGAACCGTGTCTTATTAATCGGATACTTATTATTCTTATTAATGTCCGATGTTATTACGATGATAATTAGTGCGAAAACGGAAATGAAAAAAGACAATTATTAAGGGGAGAAGAGAGGAACTGCAGAATTGAGGTAGAATGCGGTCACTCGCTACGGCTGGCTGGTGGGCCGGCGGTAATTCCGGCTGACGCTTGTTGCAAAGCTTTCGTTCCGACAAGTCTCTCCAGAGTACGCTTAGGGTCACGGATCATGTCAGCCAGCGGCATTCCAGAGAGGATTGGATCCGAAGTTCCGTTCTTGCTGCGCTCGTTCATCTCCTGGTTCTTGAGCACTCTGAAATCAGCAAAATCACAATTGGATTCAGATTTCCCAAAAAGCACCTTCTAGCAAAGACCTCCTTCTCAGATGGCCACTCGCAGTCTGGTCCCTGGTAGATTGGCTTCGGGCTGTTCCAGAAGACGTTTCCCCCGAATCCGTGTCCGTTCATGAATTCGACGACCTCCTTATTGTACTTCTGCAAAATTCCTATCTTCTTCAACTTTCACTTTTTTCGATCCGTGATCCGAAATCGTAATCGCCATGAATAAGGTCAACTGTTTGGCCGATGATAAGCTAACCCAATTCCTTTTCTTATCAATTGTGTCAATCAATTTTCGCGGCGACTGGACAAAAAAAATATTTTTCGCAACTAACCTGGAAAAAGATGAGTGGATCTCTTGCGTAGACCATCAAAGAAAGACGGTTGGCGTCTGAAGCGATCAAGTATTGGAGTGGCTCCGTCGAGTTGGCGGTGCCGTTGTCGAACGATGGCCCGGCTCCGATGATGTAGACTAAAAATGAAGGTCAACACTGAGAACATTTCGATTCAGCTAATTACATTGTCTTGGGTAGAAGTACTCCTCAGTGTACATCCAGTATTGTCCTGGGCCGACTTTGTTCATGTCCCTCTTATAAGTCTCAATTGGACCAGTCTTAGAGACCACTCTGTAAGCCTCCTGCATCGAAAACCCCTCTTCTCCCATGATCGGATTAGGCGAGACTGTAAAAACGTTCCGTTTAGAAACACGTTCTCAATCCATTGGAACTTACAGTAAGCAACCGGGCAGAACATGGTGGTACGGACAACGTCGAAGTTCATGGCCGCTTTATACATTTGGAACCACTTGCCCATGATCATATCAGCCGGGACGTTGATCGTGTCGATCTTGCTCTCCAGCATTTTTCCGATTCCTCCGATGATTCCAGTTATGGCTTGGAAATCCATCTAAAGTATTCATTATTGTCTCGAAAACCACAACATTTGCATAATTTCCCCCTAAGGGAGTGTAACCTTGATCCAGTTCCATCAGTGAGAGACGGCAGTGATCCGATTGAAACAATCAAAAGAAACATTCAATTCTCACCGCATTTTCGCCAATCGCGGCGACGCTATTGAGGAGACAGAAGAGGAGAGCAACGTTTCGAATCCACAGCATTCTCGACCGGACGACACTGGTCAACTGAATAATTGAGCGTATATGTAGTGGACAGAAGTGACTGCTGCTGCTGTTGCGATGGACGCCTTCTCTTCCTCGACCTTCATAACCTGAACCCCGCCCATCCATCTTCAGGCTCCCCTCTCTTCGTCTCTTTCCCCGTGCCTGTGCGTTCCATGTTTCATGTGAAATCTCATGTCTCGGCAGTAAACCGCAATTTACCTACTTTCGTGAGTAATTGGGCCAATGTACTTGTAACCTTCGACGGATCGCGTCGAGTGTGTGTTGTTGTGAAAAGGACGGATAATGATTTTGGAAATAATTGTTTATTATTATTATTATTGAGAAAGGGGGTCGACTCTTATTACGGAAAACTTATTAGCGGTCTGTACAAGTAACAATTGGAAAATAATAAGGAAGGAATGTTTGGCGAAAAGGACAAAAGGACAAGATGGAGAGGTCATTTAAGAGATTTTCAGTAGAAATAATTAAGATGAGGCCCGTTGGATTGGAGTTACTTTCCGAAGACTTCGAAGGTGGAATCAGCGTACTGGCAGCTCGAGTATCCGGCAGGCTGGAGAAGGTTGAAAGCTCTGATGAATCCGTTGATGAATCCTTGATCCTCAAGCCAGCGGAGGACCTAAGAAGTTCACTAATGAAATACTTCATCCCCTCGAGATCTGTTGTTTACCTCCTTCTGGTACTTGGCCTTGAAAGTATCCGGATCGCGAACCAAAACGGTCACTGGATACTTAACCCAGTTAGAAATGATCGCGTATTCGTATTGAGAATCTCCGAAAGAATTCTTGCCCTCTGGTCCGAGTTTGTAGATCCAGACTAAAATAAGACAATACATATTGACAAACAACCTCCATTACTGACATGGCTGAGCATCGCTGGTTTCAGAAGAGTGAAGCTGAAGCATGGCGTCCTTGTTTCCTCCGCGGAAAGCATATCCGATCGAGTACTTGACTGGTCCAAACTCGGATCCTTCTCTGTACACCTTAAGGGCGGTGAAGGTGGCGGTCTTGTCGTTGCGGGTAAGTCCTCCGTCTGCAAGTAGATTATGGGTTTCCATTTTTCCTCTTAAACGTCATTCTTACAATGGTGAACAACGCATCTTTGTTCAGTTGCTCTTGGCGAGTTGATTCCCTCGAACCATCTTCCCATGAACTTGGAGAGGTCAACAGTTGGGGTTTCTGGGAGAAGGGCGTCAGTGACGTTGTCGGCAAGAGTCTGGAGTCTCTCTGGTGGCAAGAGCTCGGCGAGGGTGGTTCCATTGGAGACGCGTTTGGTGACGGATCCGATCAGACTGACGATGTCGATTTGTCCTTGCGAGTTTCTTGGGATTCCTCCTGGGAGAAGTGGGATTCCTGGGATTCTCGGGAGTCCGGCGTGAGTTGGCGAGTTAGCGCCTCCTCCTCCGAGAGCGGCGGCGAATCCGGAAATGGCTCTTTGGGCAGCAGATGGCTGTCTGCGGATGTTTGAAGACGATCCAGCGGCGGTGGCGACTTGTGGGACGTCATCGGTAGCCTCAGAAACAGTTGGGGCGCGGCGGATGTTGGAGGACGAGGCTGGGGCAGAGGCAGAATCAGCTCCGCTTCCGGATCCGAGAAGGTTTGGAATGGAATTGGACAGGGCATCGCTCACTCCGGCTAAAATACAAACGTAGAGACGGTTCAGTAACTGTTAAATTTCACTCACTGTCCTTGATAACCTTCCTGATCGAGTTGGAGAGGAGTCCGATTAGTCCGTTCTCTCCTGGCTGCTCAGCTGGAAGTGGCACATTAGCTCCTCCCTTGTATGGTCCTGGGTTGTTAACGGCGTTCTGGATCTGGGAGATTTGATCTTGGAAGTTCGGGTTGGCTTGAGCGAGGACGTCTGCAATGTTGAAATGTTTTTCTATCTGAATCTACTCTCATTTACCATCGTTCACGTTCTTGACTCCGGCGGCTTCGGCATTGGCATGATCAGCTGGGATTCCTGGAACTGGAATTCCGGCGGCTCTCATCTCCTGAACGGCTCCGGCGAATCCGTCTGGGTGGGATCCAGTAAGTCCTGGGATTCCGAAGGAGTCAAGTCCAAAGAATTTGATAAGTTGGTTCTGAACATCAGTTGGGATGTTGACTGGTGGTGGTGGTGGCGGGAGAGAAGCTCCAACTCTTGGGGCAAACGACTGATCTCCATTGGCAACTGGCAGAACTGGCTGCTGAGCTGCTGGTGGAGCTGGTGGCATGGCAATGGGCTGTTGGGCCTGTGGAACGGCGATAGCCTTCTCCTGGGCAGCACTTGGAGCTTGGACATCGGTCTTGACAGCGCGTGGCGGGGCAACCTAGAAACTGCTCGTTGTGGATAGGTTTTGGAAGTATGTATTAACCTGTCCCAAGAATCTCGGACGATGTTGTTGGGCTGGCAGGTGGATGACAACCGGAACATCGGCGTCGTTGATGGCAGCGGCAGCAAAGGCCGTCGCCACAGCCAGAATCCAAACAAGCGAACGCATCACTAGTGTGCAGTAGCCAATGAGTGTGGATGCAAATCGACTAACAACAAGTGGGAGGTTCCCGATAGACACCTCTCCTATGCGACCTAGATGAATCAGGACGAGAAGTACCCCCGTGTCCGATATTGTCCTTTCACTACCCTCCATTTCTCTGCGCTCTCTTCCACGCCTCCGCCGTGCGCCATCCATCCCGGTTGACAAAGAAAAGGGGTCAGGTCAATGCAATGTCCAGGGTTTTGCGTGTATACCGAGAACCTCCTATTCCTCTGATAAGAAGCCACTGTGACGCTCGGGAAGATGTCACCGACGAAATTGATGCGTCGCGTCACACGATCGCGCCGAGATATTTCGAAATTCCGTGCCTGTCGGAACATGATGCGATAACGAAAAGGAAATGGGCTTGGATGAGGGCCACCGTGATTGACATGACACAATTGAAGATGTTGAATTACCGATAACCGGACATGTTTCAAGAAGTACATGTTAGCTGCCTACGGTACCTGGCACCGGCGACCTTCAATTTTCAGATCATGTCTAAGATTAAACAATGACTGGTTGGTTCATTCAAGTGTAAGCACCTTTGTTAGCAGGAGGGATCAGCTTTTAACTACAGTTTAATAGAAAGCGGGACATCCGTTTGAAATTTTATACAAGAAGTTGTTTATTGAGACAAAAACAGTCAGATATAAGAAACTACAAAGTCTAAAACCCGCTACTTTATGGTGCACAATATGTTTTTGAGAAATTTGATTGATATAATTGTTCACATCTGCCGGATCACTGATAAATTGCATGCGCTCACACTTCCATTCGATCCGGTTGTTTGCTGGGCACTGGGGCGACCAGATTGTCCTTCTTCGATGCATTATGCGAACAAACGGATTTGCCGCGAACCGTAACCTGTAAAGTAGTTGGTAATTATTTTAATTGCTGGCCGAAAGCATCCACCTCTAAAAAGGCAACTAATTCCACACAGCAGTACATCACCAGGGTCGGCCATGTCATCAACCAATGGAAAATGTTGCGGATAATACCGGTCTTGTCTTTGGTCTGTCGGGGGAACACCTGAATGCACCTATTGTAACGGGAGAGGTCATTTTGACGGATATTACCGGTTGACAGAGGTAGTTGATGAGGAAAACAAGGAAGAACCAGATATACTGGAGTCCCAGGAAGCCGAACATGATGATCATGAAAACTTTGTTGTTCGGAATAACCAGTCCGTGCACACCGTGGTCAACTGCCTTTAACATGACAGGGGTCTGAAAGAACGACGAGGTATTGAAAGTGATGTTTGAGTGGTCAGTGTACCACAAGAGGAGCGACGATAGTGTAGACAGAGGCGATGCAGAGCAGGAAACCGTAGTAGAAGACGAACTTGGCAGCGAATGAGATGGAAACTGAGACTGGCAGACGGAAGAACTTGATGGCAAAGTAATGAAACACTTCAGCAGCTCCGATGGTCCATCTTCTGATCTGTCGGGCCCACTCGTACCACTCATCGACGTAATTCTTTCCTAAAACAATCTAGACTTATAAAAAAACGTTACTTCCCTTTCGTACCGCTAGTTGGTCCGGACAGAGTTGCCACTGGGATTGCACGGATAACACACTTTCTGCGAACAGCCAGTGACCATCTGATCAGAGCGATGATGTCGTCCATTTGATATCCTGGATGGGTGTACTCTCCTTCCTCGAAAAGTTTGAGAGTCAGCGAGAAGATGCTCATGGTGTTAATGTTCCACGGGATGAGGTATCCCATCATGAAGAAGGCTCTGAGCAGTCCGGTAACTCTGACGAAGAACGGGGATTGGTCCAAGTTGATGCAGTAGAAAAGAGGTGATTGCCAGACAGTGTAGGATCTCTGTTTTGCCGAAAGCTTCCAGTAGTCCTCTTCCAAAGCGTCAAAGTATCTGTCTCCGAAGACACTGTCGCAATCTCCGGTGGTCACAATCAGCTCGACGTTGTTATCGTACTCTTCAAGTGGATAGTTCTTGTCAGCTCGCAACATTTTGACCGCAGTTCTTGCCGCGTAGTTGAAATTAGAGCATTTTCCTGGAAAATCAAACAATTACTGCACTACTACTGCCGGTCTGTTTACCTGGAATGTCTCCGGGCAGACCACGGGGGTGGAATGTGACAATGAACCGCTCAAACTTTGGCCCGTATTTGTCGTCGAGGATTCGCTTTTTCTAAACGAAATGACAATTTGTTGCTTGTCGTGAGCAGAACACCCACCTCTTCCTTGTCAGGAGTCCCGCCTTCCATTCCCACCAGACACGAGATCTTTTCTTTGGCATTCGGCTGCGAAGCGATACTGTCGATCGTATCCATGAGCAAATCCAGCGGTTCCTTGTAAACACAAAGACCCACCAGATGTTTCACTTTGATTCCAGCTTCGTTTTTGATCTACAATAATAAGTTGACTATAAAATAATCAAAAAGTGTTTAATTTACCAAGTCAAGTCTGATTTCATGGCTGGCAAATCTTCTGAGCCTCCAAGTGTATCTCAAAGCGTTGATGATTGCAATAATCCACAGCGAATGCAGAATGATTGAGATGATTGTCACGATTTCCAGCGCAAAATCCTAAACGTTTCTGTTCAATATTCGGTTTACTAGTCAACTTTCTTACATTGAGCGCAGGAATCACTGGAATCCAAATGGCTGATGTGATAAAGAAGAATATGAGGAACGTGAAAAGCAAATTCCAGCGGAAGTACGCATTCGCTGGCTTTGCTATTCTTCCAGCATACGCTCCAATACTGAAATTACTCAGTCTAGGTAACATTTTAGTCTCTTTTTTCTGTTGGAACTTAAAATACTGTTCCATTTTTGTTGAATCAGACATAATTTTCAAAAAACAAGACATGAGTACAAAACGTTTAAAGTTTTCAGAAAACATCCAATTAGATGCAAAAACGTGAAAATATTTTCAGGCCGTACCTCCTAATACTTCCAGAAATTTGTCGTTTCACAGATTGTTTGATAGTGCCGAAACGCGATTGTTTCTTGCTATCATGATGGGCCGTTCGTCGTTCAGGCAGAGAGTAAGCCTTCTGCCTCATTTCGTGTTTCTTTTCCTAAAATTTAAGATTTACGCTAATTAGTCTAATTTCAGAAGCAGACAGAATTAGGAAACAGAAAACAGTGAAAAGACTAACAGTGTTATGAATATCAGCAATCTGGATTTCGGATAACTCTTCGATAGTCGGAATATCATCGTTGCGATTGGGTGTCGCCATTGCCTGTAGGGGCTTCAAAAAGTGAACTTGGTTGAGCTTTGTGCTCCACCAATTTATATAGAGCAAGAGGAAGCGGAGGGAGGCCCTCGGTGGGCGGTACCTTGTCTTTTCGATCTCCCCCGCAAAAATTTCGGTTTATTGTGTTCAGCTCGCAGTGCAGTACAGTTCGGTACACAAACATAACTTGCCCGCCCTGTCGCGGTTTTGATGATGATGTGCGAAACTGTCAGGGAAAACATGATGATGCCCCCTGTTCCGTCACATCCCATTTTGAGTCACCGCACTCGAATTCGTGAGAAACCCCCTCGCTTCTGAAAAGATGATATATATTTTGTGGAGTTGCGTCAGACTCTCTAGATGATCAGTTACATGAATAAACTGTTTTTTCCAGGGCGTTGTCTGTTGCAACCTTTGAATGAACTATGTTTTCATGGTCGTTTAACGACCATCCGCATTCTGGCGGCAAATGATGACTGAAACCTACGGAAATAACGCTACGAGTAACAAAAAAACGAACAATTTCCAAAAAGAGATTAGTCAGATCAATGTGTTCTCTGAATCGGCGATCCTTCATGAGTCATGCACAGTTCTGAGTACTCGTTTCTAGTATGAACTCAATTTTCACATTTCATCAGTGAAGCCTTTATCAACTTATTCTGATTATATTTTTGATCCTAGCTCTACACTTTTCATCATTTTCCATCAGTTCGAGTCAATCCTGTTGCTCAATTGATAGTTTCTTATCAAATCAGTCGAATCCTCTTAGTCTGTGTGCACAATGAAACTGTTTTACCGAATCTCCACTGGAAAGTTGACCCGAGATACTTTTTTTTCTTGAGCAGAAGAATTGCCAAGGAGCTAAATGAAAGTGAACTTCACGGTCTTTAAACAAGAGTCAGGACAATGTTCGAGATGTCAAATACAAGAATGTCTGAGGGTCAGACGCACTTATCAGCAAAATAAATACGGGAATTATATTAGACGGCTGGAAGACGATAACATTCTGGACATTCTTTGAGGTGTTGTTAAATCTTTTTATGGATGATCGAGATCTATCTGCCTGGATACACCTTTGTCAGCTTGATTTTATGAATTGATGATTTTTAGACTGACCTCTTGATTTTGCATGTTTTAGTGTATAATGCTTGTAAGGTTTGTGAGTAAGGAGGTGGAAAGTTTCTTCCTATAAAGAGTTATTTTGTAATAAACGAATAACATCCTCTTAATCATCTGTTTCCGTACTTTTCGATAAGAATTGCATCATTTCCAGCCTGTTTATTTCAGTTAGTTCATTTCTTCCGGTATTAGTTCCGCAAACTAAAGGAGCCTGAATAGTTCCTCAATTTTCATCGCAAATAGAAATGAACGTTGAACAATAAATCCGGGGGGTTTTTTGATTTCCCCACAATACACAGCCACGCAATATTTACTCCACTCGTTGTTTTATTTTCAGTTGGTCCGTTTCATTGACCACTATCCGATTTGTCGACAATTCAGGCATTTCGCTTCGAAAGTTTTTCTTGTCGTTTTCGCAGAGAGATACAATCATCCGGGGTTGTTTGAACATGTGATCATGTTTTGCCGCGGAGCAAAGGTTAGCAGGGTGGCACACAACCGTACTAGGCCGTCTAAACCATTGCACAAACTTTTTGCGATTTCTCAAAAAGTCTCACCAATTTTGAGACAACAAGGAAATGCAATAGAAATACACAAAACATTTGTGATCAGCTGTTTACACCAATGACCACAAACGCTTTCGAATGTTTAGATGCTGACGAACAGAGTGGGGTAAGCATTTTTTTCAAACTCTTTCGAGATTTCTTTATGGATACTTACCATGTATCGTTGAACCGCTGTTTCATCCAAGGATTCATTTCTACACCCCTGTTCTGTTCCTAATTCTGAATGCACCATTAGCAAGCCTACTCACTTTGCTTTTCGGTTGAAAAAGTTGCGTATTTTCAGAAAATATGTTCGATTTTTTCTGTACTGAACAAGCTTTGTCCTAAAATTCAAAAAAAAATTGACAGTAGCTCCATTATACTAAAGATCCGTGTGGTATAAGTAGGTGAATCATTTGTTGTGGATGGAATGTTGATCTACCTTTTGAAGAACTATACTATCGTTTTATTTGCAGTTTCTCCGCACCTCGAGTCTAACGAATGATCTCAGTCTCCAATTTCACAGCCGTTCTTTGCTCGAGCTGATGCCACCCACGCGGTCATCTTCGCTACAAAAGAATTTTGCTCTCGATCTCGGAGGCACGTCAATTGCGCTAAGAACAGACATATTCTCATGTTCTAGCACAGTTCAAAAGACCTTTTACAAACACGAACCGTTACATTTTTCATCTCTGTGTGTGCCACAGTGTTTGCACTTTACAGTTTAGTTCCGAGCGCGGTGCGGCAAAGCAAGAATCGAGTTCAAAATTTTACAAAGCTTTTACAAATAACGGTTGCTGTCTGGGCAAAATAATTCATATTATATCACAGAACAAGGGATGTACAGACAAGGGGAAAAATTAGCAGCAGTGTTCTCCAAGACAGACTGTCAGGGCTCCCAAAATGACGTCAGCGGCAGACAGGATGAGGGCTCCGATGGCGAGCCAGAATGAGTATCCGAGCTGAAAGAGCATAGGTTGTTCAAACAGACGAGAGTTATTTTTACGTACTTGTGAGCTTGTGTCGATTCCGTTTTCGAATTGATTCCACTCTGCGGCGTAGACAACAACCGCAATCAGCAGAAGGACCGTCGAAATGACGGCGAAGAATGTGAGCGGATGAATGACGTACTTCTTGCAGCAACACGCAAGACTGGAAACACGTCATCTATAAACAAACCGGGGCCTATCATTCAGTCTGACTCACCATGTCAGGAAATTGTAGACAACTGCGAACACTTGGACGATAAGCGAAAGAATCATGCAAATGACGACACATTTAAGCCAGCCCGGAAGATTCTGAAAATATTTACATTAAGAACTAGTTGGAAGATATTTTATTAGTTTCTTACCGCCCACCAATCTTGACAAGTACTGCCTTGTGAGTGCCCAATACACGACCAAGGCATCAATCCATTCCAGTTGGAAGTGTTCACATGCAGCGGATCTTTCACATTTGTTTCCACAGTATTCCAACCTAAAATTTAACGTTAGTTTTTGAAAACGAATCAAACAAACTTACTGGGTGTGAAAAGGGCGACAGCTGTAAGAATGGCACTACCAGCCATAATAATTCCATATAGAATTTGGGTGAGTCCTGAGAGACACATGGCTAATCTGGAAGAAAAAACTTAAAATTGTCATGGGCTTCAAAAAAAAATGCATAAAAATGCTAGCAGAAATGAGCTAAATATGGAAATTTCTCATTGACGACCGCCATACACACGGTTTCTCCAGACAACGACCTAGTAACGAAAATGGATAGCAAATGACGGCGACACAAAATTTCTCAACGCGCGAAAAAGTGTACACATCTGCGCCAGAAAGGGGATGTGAAGCCGGAAAGTAAAAGAGTTGTTGAGAGTATGGAGTATCAATAGAATGAAAGATTGGCCGGAAGGAGAGATAATCAAGTGGGCGCCCTGATAATGGAAACGTTTTTGGCCAGGGTTGGAGAGTAGCACTTCAATTGAAAGTTTGAGTAGAAACGAAACGAGGTATGCCATGATTGCCAGTAAGAAACTGTTCTTTTTCTTGTTTCAAAACCAGTTTCGTATATTGGCAACACGATCAGAATCACATTGAAAAATGCGATGGAACAAGCCTTCTTCCCTTTATAGATAAGGAACGCTCAAATATTTACTCTAACATAGCTGGTACGGTGTGAACTTGACGGAAAATGCGTGTCTTTTATACAAATGTAGGCGAGAGCAAGAGTGGCGCGTATCAGTAGAACTTCTGGACACGTCATTGAACCGAGGTGATTCAGCAGAATGATCGAAAAGGGAATCGAGCTGATAAGGCAACTTGGGCGTTGCTGGAAGACGTTACAGTTGCACGAGATGCAGTACGTTTATCTTGAAACATGGAATAATTTCTTTGTGAGTCAGTCCAGGAATCACGTGTTATCAGCTGGGAGGAGTTGGCGAATTATCTTCGGGTGATCATGATTATCATTCGTAGTTGAAATCAAGAAGTTGCAATTCGAAAAAGGTGAATCACGAATATTTGCTGGAAAAAAGTGACGTGCGCGACTAGAATCTACCGAAAAATACAATTTTGCTATTGCGAACTCTGAAAAAAGTGGATCATGTTTGCACAAAAACTGAGACGTCAGATCATGTGCCCACAACATAGATTTGATGTTTTATCGCAGAGCAAACAGCTAAGACAACAAATTCGGTTAAGAAACTTAAAACTGTGTACAATGAAAAACTTGCACATTTTGAAACATCATATCAACAGTACCTAATTTCTGAACTCCTAATTCTTGCAACGAACATGTTTTTCAAACTCTTCCTTTATATCTTTAGCATGTTGATATGTGTACACTTTCACTTAACACGGAAACGTGCTTCTACTTATCATATATGTTCAGAAATAGAAATTTGCAACATCCGGAAGGAAACTATCAACGTCAAGAAGAAGAAATTCTGGAACAGAAGAAGATAGATTAAAAAAAAGCACGATTAGAGTGTGCTTGACATATGCAAATACGCGTACGAGTGAACTTTAGCCCGATTGGAACTGGCAGACAGTATTAACTCTTGTTCTCTTTCACTTCCAGTCAAACTTTATATACTTTTGCAGTCCCTTTTTGTTGTGAAGTGTCCGTTGATTGTGTATTCTTTATTCCAACCAATGTTTTGGAATAACGTATTTCGGATGACACACTGGGAACATCATGCTTTTCTCTTTTTTCTATTCCGATGCTGCAAAAACGTGGAAATTAGAGTAAAAAAAGGGAAAATGAAAGTGCAAACTCTAACTCGGCTCGTAATTGTATTTGTTAGCGGGGCGCGCAGAGATCAGAAAGATTCGCGAGCCAGCATGTGACCGACTTATTCGAACATTGTTTCCGACTCTCACTTTGACTCTGTTTCAGAAATATCGTTTTCAATTCTCCGGCCGAGTTCTCCAATTTCTCGCCCATTTCTTTTTTGAAATCCGAAGCACCCGCCTCCTCGTCCGTCACTTTCGCCGCCTTCGTCCTTCCGCTCATTTCCGACCGGAGTTTGTGAATAATTAACAAGCCGGCTTTCCGGAAGCCTCCAAACTCTTTTATACCTTGTCTGGCGTGGTTCGTCCTTTGGTCTTACCGTAGTCGCGCACTCTAGATATTGTTGTTTATTTTGATAGAAACATAATGGTCGCGCACCACACTTGAGAGTTCGTCTCATTTAAAAACTTCAGGTAACGAAAGAATAAAATGTGTTATTATTATTATTATTATTATCAAATGTGATTGCATGACGTATTCGTCTTCTTCTTCTCCTTCTTTTTCTTCATGATTCAGTTCATTCGCATACAGCTTAAGAAAAGTCGCTCTGAGCAAACAAGTTTTGCTTTTCCATCCCAGTCAAGCTCAAACGTTTTGCTTAAGATACATTTCTCCTTCTCCTTATGTGTGTGTGCCTAGATGATGATGGAAAGTTCCGTCTGAACACAGAAAAACCATTCCACCCCCTCATCCTAAATAAGCTGGTCTCATTTTCGAATCCATCATTGTAAAACAAACATGACACACAAATGGGCAGAGAAAATCCCAACCAAACATTGTGCTTTAAGCGTGCTTGTTGAATGAGTGAACATCTCTTTATGACCCCGAACAGACACCCTTTAATTTCTCTGGATATTTTATTTTTCTTCCTTCCTTCTTTCTATTGGGCATGCATGGGACAGGCAGGTCCACACATTTCCAGCAGGGTCCCTTCCTCTGTGTTGGGTTACCTAAAAAACAACAAAGCACGAGGGCATTCCGGAGAAGGATATATTTTTTGTCGGCGCCCCGATTCATTCATTATTTAAGACAATTTCGTGTTCTGAGTTTTCAGACTATTTCTAACTTTGGCCGGCCTTCACTTCTATTTTGGATCTCTCTTGCGCACATTCTCTCTGATTCTCGTAATTGCCATTCGTTTTCCTTTCAGTTTGAATTTCTGAATTTCAGAGTTTCCTAATGTAAAATGGCAGATAATTATGGTCTCTTTTTTCCAAGTCATTCGTTGGTTTGCTACCATGAACCTCGAATTCATGATCACGAACTTTACTTCCAACTTCGAAATCTCAATTTGCTCCTTCTTCTTCCCATTGCTCTCATTGGAATTCTTTGCAATGCGTGTGCCATGGTGAGTCACACTGACCTCCCTCTTGTCCGAAAAGTGTCAAAAATGGAAGAGAGAAAGTGAGAGAGGCATCGAAATTTGATCCGCAAGAAACATTTTCACAATCACCGCCTGGCACACTGTTCGCGGCGCCGCGTATTTGGTAACAACCAAACACGCATGACTCGCCGGCCGAGACTATTGAGGTCAGGGTGTGAGAAACGGAATCGGAAACGGGAAAAATGATGATGTGACGGAGCAGAACACATTTCCAGGTTTCATTGTACCGCCCGCCAAAGATCACATCTGGAGTGTTTGTCTATTTGAAAGCCCTTCTACTTCTGGATCATGTGATGCTCACGACGACGTTGGCTGCGGAGTTCTTTCCGCAGATTTGCGATCAGCATCACATGAAAAATCACACTTTCTATACCGCGTGTATGTTCGAGCGTCGTTTTCTCAAATACACAATGCCTAGGTAATTTGTGAAACAAAAACAAAACACTTGAGAACTTATTCGTACTTTTGATTGTTCAGAGTTGAAATCACCATCCACACTCTTCATGTTTGGACAATTGCCACGTTGTCCGCTCATCGCTACTGGAAGGTATTTACATGAACTAATAATTCGGGATGGCAGGCATTTCGGTCTATTTTCAGATCTCACGACCAATGATCGCGCGTCTTCGTGACACGGTCAGTCGTGCGCGTTCCATGCTGATCATCATGTTCTGCCTCGTTCTCTTCTTTCGGATGCCAATATTCCTGCTGGAGCTTGAAATTCGAGCACACCCACAACTGCGAATTAACAAGCGGATAGCCACAACGGAGGTAGGGGTCACGTGAGGTGTTAATTGAAAGTTCCAATAGGAAATGCAATACGCATGTTTTTGTGCGTCCGGGTGGGCGCAAATCCAATACACAAAAACAGAAGCGCGGCCGGCAAAACATGATCTGAAAGTTTGATCAAACATGGCTTCTGATGGCTTAGCTCATTGTTTCCTCGAATATTCCAGATTCTGTCTACCTACCGCTTCGTCTACCACTCGATCCTTGATCCCTTGTTCTTTAATATTGTACCGTTCCTGTGGATGTGCCTCTTCTCGCTGTTGACTCTTTATGAAATCTACAAGAGCCGTCACAACACCTATCAGCATCTGGCGTTTGATCATCCCAAACATACAAGTGTCACGTATGTGTGAAGTTTCAGAATTCTAAATATATACGCTTTTGCAGACATCCATTAGCAGGATGTTTTCCCAAAAAAGCAGAACTAATCCGACAGAAGCAAGAACTGCGAGCCACTTTCTCAATTGTCGCAATTATCCTTTTGTACTTGTGCTTCCACTCACTCAAGCTCTTCTCGGTTGCTCGGAAATGGCAGTTGTTGGTGCGAAGGGAATGCCCGACAAGGTCTGTAAATCCCTCTCCAAATCCCCTATGCATTCGCTTTTTCAGAAGAGACTACTACCATTCGCATCTCTCTGACGTCTTGAGCATGATTTCCGCTTCAGTGAACGCATTCGTGTTCATAGCGTTCACCAACCGCCTCAAAAAGTATATCCGGCTGCTGTTGCGGAAAACATCTCGGACCCTTTCAAACTCGAGCGACCCGCCGATGAGCCCTAAGACTGTGACGTCAATTGAGAGCAGTTGCAATCATTTTAACTTGAACATTTGATCACATATATGTACATTTTCACGTGACCATGATCTCAATAAACACATAATACATGTAACCTACAATGACTCTGAATAAATATCACCTGTTCTCATTATAACATGATGCACAATATAGATTTATAGATAAAATATGTAGAAAGTCTATAAACAATGTTTAGAACGAAAAAGCGGAAGTTATATAAAATGAGATCTTCAGCAATCGAAATTGAGAAGAATTAGAACGTATGGTGGTTCAAAGACTATTTTGATTGTTTGCGGTTCAAGTATATAGCGGCGTTAAGAAAATCACATGTTAAATTGAACATACAGACTATTTCATAGTGTAAGAGGCATGCGCTTTTACAGATAACAGGGTTTGGGTTTGGGTTTGGATTAGCGAATTGTATGACATTTAAAACTTGTAAAAAACTAATCAAGTGAAGTGAACTTTGTATTTGCTGCTTGAAGGGGATGAGTGAGAAAAAAGTACAGAAGACGGCTGATTTGTTAGTATCCTGTCGTGAATTCGATGCATCATAATACACTCGGGAGGAGCACGCTTGGTGAATGACAGTGAGCAAGTCTGTAATGTCCTCGTTTCATAAACTTTCTTGGAAACTAAAATAACTTACGAGAAATTACCCAGTTATCATTGCCGAGTTTTGGGGTGGAGGAGCCCACGGAGCTGGTGGTCCCGAATAGTTGTAGCCGGGTGGTGGCATCGGATTCATCGGCATGCCTCCGCTCATTTGGTTTGGCATCTGGTTGGACATCGAGCTGGGCAACTGATTCGGCATCGACATCGGCGGCATTCCTCCGCCCATCATGTTTGGATTCGGCATACCGCCTGGCATTCCAGGAGGCGGCATCTGTCCTTGCATCGGCGGAGGCATACGATTCGGCATCTGGTTCGACATTGTGTGTGGTGGCATTTGCGGAGGCGGCATTGAGTTGGTCATTGAGCTCGGCATCGGTGGCATTCCACTGTGGTTTGGCATATGCATAGGATTATGCATTGGGTTCGGCATCTGACTTCCCATCGAATGCGGTGGCATTCCGCCGTGCGGGTGGCCTGGTGGCGGTGCCATTCCTCCGTGATGTTGTGGAGGTCCCATTGGAGGTGGCATGTTCATAGGACGTCCATTTACGCCCATCGAAGAGTTGGGTCCTTGACCGAGTGATTGCATTTGCATCGTGTTCGGATCGTACTGAGAGTTCTCAACTCTTGAGATGGTTCTTTCGTCGTCTTCTCCGAAATCACTTCCCATCATTGAAGGCTCTCCGACGACCATCACGTCAGGGTAATTCATTTGCGAGAACTGCAAAAATGACGTGTTGAAAGAATACTCAATGGGATTCGTTACCGATGGGTTCATTGGGTTTGGTGGAAACGGCGGAGCGTTAGCCGGAACATTTGGGACTGCGGACGGAACTCCGTTCGGAGCTTGTTGCTGAGCGGCGGCTGCGGCAGCGGCGGCGGCTGCCTTCTTGCTGCCACGTGGATTTGCAGCCGGCTTCCGCTGACGTTTCCTTGTCGCCTTTGGCTTCTCCGGCTCCGGAGGATTCATCATCGATTGTTGTTGCACTGCAAAACACTACATTAACAACCAAATCAAAATGAGAAAGAGTCTTACGCATGTGTTGTTGCTGCTGACGAATGCGCTCCTTCATCGCTTCTGCGTGTTGGAAGTGTTGAAATAGCGTCCGTCGCATGAGATCCTTTGGCGAAGTAGACTGAAAGAGAAAAATTGGAGGAATGTGGATGAGAATATAACTAAATGTAAGATATGAGAGCTCATTAGTGGAGTGTCCCCGCCCAATCACCTAGCCGAGTGAGTGCTAATAGAGAAAAAGCGAAAACGTGTGTGTGAAAGGTGCTAATGATCAGACACAAGTTATACATGAACGCGCTCAATGAAGCCAATCAGGTGAATTGTTGACCGGCGTGTGAACTACACTAATGAGCATCGTTGCGAGCTAACCCGTTTCTCGTTAAGCTCTCGTTTGTTCGTGGCGCAACTTTTACTTACCGGGGAACCTTTTGCGTTACTCATCAGGTTTTGCATCGGCTCGAGAATCTTGAGCATACTCATCATATTGAGAGTGGACTTGAAGAATCCCATCTTTGGCTGATTCTCTTGATTCCCGGATGGAGCTTCTCTGTGGAATTCCTGAAAAAATGAAAATAATGTCGTGTGACTTCTGTTGTTTTGGTTTATAGCATATACCCCCCATCTCTTGTTCAGTTAGGACTTCACGACGTTTTTCTCTCCCTTATGACAAAAGGAATAACACCCTTTGTATTTTTCTGGTCGACGACAAAAATGCAAAACATGGGGCCTCCTCCGGCTCTTTTCTCTACTCCTATCCAATTCCTCACACTCTTTTTTCTGTAACTCATTACATGCTTGACGAGCCCGTGGCCCAAACTGCGGCGTAGAGTCCCACGGGAATTGGAAGCACCACAGCGGTTTCTTGCTAACATTTTTTCCAGAGACACAATGAGTTGGATGACTCACCTTGGTCGTGGGGTTTTGAGTGAACTCATCAGATCGACGGAGCTCGAGTGTCCACGCTTTTATCCGATAGTTCATCACTTCGTCGTAGGGCGTGAACTCGACATACAACTTTCCTTCGGTGTGCACTTCCACGTGATGCGGCTTATCATACTTTGTGATTTGTAAAACACTTTCATTCTCATAGGCAGGTTGTCCATTTGCCAGTGTACATTCTCGAGAAGGTCCTCGGAGCACGTAGGCCAATTCCCGCATACCACTGTCGAATATTGAACGGAAAAACCGGGGTATAAATTGACGAGAAATTACTGGAAAAAGACATGCAATTATATACAATGTAATTTTGGGAAGAAAGAGGACTTACTGTAACGTTCTCTGCTTTGAATGGGTGCCGTCTCCGGGCCAATCACAAACCAAAGTTTGCATTCATCGTCGAAGAACTCGTGCGAGAACGCGTCCCACCATTGCTGTTGGTCATTCTCGGATACACCTGTTGAACTGTAGATATACAGCCGCCGATTCATGTCGTGTATCCGAAACTCGAGAGGGCTAACCGTCGGTCCTAACGGCACTGGCGCCGTGGCTTGGCTCCTCATCCTGTAAGCACTGGAACTGGTTAACGGTCAGTACATTTGTGTTTTAATTATTATTTTTCTTATGACAAGTGGTTGGACGAACAAACTAACATCATGTTGGCCTGAGGATTGTTCGGTTGAGAAGGCGGAGGCATTCCATAATGATTATTGGAACCTTCGGGGCCGGGGAACGGCGGCGGATGACCGTAGCCACCGTAACCAAATTCTGGATGGTGCCCGTACATACTCGGGTCCATTCCTTCCATACCGTAACCATTCATCGGATCATAAACTTCCGGTTTCGGTTCCTCCGGTACGGCCTTCTTACGCCGCGTTCGGGTGGTTTTCGGAGGAGCCGGACCGCCATCATTGGCCTTTCGCCGAGGCATACCGTCTGTCAAAAAAGAAAATGAGAACTCGAGAGAAAGTAAATGACGAAGAAGTACACGTGGTAACAGGAAAATAAGAAATGATCAGAGACAGACAGCAGTACGACACTCCGCGGAGTCCACCGCAAGCGCGCGCTGTTCGACGTAATTTTGGAGTGTTGTAGAGGTCCGTAGATAGCAAGAGAGGAAAACCAGAAATATGAAGGAAAGCGAAGCGATTGCAAGGCAAGTATGATAAGAAAGACTGTTAAAGGCAAGGACTGAACAATCCTCTTTTCATGAGGGACAAAATCAATGGTTGTGTTGTCACTAAGAGTCCATAATACTGATAAGAGAACAGTTTTGCACGTTGCAGGCACAGCCCGACTCTAAAGTTATTTGTTTGGCTTGTCGACACTGTTACGACCTGGATTCGTCGCGTCGGAACAGAGAAAAAAAATGGTCAGTCCATGGAAGAGAGATAATTAGAGGAGTTACGAGAGAGAACACAGTCGAAGGAGACGCCGAGAGACAGAACCGTAAAGCAAACTTTCACTAGGACTGGATCCGAAGACGTCACATCTAGGACGTCGACCAACGCATCAGTCAGTCATCCAAAGAGCGGGATATACAAGAGAATGCGACACTTTCGTGGATCGATTACTGCCGACGACGTTCTCTGTAAGGCAAAAAATCTATACAGGACCGAGTGAAGGACCGGCGCGACGCAGGGGAGGAGCAAGAAAAATAGTGGAAGATCAAACAGTGAGGAAATATCATGCGAAACAGTGAGAAGATCTCTGATATGAATCAATAGTCGTTTGAGACTGAGATAGTGTGGAACAGAAGGATGAAATGAGGAAAAAATGAGACTGAGAGGGAGAGAGAATCGCTTGGAGGAAGTGAAGAATCGGAGGCATGGCGAGAGGGGTTTACATAACCTGTTCCTGTTTCGCATCAAACTTGAAATGAAGATCAATGACTGGCCGACAGACGATGGGAAATTCTAGTCGTCGTCACCATATCACTTTGCTTTTTCATAAAAGACTTTCCGGCGGTAGGCTACATAAAGAGGGGCTCAAATAAATTCACCACTTCTGACTGGAAATGTGTTCCAGAGGGCGTCGCCTGATAGACCAAACTGCAGCGTTCTTACAGCAAGAGTATACACACTCACAGAGACAGAGACACGGCTTCATGGATTACACTGCTCACGTTTTGCCGCCGTCAAGCGCCTGTTCATTTACAATTCAACGCGCCGGTTGGGCTTTGTGACGAATAAAAAGAGAGGGATGCGTAATCAATCAGGTACGACATGAAGCACGGACAATTACAAAGCACCTCGGAAACTGGAAGCCAGTTGAACGGGCACGACGCAAGGCTCTACGAATCCCAGGGGTTAGAGCATTTCCAATTATCGTGTCACAATTTTAGAAGCGTTGAATGGAAATGAAGTGCGAAATATACCCCTGGGCTGAGGTAATCGGGGCGGTGACCCGAACGTTTTCCGGAAGGATTGAAGAGAGGAGGAAGGGAAGTGAAAACAATGGTCTATTTTCAGGGAAAGGTATCGATTTTAAGTAAAAGGGTTTCTTAAAGAAAATAATGAGTTATGAATGTACATATATACAATGGAGGTGTGGTGTGGCGCTGTTGGCGCGAAAAAACAAACGCGTTCTCTCTCTTTTGTGGTCGAAAATTCGTTCTATCTGAGAAGATGTTTTTTGTTCCTTCTAAAGCTGCCCCCTGTTTTGACTTCTACAGTAGTCAGAATCATTACATCTGTGGCTGGCAACGAAGCTTTCTGTCGTGCCATCTCTCCTGACCTTGTTCTTCTTTCTCTTTTCCTTATTCTTTAGCTCCTTTGCCCATCGTCCCCCCCTACTGCTGCTGCTCCGTCTTGTTCTCTTCTTTTTCGCTTTTCCTCTTCTCTTCGTGCTCCATCCTCTCATTCCTAGCTTCAGACCAGCCCAAAGGCACCATGAAGAAAAGATAGAAGCATGAAGAGAGCCGCGTGTTGTTGTGAGGAGAGACAAGACGAAACAGGGGTCAACGTGCTAAACAAGGGGGAAGGAGGAGGAGGTCGGGAGGGCTCCGAATCGATGAGTTGAAAATAGAAAGTAAACTGATGAGGCGCAGAGATAGGACCGAAGAGATAGTGAGCAAATTGGTGGGGAGGAGTGACACGAGGAGCAGCGCCGAGGGGCTCGGTTTGAGGGCAAGGGAACAATGGAAAACAGGAAGATGGAGAAGGGTCATAGTCGAAATGTTCAATGGAAAAGACACGCAAACATTACGTTCGTCGGCACACACCTTGACGTGAAGCCTTGCGTGCGGAGTTTTGGTCAACTGAGAGCCAGTACAGTTCGGAGCACACTTTACCGCGGGGGCGGCGTCGTCGGTCCTCGTACCCCCTGAGTCAGCCTTTGTAACGTACACCCTTTTTGAGTCACCGTTTCTGTTTACGCTCGGTCAACGGAGCCGAAACAATGATAGGGTGAAATACTGAAACAATAGATTTGAAAAATATCCAACCAGAGAGAGAGAGACTAGATCATCTAATCCATACGGTTTTGTAGAGAGGTAATGAACGATCTGTGCCCGATTCGTATGAGAATCGGCTTAGCGGTAATTGGCAGGCGGCTTTAATTCATGGTTGTAGGCGTAACCGAAGGGCATGACCTCAAAAAAATCTGCTGAACGATTACTGTAATGACCAATTAGTGGCGATTTTAGAGGATTGTGAGCAGCTGGAATCCGGATGAACCGATGAAATTGGAGAGCCGATAATCGAGATAACCATCTTTAACCTGCCTGTCCGATGCGATTTCAGGTAGCGGGAGGGACGACCACCCAGTGGGTTTCACTTTCAAGATGCTAACCTCGAGATAACACGGAAAGAAGGAGTCAGAGGCCGTTCATTCTCCTCATCAGTAATAGTTTTCGGGGTGCCGCGGTGAAATGGCACCGACACAAAAACGGGGGCCGAACAAGTAGGCGCGGGTCGGCCAAGGTCAGTTTTCACGTTATTCCCGAAAGTCCAGCCCTTCATCCTGTCATGCGGGACGCAGTGTATCACGGTCCTTTGACAGATCGGTATGGGGGTCTGACAGCCGTATCGACTCCGATTTTGATGTTAAAAGACGGGGGAGGACCTTCTGAAAACAAACGGGACCGACGACGTCCGGATGTATTTATGCAATGCATTGAAACTTATAAATTATTGAAAAGCTTTTGAGCCCGCTCCTCTTGCGAATTGTCAAAATAGTAAGCGTGGCTTGGCTTATGAACAAATTGGGAGTAAAACCATAATTGCAAGGCCGGATGACCAGACCACCCCGACAAAGACACGGAAGGCGGTCCTGTTTCAAAATGGGATTAGCGGTCGGACGAATGAGGGGGAGGAGGGCACATGTATAACTATAGAAAGCCTCCGGACTCGCCGCATTGTTAATTCCAATCAGGCCTCTCTTCTGCCTCATCCGTTCGGGCCCGCTGTCACACTTCTTCAAATTTCGGAAGCCGTTAAGCGATCGAATGACATATGTTGCCTGAGGGCCTACTGTGGTCCCTGAGGAAATTAGTCGTTACGTCTTGGAGTGGAAAATGTCGTTAACCCCTTTGGGGGGAGGAGGAGGATCTTGAAGAAGAAGGAGAGGATTCTTCGTCTTGAGAACAAGAAGACAACGGATGATGAATGAGATGGGTGAGGGATGAGAGCAAAATGGCAACATTTCACAAAGATTAGCTAGCGTTGAATTTACAAGACAATTGGTTTGACAGAATACATTGAATCAATCCAGTCTTTATTCATAGTGAACGAAAGAAATCCAGAAGCTCGGGTGTGGCTCATAAAATTTTGAGCCAAAGTTTTATGTGCTGACAGAGAGTGTGGCAAGCAGAGAGGCAGCGATAAAGTTTAATGGTATGGATTTGATAGATATCATAAATTGTGATGACTTGTAGGCAAGTGCGCATCAAGAAACTGGAAAAAAACATGGAGATAGGTTGCCGAAATTTCACGAGGGCGCGTATCCGTCCGTCTCAACCACTAGAACCTCGCAGATCGATACTGATACAGGTGGAAGACAGATGGCCCCCATGTGCGTGAGGCATTTAGAGGCCGATAAGTCGCGATTGAACAGGTCGCATCTTCTGTCGAGAACAGATACAATTTCTTAGTAAGAGAGCCGTTACAGAGCCAGGATGGGTCATTCATCTTATTTTCAAAACATAACGACGACTGTCTTTGTTTATATCCGACTTCAAGGACAGCTGCCACACCAGACCCTTCGAAAATGGGAAAAGTGCAGCGGTTAGTCACAAGAAAGAACAAAAGACGCTCGCCAGTCATGGTTTCATGCAAATTCAACTAGGGTGAGTTGGCAACGTCGCAACAACTTGTCGGACTAAACAAATTGGGCACAACGGACCTTAAACGCATAAAATTCCCGTGCCTCTGAGGGGTGGAGTGCTGCCCGGGGGGTTGGGGAGAGGGAAAGGGTCCGCCTAGATTCACTGGACCCCTCTTTCATTGTTAGCTAGGGAAGAAGAAGAAGAAGAAGAAGATGCTGCTGCTGCTGCTGCTTCTTATGCAAATGGGCGGCCTTTGCTCCGAAACGATTGTCGCGCCGGAATCGGAATCGGAATCTCAGAATCCGACTCAGAATCAATGAAGATAAATGAGTGGGAAGTCACCCGACACGTGACCGCTTCCTGGATGCCTGGGTCCCGTGATGATCCATCTAGTACGCCCTGCATAATCTCGCGTCCGTCTCGGACCTCTTCTTTTTCCATTTCTCTCTTTCCTTCTCGTTATTTTTCTAACCCTTTTCTCATCAACACATTCACGGACCCAGCTTCACGCTCATTGCAGATTCTCTCAGAAACTGGACAGTCTGTTTAACGTGGGAAGACTTGTTCTCTCTCATCACGTTCACAAAACAGTACGTCACACAAAACACCGTACCACCCGTGAGACACCGAGATACGCAGTCGGCTAGAGGACCTTCGAGAGAGCACTACGCCGAAATGCAGACGGTACGCGAGAGAGTCGGAGAAGCGAGCGCCAGCGTCAGATGACACAAGTCGGAGACGCAGAGCGGCGCGACGAAGGCTATGGCCGAATTTTTGTCGACGGCCGGCTGGGGGGTGAAGTCGACAACCAACCGGGTGTCTGTCCCTCGACGGGGCGGAGAAGTCGTGCTAGCAGTTGTGGTGGTAGCGTGCTTCGGGGACGGCTGAGGGGTCATCCGGTGCGAGACGGAGAAAATAGTAGGGAATGGTTAGAGGGCATATACACACATTACGAATCGGAATAGTGTGCAGTCGAACGGAGAGCTCCAGAGAAATGGCAATGCGCAAACAGTATGTGTGTGCGTGCGCGGCGAGTATAAGTGCGCGTGCGTTCCGTCGGAGAACGATGCTTCGGGGCCTAGAGGGACGGGGATCGGATTGTTTTGGTACAAAATGGAAAACGAGAAAAGCGGGTTCCTCTAGCAGATTCAGTTTGTCTTCTTGCCTCAACAACTTATTTTTCTCAGGAAAAGGGGTCACAAGGCATATTGAATAGGGGAGGGGAGCAAGAGCATGGAGCATAGAAAAGTTTCGGGAGTTTATAAAAAAGCTTTTTATCAGAAAGATTTCGAAACTTTGGTCTGGTTATGTCATCACAAACGTTTTTCTTTTCTTGCTGAGCGTAAATTCTGAAGACAACAAACGGAATGGAAGAAAGGTTTTTATCGTCGACGCAGTTTCGTCTTCCTGCTAGCGGCAACTTGAAAGCGGTCTACAGTGAAATACGACATCACAAGTGCCCGGGAGGTCAGTGACCTCGATTTGCAACAGCAGTCATCAGTGGCTTCTGTCCGATTCGAAAAGAAGAGAAAGAGCGGGAGCAGTTGTGGTTTCTAGTCCAACTAACACAAAAGTAAACTTGATCTGCTGCTGAGCAAAACGAAACTCAGAGTTCCATGTGACATCCATGCCCTAAAAGCGGAATAAAGAGTGCGATTTGGATGCCGGGAGAGTGCAGAGACGAGGGATGAGCGGAGGGGAGTCTATTACAATGAACGAATACAATTGGCGGGGTTTCAGTGTAAAGTATTCGTTGTAATACTCTTCTTTTTTCAAGCGGCCCGACATTCCTCGACCAAAAAACAACTGTTCGATTACTGTATCGTGAGAAATCGTCATGTGATTGGATTGGTTTCGAACACTGAACAAAAATGGAAAGAAAGAAAGTGAACGTTTGCATATTTTTGTTGTCTTGGATTTCGACGAAAAAAAAAATGAAAAATCAGAATCCCGGGCGAGGCAAAGAAAAAACGAATAAACTGCATGATTTATGCTCGCCTTTTTTCCGTTGGATTCACAACAAAAAAATGTCTGAGTTATGATGTTAGCGAGTAAATCCGAACCACTTGTCATTTTTTGTTTTCAATATGTTCCTGAACCATAAAAAAATCAAACTAACCCCGCTTTGGCGGCTGCTGCCTGAAGTGCTTTCATCTGATCCGCATGGTGATTCAAAGGGGGTCGAGGTACTGGTCCTCGGAACATTTCGGATTCACAACCTGCAATAATTTCAAATTTCCTCAAATATTTCAGATAATTTTATAATATTATTATGATGTTGAGAGAACGAGTAAATCAAGATTTCGATTGTTTTTCCAAAAACAGAAAAATGAAGAAAACTAGTGCGTATGAAAGCGTGGATTGATTCGGGAAAAGAGAAATTCCGGAGCCCGGGCAATTGTTTACACTCGTGGGTTCAATATATCTTAGATTTCACTCCTGAAATGAGAACATGCAACGTTTGCAACTTCCAATGCAAGAAACTGCAGTTTTCAGAGGAAACAAGGAACAAAATGTTCTATGCAAGAAACACATTTTGAGCTCAAGATCAAGTCTGGAAAATCTCATTGCGATTATTGGTCTTCTAGCAGAATAAGTTTATGAGTCATATTTCCTAGTATGTCTGTCTCAATTCTGAATCCTCAAACAAACCTAAACGCCACGAGAGACCCGATCCGATATAATCGTGTTAGTGAGCCGCGCCAGTGCAGCTCCCTTACTGTGCCCTTCTGAAAATGACTAATTTTTTAATTAATTCATCAGAAATGAAAGGTTCCAACTAGTACTGAAATGAGGCCAGTTAGAAGAAAAAGACGAGACAAGCAATGATGCTCTCATTTGTATAAAAGAACCTCACAGCCGGCCACAGACATAAATTTTCTTTTCAAGCGGCGGCACACATTCAAAGAAAGGAAAGGCTCTCTCCCTACCATACCCATTTCTGTTTTGACGCAAAATTCAATTATGCGTATTATTGACTGCCAGAAAAATAAAAAATAAAATGAATAAAGAGGCGAGCAGACGGAAATATAGAAAGGGAGAAGCTCTGCTTTATTGGAATTGTAGACAGGAACGAGAAAATCTTCGTCTCGAGCGGCCAGAATGAATTGACAAGTAGTGGTGGCGGGATTGGGCGAGATGAGAGGACTGAAACCGACACACAAGACGGACATCTCTCAGGCAAATGGTGGTGGCGCGTGGAGGAATAACAGAATTAGATATCACTCTCCGACCGATTGGCTCCGAAAGCGCCTCTTTTTCTCTCTAAAACCGCACTATTTCTCGGATGAAAATGGGCCGGATTTGCAGCTGTCAACGGCGTGCCACTCTTAAAACAGAAAAGGAGCAGGCAGGTCGAGATTGGTCGGAGGCGCGAAGAATAATGCGATGGCGCTAATTGCGGCCATCGCGCCAAGGGACACCCCTGTAGATTTTGTGCTCAGACACATCGCCTTTAATATGTACAATTCGAATACATATTAAAGGCGATGCCCCTCGGACCGGCTTTTTTGCCACATTCAGTCACTCGAAGAAAACAAAAGAAAGAACAAGCGCTGTTCGGTCTATGAAGAGAAAAAGTACTGTATGTAAACGAGTTTCACATGAAAACTACTAAAAGCAACTAGAACATATAATAAATCCGCTCAGAAATTCAGAAGAAGAAAATGAAAAAGAGGAAGAAGAAGAAGAAGACATAGAAGAACGGAAAAGGGAATTTGGCTAATGGAAGTTGAACAGCAAGAGGTGACACTGCGCTGAATGATGGAAGAGGTGACTTTGGGAAGAGGGACAAACGGGGAGACGTGTTTGCCTCGTCTTAGCATCGAAACAAATCAAAGCGTTCTTCTCCTCGAAACTGACCGACTGTACATGCACAGGTGCAAGAAAATGGAAGAAAGAGAGAGAGAGAGAGTGTTACCTCACCGCACCTATAAACTGCTTCTTTATTTGCACCCGCTGGCATCGACATAAAAGGAAAACGCCGTTTCATTGCTTACTGTGTGACAAGAATACTAATAAGAGGAAAGCCGCCGAAAGATGCTCGAAAACAGAAAACGCGAAAAAGATTACTACTATTATTCCTGTTCAGATAGAGATTTGCCTTTTCTTGTCTTTTCTGCTTGCACAAATTTGTTAGGATTCACAAGTTACACTCAGATCATCTTCCACTCAAAACGAAGATGCACACAGAAAACCTACCCCCTTCCCATAAGCTTAGAAGAGTTTTGAAAGGAGTTATGATGGAAGAAAAAGGGAAAAAAGCGGAGAAAAAGTAGGGAAAGAAATAGATGATGAATAAAAAAGTATGTTTAGTAGTCTCAACACTCGGAGGCACGATGGCGATGGCGATGAATCTTCATCTTTCGCTTCTTTGCTCTTCTTCACTTTTTTTCCATTTTGAGGTATAATGACCAAAAACCCCTCGCATTGGAATCGGAGAAGGATTAAATGCCACCTACGGATGGCTAAATGACCTTGTTCCGAGAAGAAAAGTGAGTGCGCATATGCGGATGAAACACATCAACCTTCGTCTTACAAAAAGATATGAAACATTATTCATGAACTAGTTTTTCAATGCGACTTTGGCCAACTTTGAGCGTATGAATGTGCAAAAGTTTTTAATATTCTGTTGCTTAACTCGACCAAACCGACTCATGCGTTACATGACACGCGGCACTCCGGAGACGAGGGACAATGATTAAAAGCTTGTGAAATCAAAAACATCGAGTGAGCACCTTTTCACATAATGCTTAGAAAGAGGTGACCGAGAAGTGGGTGTAATTATTATGGCAGTTAGGAGCAAGGTGAAAACCCTTGTTGTGCGTGTGTTTCGTGACATAAAAATATGACCGCCTCCGGCGTGTAATTGCTCGACGTTATGGATCGAGATTTGGGAAAAATTGGTTTTCAGAGGAAAATGGAAGAAAGTGCACCAGGATTTGATCATCACGGAGGTGGACACACAACAGTGGATTAAAACGTGGAATTGCTCAAGTCCCACTCTCTTTTGGCTACATAGGACAGGTTGAAGTCGAGAACATTCTTAGCATCAAAGTAATCTAACCCATGTACTACATACAGCTTATAATATTAAGAACTAGAAAAATTCGTATGTATATTGAAATTGAGCCAGCACAAACTGGGGATTTCAATATGAATGCACTTGGATAGAAAAAGAACGAACGAAGCAGCAGCAGCAGCAAAATGAGATGATATTAGCATGGCTCGCAAGACCAAGAAGAAAACGAAGGGGGCCGTTTGGTAAAGAAGGTGAGTGCCCGTAGATGGCAGGACCAGTGCAATAGAAAGAAGGGAGAGAGAGAGACGAAGCACTGGACCTCCTCCTCACTATTGGTCCTCCTCGCCCCACAAAAGGTCGTTCATGCACTGTTTGAGGTCCGCAGGCCGTATGGGAGAGCGTCGTGAGTGAGTTATTAGAGCACACATTTGGAGATATGAGGGGTGAGGATCAAGATGTGACGGATCAGAGAGTTGGGACTCTACCCATTTACATATGGAGAAAAGAGGAAGAAAGAGTATGTGGAGTGGCTCGTTTCGTTTTTAACTTTCAGGAAAAAGAGCGAGCGAGAGCAAGAAGGTTTTTGGCGCGGCATCGCATCTGGCCTGCTCTGTGGAAACAAAAATTTGAGACAAAGCAACGGAGAAGTATTATAAACAAAGAGAGTTGTCTTCTGCTTCTTCTTTCTCTTTTTCTTTCTCTTTCCCATTGCTAATATTCAGTGTTTGAACCATTGTCTCAGTTTTCGGAAGCTCTCCTTGCCGAGGAATCGCTAAAAACCGTGAGAAAATGATGGGCCAAGTATGGAAAATAGAAAATTCGAAAATACGAAAAATAAAGACTCCTAAATGTTGCCTGTTCATTTCATTCCAAAACAATCGACCAGAGGAGGGAAAAAACGAAAAAATTGTGATCGAATTGAGAAAAGAACCAGTTTCCTCCTATTTCTTCGCATTTAATTGGAAAACGTTTTTGTGTAGTGTAAGACAGAGACATATATAAGAGAGTTAATTGCAAATACGGACTACACTAGGATTTGAAAGCCCGCGATGAGAACAAGAGGTCAGCGAACAAAGGCAAGACGGTAGTCGATTTGAATCAGGCTGTCCATCCATCCATCCATCCGTCCGTCCGTCCGTGCGAGCTAGCAAGCCACTGCCGCTGCTGATGAGGCCAATAAGAGTGGGTGAAGGTTCGCATCTGGCCTTTGCCATATGCGTAATATGTCTTTTGTATGGGCTGTCTTCTGTTTGGTTTCTTTCACCAGCACTGATTTATTCGCTTATGTGTGTTTTCTTCATTATTACTCACTTGGGAATGGAGCACACAAGTGACCGTTATTATTAACATTTCCACAACTAATTCACTTACACACTGATTCACTCACAAATAGGAGCTTCGGCGACGTAAATATTGACAAGGGAAATGTGTGAGAAATCGAAATACATATACTGATTAGTCACAATAACTTTTTGGATTTTCTTCGAATTTACTAGATTTTTTCCAATTTTTACCGAATTTTTCCGGACTCAGACAAAGAATTTCAAATTTCGGCCGGTCAAGTCTGGTTTCCCGGATCTTAAGATGCTAAGGTCGGTCACTCAAAAGACGTCAACACAACAAGCCATGCTTGATCATGCCTCCGTTAAAGTCGGAATATTAGACACGCACCACCGAAGGGCTATCAGTCATAGATGGCAATATCCGGACTGCAAAAAACTTTAACAATTTCCCAAAAAATCGAAATTCCTATAAACTTTGAAGTTCTCAAGAAAAAGTTACTGTTGGCATGATATAAAATTTGTTCTGAAAAATTCACAGTCCGAGTTCTTGGATTTATCAAAACATACACATAGGTTTTGGTTGTGTTAGTCAACAAATGCAATGAAGAATGATATAATGAACAGAATGAAAAAAAGTAAAGAGACGGGTAAAGTAAAGCAGCAATCTGGTCGGAAATGACTAGATCAAAGGAATAGCAGCAAACGAAAAAGAATGAGAAGAATGTCGAAAACGAAGTTAGACAATGGTTTCTTTTGTCGGCAACGAGTTGCGAGGCGTCCTGAAACAACGGCCGTATGACACTTTTCTGGAGTCTCTGGGGAACGCTTACATGTTCTTTTTTATTAAGATTTTCGAATAAAGGGGATGCGACTGGATGTAGTTCGGATGGTAGGATTCTTCAAATATTGCTGAGTCTCTAGATCTGCAAAAATAAACTTGTTTGGCTGGGAAACTATGAACTGAATTTACCTAGTCATATCTTCAGATTCATCAAAAGTGAAGTGGAGGTATTGAATTTTAGGCGCTGTGTTGTAATACTGGTGATTCGGGTCTGTAAGGATTTTTCATCTCATTTGGTTAGAAAACATGAATGTTTTTATGTGATTGTGTGTTTGCGTGGTTAGTCAGGACGTCTGACAAATCTGTAAGAAGTGTTGATAATCCTGAATTCCCTGACACGAATTTAAGCACGGAGGACAAAAGACGAGAACATAAAGACATGATTACCACAATGGACTTAAATGACAGCTGACGAGCAGCAGTAGCCAAAGAATCGAACTACTATGAGTAATAGTAGTGACGCTTCTCGTCTTCTATAAATTTTCGACAAGCTCGAGTATGAGATTATATAAGATTACGAGACCAACAGAACTAAATAAACTGAAAAACGAACCTAAACAAGAAGCTTTGTTGTTAGAATGGCGTTCGTAGGGAGGCCAAGCCGGAGAACCGAGGGCCGAGTCGAGCGACTGGTTGGCGACACCGCTGACAGCACGGACTAGCCTATCTTGGCGGACATACCCGTTTGCATTCGGCTCGTCGAACACTTTGTTGATGAACACTAAAAACGGGAAGGTTGTGGAGGACACTCGTTATTGTTGTTGGATGGAGTACGTTGGGAAGTGTCTGGAGTCATCATGTGATCTTTGAGGACTCGGTCGTTGCAGTACAAGTGATCGTCTTCTTTATTGCCGACTATAAGGTTCGGGTCATAGTCATCACAAATTGTATGTTGGGGCTGAAATTCTAGGTCACTGGGTGTGTAACGAGACTTTCTTCACTTCAGATGGAAGATTTACTGGTGCTGAAAGAGGACGATGTCTCCTTTTCTTCTGGAAACACTCGATCGGAGAAACTGGTCCAGAAGCTGTTGAGCGTTCGGAGAAAAATTGATCCTGAAACTATAATCATTGGGAAGAGGTGATACAGTTTAGTTTTACATTGAACTCCTGCGATCCATCAACTGTCTCATTGGTCATTGTTAGCATCCAATCCAAATAATCCACAATAGTTTTGAACGACGGCCGTTCTTCCAACTTCTCCCGCCAGCAAATACACATGAGATCATAGACTTCTTGAGGACAAAGATGAGGAGGTTCCATTCTAAAATGCACGTTTCACACAGGTGTTATGTCCTTCTTTTCACCTGTATCCTTGTTGAAGATTGCTGAAAAGTTCAGGCATTGCAATTGTTGGGTACGGGGTTCCACCAAGAGTCATTATTTCCCATAGTAAAACACCATACGACCATCTGTAAGTGACAATTTTAAAACTAATTTATCAAAAAGCTTCGTTCTTTACTTACACATCACTTTGAATGGTGTAGACGTGAGAATCTAGTGCTTCAATAGCCATCCATTTGATCGGAAGTCTTCCGTTTCCTTTTTTCCTACAATTATCCGTACTTTGAGATTATCTTCTCTTTATAAATCAACCTGTAGTAATCATTACAATGCACGTCTCGTGATAGTCCAAAATCAGATATCTTCAGGATGTGACCATCTCCAACAAGTACATTTCTAGCCGCTAGATCTCGATGAACAATTTTCTTGCTCGCCAAGAAATTCATTCCTTGAGCTACTTGCCAAGCAAATTGCACCAGATGACGTTGGGTTAGGTTCGGAATGAGCTCCTGGACAAATTAAATGAATGTTAGAGTAGCAATAAAATGAGCTGAAACTCACAATGTCGTCTTTCTCGGACGTTTTCCTGGGCTCCAAATAGTCGGTCAGTTCCTGGCTTGACTTTTTCGGCTTCTCTTCCTTTGGTCTATGGGCACGTAGGAAATCTCGCAGATTTCCATATTTGCATAACTCGACTATCACGTACAAGGGCCCGGCTCCCGTGCAACATCCAATCAGCCGAAGAACATTCTCGTGCTGTCCGATAACTTTGAACGTTTCCATTTCGCTCACTAAATCGATCAGTTCTTTCTCGTGCGCTGATTTTTTCAGTTTCTTGACGGCAACTGCCAAATCCTAAATGAAATTAAAGAGTATTATTAGATTTTCGTTTTTTTCTGTGCTTCTTTCTTACATTGCGGTCTGACTCATTCAATGTTGCCTTCCAAACTTCTCCGAATGCTCCTTCGCCAAGCATATGAACCAGGCTTAGTCTGTAAGTTAACGCATTCTCAATTTTTATCAATATTTCCTTACCTTGATCTGTCGACTTCCCATACAGGATCAGAGTCAACTTCATATTCTGAAAGCACCGTGTTCTCCGAATCGACTCGTTTCCTCTGTTTTTTTGCTGCTTCCTTTTTCGTAAGTGGAGTTTCAATGATTTGAATTTGGTAAGGCGACGGTCCTTCATCCGAAGTGTAGTCTTCCTCCGTGACCAGTCGTTTGCTTACAACCACTCTTTTCTTCTTTGCCATCAATCCGACTGTATCATCCATTTGAAATCCTTTTTTTAGACTATAGAACCGAGAGAGGTACATGTACAATATTAGTAGCAGAAGTACTATGAAGCAAATGACACTCAGAGCTGCTATGAACAAGTTCATTGCATTCCAAGTGTCGGGTTTGGGTTCATCTCCTGTTAGCAAGTGAATTGCCATAAACTCATTCACAGTGAGCGTTGCATTTGCCATTGCCTGAAAATTTATTAATTGATTTGTTCATCTGTGTCGTTTCCCTCACCGTTCCGAGAGAATTTCCACTCAGACAAGCGTAGACTCCTTGATCATCTAACGAAACATTGAAAATAGTGAGTGTCGATTCATCACCGACGTGATGAACATGTGCTTTCTGAAATATTGTCTTTTTGATGAATGCGAACATCCGTCATACATCAAAATGTTCCATCTCAGTGTAATTGAACATGTATTCTTTGGCGGATTCATTGAAGTAGCTGTAAGATCCGTTTACTTTGTTAAGACGCACCCACATGATGTGGGGCACAAGATCGGACACAACTTTGCAGTTAAACGTGGCGGTGTCATTGACATTAACCTGAAGTCATTAATTAAAAATGAACTAAGAGGAATGTTTTACGGATTGATTGTTCAAAATGTTAGGCACGATAATCGGTGGCCTTCTCATTCGATTAATCACTTTCACCCGGAAATTTTTCCTCGCCGCGCCTTCCTTGTTAAAAACTTCACAGTGAAAATCTCCGGAATCTGTAGCCAACGCATCTTCAACTTCTAAGGACCACCTTTTGAATTTGTATTCGTATCCACCACTTCTAACGCTTTGGCGACTGATCATTTCATTGTCTTTGAACCAGGCAATCTGCAAGACTTGAATAAGTTGAGAGCTTCTTGAAATGTCCAGTACCTGTGGTTCCGGATAGCCATATGATCGGCAGTTCAGCTTCAGAGTTCGGCCAGCTGGCAAAAAATGAGTTTCGTTGAGCACAACGACATTTTCCGGCGCTTTGAAGTATGGCGCTTCATCGACAGTGACATTTAGTTCGGTCAGACTGGCGTCCGGTGACACTGGCTTCACGTTGTATTCTTCTTCTTCGTCTTCGTCGTCATTTCCCGCATCACCAGCATTGATAAACTCTGTTCCTAAAACATATTCATCTTTATGATATCTCAAGAAAAATTCAAAAAGTGAGATGCTATTTGTGTCTTGAATAAATGGGAGAACTCCAGACCCTACCGAGCGCGTGATTGAGCTGTCTCATTCTGAGAATATGTCTGGCACGAGCAATCTTTTGCACGTTTGTCAGTTTTTCCCATCCGCGCAGTTGACTTTTCACTCTTTGCATTTCCAATGGTGGCAAGAGCTTGGGCAATAGGTGAGTAACATCGAAAACCCGGTGCTCAGTGAGCCAATCGAACAATTTGAGTGGATCTGGAACGAAATGACTTACTTGAACTCGAGGAGTCCGCACTCTCATGCAAGGGCACAATCATATCATCCTTCTGCAAAATCACTCTCTTCACTTTCGGATCGTCGCTTTCTAATTGCCCGAACTCTACGGCCGAAGTCGAGTCGAACATGGTGCAATGTCCGCCAAAGCACGGAAGTTTTTGCAGGGGTTTTCGAGCTCTGCTGATCATCCTCGATGCATACTTCCCACAGTTTTCCCCAGTTGCGGCTCGGAAGTCAACGTCTTTCCGCTTCGCTTCTTTCGTATACTTCCACAAACAAACACATTCCATCGGTATGCGGTGGAGCGAGATGTCAGGAATCAAGAAATAATCACAAAAGTCTGAAATGCACGCCATGCGGTGAGGGAAGAAAACAGCAAAGTAAAACAGTATTGAGAAAACTCTAAAAACAAAGAAAACTCACCGATAACTTCAACTGTAAAGTTTCTTGTAATCTGCCCAAAAGAGTTGTGAACTCGACATGACCAAAGACCCTAAATTTATCAATTTGTACTTGTCTGATTCAAAGAAACTAATCATTACCTGATCGGAAACATCAATATGTCTCAGATTGAGATTCATTTTGCCGTTATCCTTTGTGATTCTCCCAATATCCACGTGCTCGTCCTTTAGAAGTTTATCATTCCGATACCATTCCACAGCCACTGGTATTCTTGAATTCACGGTCAGGCAATCCAATCTGACCTAAATAATCTTGTCACACTTTCAAAGCTTCACCCAATTTTCTTACTTCATCTCCTAAGAAAACTTCGTAACGTTCATTTGCATGATTCTTGAATCTCGGAATGTTTTCTGTGACAGTTTACTGTAAAGCGATTCAATTCAAATCCAAAAGCTACCTCGGTAATGGCCAGTCAGTCCTTGAAGGGAACATTGGACAAACAACAACAGAACTACAAGAACAAGATCGTTCATTGCGTATCAGGCAAGCATTCGAGACCCTGAAACACGCCTTTCATTAGTTGAGCTCAAACTCACAAATTCGAAAGTAAACATGTGAAGGAAGTGAGCAGACTAGACTTGACACACCGAAAACGATTTATGGTTCCGGTGGAAAGGCGTTGGTGCCTGCGCGAGCCAACCGGCACAGGGTATAAATTACCGGCGACACATCACGACCATATGTAACAAATTGGAGACGGACGCGCCGCGCACACAGATTTTGAATCAAAAGTTCCGACAGACCATCAGGTCAGAATGATTTTCGGAGGAGAACCAGAGAAGCGAATCATAATTAGAGGCTCCAAATTGACACATATGTTGCCCGGAGAAGCGAGCGCTAGTAAAAAAGAAGTAAAAAGTGAACGAGCGTCAAATTGAGACGACGAAAGACGTCCAGATGTGCCGCCGGCTACTTTTGCTCCGGTGAATGAGAGGAGACAAGACTGGCGTTCTGTGGATATTGGCAAAAGTTTGAATAAGACGACACATCTGTGTGACTCTTCCGGATGTGGAGCACATGTTACGGGAAAAAGAAAGGTTTCGGCAATGTTTCCGAAGAAAAGTACACACAATGCCTCGTTTATTTTACTCCAAGAGCCATACGGTAACTTTCGGATTTATGAGGTTTACAATAGTGGCGGAAGGGATACTCTAGCTCCCGAGATAAATGGGAAGTCTTAAAAGTCACCGGGAGGGTGTGTTTCGTTTTTCATTTTTCGTTTGGAAAGATGCTTATCGCGCTACCAGTGATTGGCTATTAATCTCAGAATGTCACATCATTTACTCAGTTCCATTGGCTAGGTGGGCTTTAGTTTTCAAACCAGTTCTCCGGTCTAACGAATTCCATAAAAAACAGAATGATAAGAGGGAGGGAGAGAGAGAAAGAAAGAAGGTGAGGGGCAATGCGATCATGAGATGGTAAACGACAAAGGAAACTTATTTTTGCGGCCCCTCGTCCGTCATCAGAAGAGGGAGAGGGAGAGAGAGAAGAGGAATTCTGAGTGCGTCTGTCTAATCGATGGGAAAAAGGAAACGGGTGAAAATCAACCGACTTGGAGAGAAAATGGACAATGATAGGAGAGGATGTTAGTGATTGGGCAGAATCAGTGCACGAGGAGAGAGAGAGACGCTGATGCATGCGCCAAAAAGTGATAGAGAACAAGATAATTGCGGCGACATTTTGGAAACACAAAGTTAATCGAAATTTTTCGCCGGTATTCACACCGCCCGATCGCAAATTATCAGTCATGAGTCAGTTTATGACTAAAATCTGATCAAAAGGTCGTGGAATTATTAATATTGTTAAGATATCAAAAGAAATGCAAAACGGCATAAGATACCGGATAAACTGCTCATTCTCGGTTCCAAGTATCATATATCAACTGGCCGCGTGGTTAATGAACGGCCTTGCGGTGGGGGGACCCCTTCAAAAATCAATAAAACGGGACGCATTCAGAAAAGATTTATTAAAGCAATCTAAAAGTAATCTCATCATAATAAAGCATTTTTAGAAATTTCTCTTCAACTTTTCACAAAGTTAGTTTAAACAATCGAGCCATAGCCGTTCGACTTCCCTCAAAGTACCAGCACTATCCACTTCAAAGTACAAAATTCCTAAAGTTGGAATTGTTTTGAAATAATCATGAAATCGATGTGTTCTTTTCTTACCTTGACCGACCAAATTTAGTATTTTCGTAGAGCCATGGTGGAATTTGCAGCCTCTCCGCCGAGCCACGTGAACGAGCCACTGACCATGACCACAACCGATCTAAGATTTAGTTGTGTAAACAAATATTCTTCTTAAAGTAAATTCACTTACATTGGACGGTGAAAATGTCGTGAATTCGGTGGTGTCAGGATTGATGTAACTGCTGACTTCTCCATTCGGCGCTTGAACTTTTATCACGATATCGGTTTTTATCTGCGTTCGGAATGCGAATTCTATCTGTGACGCTTGCAAAGGACAGAAAAGTTGTTCTTTCGCATGATGATCCACTCCGAAAACTTGGTGTGATCTAGGAAAAAGGTCTGGAAAAAGTGATCGAACCTCCGGGCACACCTTCTTTTTCTCTCGAAACTGTTGAGCATAGATTTGTGGTCGTGAGCTTTTCCTTCTCGCGGAAAATATCTGAATATTAGATATTTAGAGTAAGAAGTGTGTGCGTTCTGTGAAAACTGACTTACTTTAATAAAGGACATGTGGTTGGGGGTACAATCGGTCTGATCGATGTGAAGATCTTATCTTCCGAAGGTGTTTTCATGACTTGATAGTTTCTGGTTGATATCCTACTCTAAAAGATTATTTTGATCTTTTCTTATTTTCTCAAACCAAAACTTACCAGTCGAAAAGAATCATTTCGATTAAATTCTTGTATTTGCAAGTCCCGAACGCTTCTGGGAAATGAATCGGCTTCAGGGATTGTCTCGATTCCCAATACTTTGCGTGTTCTTCTGATACTAGTCTGAAATACATCGAATTAATGCGTTTTGACAGGAAAAGTCACAATAATCACATTCATAAACCGGCGCATACTGCCCATACGCGAAGTCCGTCTGACGAACGGCGACGGTCCTTCCTCGTTCGATTCGGTCTCCATCACCGCTGTTCGACAGGGGAGAGACCCTGTAAATAGCGGTCAGATACATGTTTAGCAAGAAATGGGAGCGGATGAAGGGCAGGTAGAAGAATTACGTGAAATGTTGCGGAAATCAAAATATTTGGGGAATGAGGAGGTGTGCTAGCAAAAGACACATTATGGTAAGATAAATCAATCATAGTTACACACATACTGTCTTTCATGATCGGTCATTTGATAATCCCAATAGTCGGAAAAGAAAACAAGAGATATGAGACTACCGGCTATCGATCAATCACGAGTTTTCAACAAACTGTTTCATTCGGTAATCGGACGTGACTGAAAAAAACGACAAGAGCGTCGCTTGATGGTTCTTCGGAAAATGAGTACTGTCAGAACTAATTTGTGCGGAATTGGGTTGAAGTTCAAAGGGTAGCCGAAACGACGACGAAACAGAGAGAAGAAGGGACGAGTGGCGGGAAGTTGCGACCAACGGTTGGTCTGCAACTATTTATTGCGATTCTCCTCTCATATCAACTTGTCGATTTCAGTTTTCTTCGATGTCCAGCATCAATTTGGAAGGAAACCTAACGGAGAAGAGAGGAACTGACTGACTGAACAAATTGCCTCGACGTCTTAACGAGGGTTGGAATGATCACAGTACAACTTTAACTGGCCCGAACCTTTGTTCGATTTGTTTGGAAGTGATCGGAATCGTTTACAAACTGCTTCGGGTGTGTCTGCGAAAAACCACTACGTGAGTCAGATTGGAAAACACATACTTCTCGGTTTGTAGAAGGAACAGAAAAGAATTGTGTACTATTCATCCAACTAGACTTTGTACTTCAACAGAAATAGGTATTGGTATTGGTGTATACAACTTTTACGAGTCCGCTAATCCGACAGTAGCCGATTTTGATCCCCAATAACAAACATGTAAGGACTTTGAAAAGCCTTGCTGTGTGTAAACTTCAACTTTTGATTTCTGCACTTGGCTTCTCGACCTGTTTCCGAATTCAGAACCCTACTTGCGAATTCGTCGGCGCCACTTTTTGAAATCCACCCTCCGCCAACCATTCCCTCATGAAAACTGAGGCGACGAAGTGTGTTTTTGTCAGTCGGCCATTGTTCTAGCGTGTCGTTGTCGTTGAAGAGCTCTCTTTTTCTCTGCAGCCGCCAAGAAAGGGGGAGGCGGCAGACTGACGGACTCTTCAATGAAAAGAATCGGGTAAGAGGCGTTGTGGACACATTTTGTTGGAATTTGTCAACTTTTCCGAAAAGACCATCACTCCCAGTGGAATAATATTCGGCACCATTTAATATTCTTTATTTAGAGGCGCGCTCTGGCTATGGCTTATTTTCCAAATCTGTGGATCTTTACGGCTTGTTCTTCTTTCTGTTTCGTTCTTTTTCTCGAAACTTGAGAAAATGACGAGTCGCTCAGTTTTGCACACTAATCGTGGAGTTATGGGGTTATAGAGTCCCCCGACTCGTGACACAATAAAAAAAAATCCAACGTTCCCAGTCGTCTTCCGGAAATTGTCCATATGCTATTACGAAGGTTATCTCCTTCCTCTAGAGCTATTTTTATTCCAAAAGCCAATTCGTTTTTTGTTGATGGATCTCCTCCTCATATTTTCTGTTATTCCGTCTCCATCTGGCTCATTTTCGTTTATTTGAAACGATTCTTCTCCCCGCTCCTCCGTAACCTACACATTTTTCAGCACTCTCTTCTTTGACCCATTCAAAAACCACAAAATGCTATATGATTTCGATGATCATAACTTATTCATAACACCAAAAGTAAGGAGAATTGCAACGTTCAAAAGTGCATTTATGTATTTTTTCAGATAGCGTACTTCCCGGCCGCAATCGGCGGAGCCTCCAGACACATGATGGTGAACGGAAGTAGTCACAGGTACTTTTAATGTTTGCAAAGTGCCTTCAAACATACATTTTAAAGGATCGCCGTCAAGATCAAGTGCAGTGATAACGAACTGTTCCGAGTTTCGCCGGTCTACACCCTTCTCGAACCGGGAAATGCGCAACGCCTGCAGGTGAGTTATGATTTGTGAGAGGTGCCGAAAAACTGGTTACAATCGACTCGGAATGTTGGGAGTGGCCCGGAAAGACGGACATGGCTTTCTGCGGAGAAAAAGATTGTATTATAATTTGGACCGAGAAATGAAATAAAAGTGTTCAAAAAACTGTGACGTCACTGGTTTCTGAACCCAAACGGGTTGAAAGTACATATTTCAGATAGTCCGTGATCCGGGGCCTGCGAAGGTCGATAAGATTGTTGTGATCTACAAAACGACGTGTGCCAGCAGTGCGAGGGATGCATTCGAATGTGATCTTGGTAAGATAATGCACAAAAAGCGGAAGAATGATAGCACACTTCAGGTGCGGAACGGAAGGTGATTGCACTGATAGCGAAGGAAGATGTCACCATGTCAATTGCCCCGACTACTAATCTCAAATCCATTTTGCGACAAAGTGTTCAAAAAAGTTGATCTTTGATCTACAATTGTTTTTGAATAAACTATTTTCGGGATAGTCAAGTCATCCGCGCATCCACAGTTTCCGGCCAATTTAATCGTCATTTTTTGCCATAGTTTCCCTGTCGAAAATGAACTTTTGGCCATCTAGCGGGCCAAATCTTGAAAGTGGCCATGAAGATTGATAGGACGACTAGCCAAGACAGTGACCGCTTTGTCTCTGTGCGCGCTGTAAACTGTAAACTACCCACAGTACTTCGATCAAATCTTTATTGTTTGACATTGAAACGGCGATTCATTTCTGTCGCTGCATTACCTGATCGCGCTGTTTTGAAATATTTCTCGTCATCCTCTGTTGAATTACTCATACCGGAACCTGTGACTAATATATAAATCCGTGTCGAAGTATCTCACCGTTTTCTTCTTTAAGAATGAACTTCTTCCTCTTGACTCTTCTGCCTCTTCTGTGCATGGCCATTTCAATTCCGGACATTCTGCCGACCCTTCCACAAATCAGAAAAGTTCAGTCAACTGCTGTAAAAGGAAAGTTGCTCTGTGATGGAAAAGGATACGAAAAGGCCCGTCTGAAGCTTTACGAGGTTGATCCAAGTGAGTGCTCTTCATCAATCCTTTTGAATTCGAAATTCTATCTTTGTGAACTGTAGTCAAAGATACTCTCATGTCGGAGGGATTGACCAATGCAGAAGGCGAGTTCGAGCTCTCTGGTAATGATACCGAGTGGACCAAGATTGACCCGAAATTGAACATTTACCACAACTGCCACGATGAAGCTATTGTCAGTCAGAAAGTCACAAAATAAGAGATAATAAAGATTTCTGTGTTCAGGAATGCTGGAGGAAGGTGGAAATTGTGATTCCGGACGAGTTCATCACTGAGGGAGCCGCCCCCAACAAGACTTTCGACATCGGAATTCTCAACATCAACGCCGTACTTCCAGGAGAATCTCGCGACTGCCTCAACTGAATAAATGAGCACATATTTCGAATTTCTCGCGTGATTGTTGCGTTTCGTTTCGTTTTGTCATAAACGGTCAATAAATGGAATTGATTCTTCTGAGTGGCGGTGGTGGGAGTAATTGATAAGCACAGGAAACATGTCAGATAAGAAAGTGCGCTTATCATTAGGTTGATGACGAGTGTCTCGTTTTCTGCCAGTGACTCCCAATATCAGAGTCTCGATCCAGCCCCAGTCTGTAAGTTTAGTCTATAGTTTTGAAAAGATAAAATATATATTTCTAACCATTCGTATCCGATAATATTGATTGATTTAGGCAGCGATGACGTTAGTGGATGCGCTCATCCGGAAGACAATTGTTCGGACGAGGAGATTGACGATGAATATCTCGAATACCTAACAAATCATTATTTCCGTGCCGGTCATGACGGGTGCGATGAATACACAAATCTCACAACTTTCCATGGAATGGTTTGTTGAAGCTTCTACCTCGTTTTTCGCAACAACAACGTCGTTTCATGTTGCAGATACGCGTTTTCAACTCTCGCAACTGCCCGTCATTAATTTTTTGGTGTCTTGTCGTCACTACTTGCTTGGTATTCTACATAATGGTGGTGAGTGATCCGATTTATTACTCTTTTAATGCGCTTATCATATGACCATCATTAATAAATTGAGTGTTGTCCGAAAATCATTGATTTTAATTAAACTTGCAGTGCGGTACAATGATCAAGTCTTATGCAACGCAACCAAGTTTTAGGAGAATTAATGAGACTATGAATCCGAGTTTCGAAAATGATATCAAATTATGTTCGGAGCAAAAGTGAGATAAGAGAGCGAATTTGGCCGGATTGTACAAAAATGTCATTTCAGACTTATATGTGCAGATATTCTAGTTGATAATGGAAGATTAACGTGTAGGGAAGCCGATATGCATTGTGTCTCATTACGGTTTTCCACCAAAGTCAAAATTCGTTTGAAAAAGAGAAGTATACAATATAAGAGTTTAATTGGGTAAAAATTATATAAAAACAATACAGGATTACATATTGAACATGGTTCGGAAAGAGATGTTTATCACATGAACTCCAAACCTCATACACATCACCGGATCCAGTTAAAAGTTTTTCAAGTGGGCAAGTACACTTTTTCACTTTTACCATCCTCTGATAATCTCTCTTTTCACCCACTATGACGCTCAATTTCAGATTCAACGGCTCAACTTAATGCGAGCGGTGTGTCATTCAAATTGGAGTGACCTCAAATGGATTCCGGAGAAACAAGTTCCAAATGAAAGATATACTTTAAAAAAATGTGAACAAATACGGTTCAACATGACGAAAAATTACGTTAGTCAACAGAAAGGTAGCTATTTTCCTCCAAATTTTAAAATAAACAACTTTTTTTGCAGATTTTCCATGCCAACCAGCGTGTCTTGAAACTCAGTACAAAGTAACTTATTCAAAACTCCGTCAATCTTCCGGATCCATCGCAATCACATTCACGGTTCTTCCAACGGTCACGTTGTTGCAAGAGGCCAGAAAAACAACGATCATTGACATTCTGTGTGAGTTTATCAAATTAGTTTAAGTGTCTTCAATACACGTCATAGTGTGTTTACAGGTTACCTCGGGGGCGCCAGCTCACTTTTCATGGGATGCAGTTGTGTGACGCTCATGGAGATGTTCGTTTTCTTATTCAAACTTGTGTTCAATTCAGTTTGGTCGAAGGAAGCGCCAAACCCAGACGAGAATTTGTACGAAGAAAAGTACGCGTTCGAGTTTTCAGATTTGAGAAACAAAAGAAGATTTGCTATTTGTAATCGAGGTACTAGAACACACACATTTCACTAAAAACGTGCTTGATAACTTTAGAAACGCTGGAACAATACCTTTTGAATCAAACGAGTAAGGACGTTCGAAGTATTAATCTTGACAGGTAAAATGTGCTGAGTTTGATTTGAAAATTCATTTTCTTGCAGAAAGATATCAGTGTTCAGCCGCACTGCTATCAAGAAAGCTCCAAAACTGAAATCATTGAAAGACAACCGAAACTTTGAAAATGTTGATGTCTATGATGCTGGTGAGATTTGACTAGTTTATTATGAAACTAACTTATTCAATTTGAAAATGTTCAGGTATTCACTCAGAATCTACAAAAGATGAATCATCCATCAGTCCTAAGGATGAATATTCAGTTGATTATCAAGATGAAGTATGTTTCATAGTTATATGGAAACTATTTTCTGTGCTTTTCAGAAACTGGACACCCTTGGCGAGCCTTGCTTCCCAACATTCGAACCACGAAGGACAAGACCGCCACGTAAGTCAAAACGCTCCTATTTGTAGATGATTGGGTTGATTCCAGTGCGACGTTCTTCGACGGCAACTTCATACGCATCTCACACTTCAAGAGGATCTTCTTCACTCACCGCACGATCTTTCATTCCTGTTCAACACAATCGCAGGAATAGCAGAGCTTTCACTAGGAATATGCCAATGAACGATTTCTAAATTTGAAAACAATCGAATAAAAATATTCAAATTTCACCTTGATAAGTAATGAGCAACTCTTATTATCATTGTATGCTCTAATAAGAGCGGCACCACTACTTAACAAGAGGTCATTCGAGCCGAGGATAGTGGTTTCGAGTAACGTGGTGAATGGAGAGGATGATATCCGCACACTGTGTACATAATATCAGCAGCGAAATGCGCACGGCTCTCAAGAGGTAGATCTTCTCACTGTTTTGTGAGCTCTCCGTTTTGACCACTCCTCTTTATAAGCCCCACCTACAGGCGCGCTCTTCATTACTCACAAACAAGCTCCGAATTATTGGAATAGGTGAGCGGAGTATAAGTGCGCGAAGAAGATCAAATAACATTTCAGTTTGTATAGTAAGCAAAAGTCACTGACAAAGAGCGAGAGAGAGAAACCTATTGTGTTTTGAAGTACTCAAAGAGTCTGTGACAGATAATTGGATGTACCTCACTAACATTGCGGGTTGGAGTGGAATTGCTTGAAGGTGCTATACACCGGTTGCGGAATTGGTTGCGAAACGCCCTCCGATTTGACCTACCGCCCGCCAAACCGCGCAGTCTCTTTTTCCCTGTGTCTCTCGACCGGGGGTCCCCCTCGCCGATCTCGATCAAGTGTTTCAACGGAACAACCGCTAGGGGCTGCTCTGATCAAGAAAAAATAAGGTGAGTTGAGAAAGAATTTCAAGACCCAAACTGACTTATTTACAGGTTTCGATCACGGATACGTCGCTGGTTATATATTGGAATGGATGGTCGACGCAACAAAGAGAAGATTGGAGACTCGGCTGCAACGAAGTCAAGTGCGTAATTCAACTAGTTCTAGCTCGAGTTAATGAACTTCTTTGTTCACCAAATTAAGTGATTTCGAGTTCCGAGCTTCCACAATCAACGTGTGTTCTCATTTCAATAATTACTAGAGACATTTTTGGACGGAAACACCGTTTATTACAGAAAAGTATCGCGAAGGATTTATTTGATTTAATGCGCTATCGTCGGAAATATGTCAAATGTTGAGAGCTGAGGTCATTTTAATTATTAGGAGCTACCAAAGAAAGTCTTGTTGCTAGAGAAAAGCAGACAGTTTAATTAGGTTTGATTCGGTTTTCAGCAGGATGTTTGTCAAAAGAATAATTCGTTTCAGAGCCGACGAAAGATTGTTGATTCTACTCCCGTATTCGAATTCCGACAAATACTATATATATTTTCGACTCGGAGGACGCGAGGACTGCCGGGTAACGCCATGAATATTACAATCGCCAACAATTGTTCCGACTATGGCTGAAACGGATGTTATTTAGTTCCGGAAAAGTGTTTTTGTCATTCATTTGATATACATCAAGTCATATTTTTATCATTTTTCTTTATCGGTGTCATCTGAATCCGCAAATAACTTCTGAATCTTTTTGATTTCTACTTAGATGAACGGAGCACATTTTTCTGATCATTTTTGCTCTTGGATGCTTCTCGATAGCACTAACCGTTCTCGAGATATCACCGACACCACAGCGCCCAACGGCGTCCGTCGCCATTATATATACACGTTATGGGCGATTGAGCCGCGTGACCAGGGTGGTGTAGGCGGTTAAGCTTGTGCTTAGCAATCTGAAGACCGCAGGTTCGAGCCCCGCCGAGTGCAAAGAAATTTGCCTCGGTTAGACACTGATCGTGACGACTTTCAGACCTGACTGAAGGACGTGGCGACTCCGGAAGTGTGTAAACGGTTCAAACCCAAAGGTAAGACGGACGACAGAAAGAAGGATTGTGGTCGGAAGGTTGAAGAAAGAATTCTAGAGTGAGTTTGAGAGAAAGAAAGCTCGATCCTGTGGTCTTCACACCGTAATACCTGAGTCACCCCTTTTTACAAGTATTGCATATATGTTCAATGATAACAGGCAGCTCCTTGTGACGACATACAAGTTTCGTGTTTTTGTCATTCATTTGATATACATCAAGTCATATTTTTATCATTTTTATTTTTCGGTGTCATCTGAATCCTCAAATGACTTCTGAATCCTTTTGATATGTATTTAGATGAACGGAGCACATTTTTCTGATCATTTTTGCTCTTGGATGCTTCTCGATAACTCCATCCGTTCTCGAGATATCACCGACACCACAGCGCCCAACGGCGTCCGTCGCCATTATATATACACCCTATGGGCGATTGAGCCGCGTGACCAGGGTGGTGTAGGCGGTTAAGCTTGTCCTTAGCAATCTGAAGACCGCAGGTTCGAGCCCCGCCGAGTGCAAAGAAATTTGCCTCGGTTAGACACTGATCGTGACGACTTTCAGACCTGACTGAAGGACGTGGCGACTCCGGAAGTGTGTAAACGGTTCAAACCCAAAGGTAAGACGGACGACAGAAAGAAGGATTGTGGTCGGAAGGTTGAAGAAAGAATTCTAGAGTGAGTGATGAGAGAAAGAAAGCTCGATCCTGTGGTCTTCACACCGTAATGCCTGAGTCACCCCTTTTTACAAGTATTGCATATATGTTCAATGATAACAGGCAGCTCCTTGTGACGACATACAAGTTTCGTGTTTTTGTCATTCATTTGATATACATCAAGTCATATTTTTATCATTTTTATTTTTCGGTGTCATCTGAATCCTCAAATGACTTCGAGATCTGAAAGGAGTTCAGTGCTTCAACGCAGTCGATATTCATAGTCAGCCATTCGGCAAGGACTTCAAGCGGAAAACTCGGATGGACTGCGAAGTTCCAGTACTCATTTTTACCAGTTCGCCCGCATTTCGCCCGCACTTCATCTTCGCCGGTTGTCCATTTATCCGCGAATGACTTCAAATGGAATGTGGGCCAAATAAGAGCCTGATTTCGGCCTCCCGCCCGTTTGCCCACGCCGCGTTCTCATTTCACCCACGCCGGTTTGCCTGTAATATATTTCAGATTTGCAAGACTTCGGGTCGTCCCTGATGTTTCACTAAGAACGATTTTTTTCTGGAGAGTGTAAATCTAATCAGATGTGGCAAAGTGCCGTAAAGTTGTTGAAAATGGATGTCAGTGTTGAAAATGCGATCTTTGCGATAACACTTTTGAACAAGCTTTTGTCATTTTTTCGGGTCAAGCCGGAAAATTCGACGTTGTGGCTCCGCCCGTTGTGAGTCTGCTATATTTTTAAAAATTTGAGAATCAAAACACACTCGGTATCTGTCCCTGATCATGCCACTTATGGCACCTCAGACATCAGTAACTCAAGGTTCACGTGACTTGTCTCATGTGCCTTCGTGACCCTTCCAGACAATAGCTCTTGAACATATGTGACCACCCGCCACTACTATTGCAGTTCTCACTTTCAACTATTCCCTTCTCCCTCAATTCGAAGAAGGACAAAACCACAAAAGGAAGGAAGCACGGTGGTGGGCGGGAAAAGGGGTTTGGTCGGCATTATTAAACAATAATTTGAGTTTCGATTGGATGACTTTCTGTCATTCGCTCGTCTTTGGCTGCTTCCCTTGATACGTTTGTAGTAGTGTGTTGCTGGCTGCCTCCCTGTCGCCCAATTTTCTATCGGGACCTACCCCGTAGCTAATTGGGCAACATTGAGGTGTAAGCCGTTCCTCCTTGTTTATAATACAACTTGGTTTTCAGTTTTAAGATTTATAGCATTCTACATTTACCGTTTCAATAAATCTAAAAAATATGTTACAGATGAAGAAAAAACCTGTCGAGCGTGATGAATTGATAGAAAAAGCATCACAATTCGCTTCCTGTGTTTCAATTTTTTTGATAGTTTCCTCTACACTTGTCTACTTTGCTATTTGCTTCAAAATTGAAAATGTCTCTGTTAGACTTCATAACCACGCAAAGGGATTCGAGGTAATGGTTTGTGTTTTCTGTTAATAGTTTATTATGTTTTGTAGACAATGAAAACAGACACGGAATCAGAATTGATTGACGTAGAAGATGAGCACCTGCGAACAGCCCGTCAGGCTTGGAGAAAACAGCAACAACGGTGGAGAAACGGGAACGGTGCGGGTAACAGAAGGAAGACACAGTTTGAGGAACCAAAGATCTGTGGTGAGTAATTATTTCGAATGGCATTCCCAAATTGGAAACGGGAATTCAAGACTGTACTGTAATTGAATGCCCTCGAGGCCCTCGAGGAGCGCCTGGCGACGACGGCAACATTCCTATCGACGGACATCCAGGTTCAACTTTTATTCAAGAAATATCATAGAGATAGTTTATTACAGGAGAAGCAGGCAAAGAAGGTACAGACGGAATCTACCAGGTTGATGAGCCGGACTGTCCACCCTGTCCACAAGGTCCTCCAGGAGAAGATGGTTTGCGTGGTGAGCCAGGAGAACCTGGCAGACCTGGAACGCCTGGAGACGCGGGCAGACCGGGTACCAATGAGCCAGGGACTGCCGGACCACCAGGAGCACGAGGACAATCCGGAAGAACGGGCCAAAAAGGCGATCCCGGAGAGGCTGGACAAGACTTTGTTCAACTCAATGGACTACCGGGTCCAAAGGGTTTGCCGGGACCAGTCGGACTACCAGGAGCACGGGGAGATCCGGGGAACAATGGAAAACCTGCGCCACCTGGAATCGAAGGCTTCCCAGGACCAGTGGGAGATCCTGGCGATGCGGGAGAGTATGGACTGCGTGGTGCGCCGGGAAGGAGAGGAAATCCAGGCAAGGATGGCGGATATTGTCAGTGTCCACCAAGAGAAGGTAAAATTAAATATGAGAGTCTGTTTGAAATAGTTGTTGAAGGATCTGCTCTATCCCAGAGACAAAATACGAAGACTACTACTAAGAAAAAGGTATTTTCCAGTTAAATCGGACATTCATTAATAATATGTGCATTTTAGCAAACATTGAGTCACAATGCTAATGTCGAAGATGATTATGAAACTGAAATTGAGAGACAGTCTGCTCCTAAACCTCAATTCCAAAGAAGAACCTGGCAAAATCGTAACTTTCTCTTTCTTTTTTTCTTTTTTCAGTCTTCGAGTCGTTTCCACCAGTTGTTGAAAGAAGTACTTTACTTTTCAGAACGAAACTCTCAAAATCATCGTGACATGTATGTGAATGTGCGCAAAAACACAAACTCTGACTTGATTGACGTCGGTCAATCGAACATGAGGTGAGACCGAACTGTTCCCTTCTTTTCTCTTCCCATCACTCACTTTCTCCTGTGTCTGTCTGGTTCACCAACTGTCTTATAGGAGATCCCCGCTGGCGCCATTAATTGCATACAAGGATTCCAGAGAAGAAGGCCATACAAACGTATGAACCTCGCCTTCCTGACATGATCATCCAAGCGTGTTTTTGCAGAGAGTCGTTATGCAGCGAACTTCGTACAACTCCAAAGGCAATTCAGTGGATTTTGAGCTCCGTTAAATGTTTTTTTTTTGTTTTTCCGTTTAGTATCCCCATCCGTATTCTTCATCTGAATAGCTCAATGAATAAAGTCTGATACCTTTGGTTTGAAAGAATAACGGGGCAAACGGGAGGGTCTTATGCTCAGTCAGGAAACAATTATTTCTCGATCGACGGCAAAAGTGGAAGACATGCGGTCTCGGGCCTTGGACACACACCCCTCGACTACAAAAGATTCATGCATGCACACGAATGAGCACAGAACTCGCGTTTTCTCTTATTTTTCAACGTCTTGCCACAAGTACTAGCTTTTCTGTTCACTTGTTGTCCCGTTTTGTCTGTTTCACTTTAGATAGTTGTTTGTGGTAACATAACGATATAATTCATCAAAAACCTTGAGAGAGAGAGAGTAGAAAATTTGGATTTTCCGGTGGGTGGAGAAGGACAAATTACCCAGGAGAAAATTGGTGGACAAAGCCGGAAAACGTTTCTCTTCCAGTGGACAGATAGATTGTTTCCGGAGCACCTGAAGCTTATAAATAGTGTGTCCAACATTCATACTTGCATATTTCTTTTCTTTTTTTTATTTCTGCACTACAACAGCTTCTCAGGAAAATGTCTCGTCCAAGACATGCCGATGATATTCTGAACATCAATGTTGGAGGCAAAAAGTATACAGTGAGGCAATCAATTTTCTGAATTTTCTCGAAACTCAAGTCTTAAAGGTCCGTCGCACTGATATGCTGGCCGACCCCAGATCTAAACTAGCCGAGTGGTTCAAGCCGGGAACTCTAAAACCGATCGCCACCGACAAGGGAGGCAACTATTATCTGGATCGGGACGCCAAGTGCTTCCGTCACATTCTGGCCTACCTCCGTCTCAAAAAAGAAAAGTTCGTTCCTTCTCTGGCTCTCCCGAGCAAACCGGATGATCTTGCCAAGTGCGTTGAACTAACATTGAACAATGTTTGTCACAATTGGATTTGGATTTCCAGATTAGTTGGAGAGTGTGAGGCTCTCAATCTCGCCGAACTCAAAGAGCTTGCTCTCGATTTGCTGCAAAAGTACCAAAGAACCGAAGAGCAGCACTACGTCACTTCGTATGTTCAAGTCACTCTCCGCGACTTTGAAAGTTGGCAATTTGAGCGCGAGCAGGTTGGTTTTTTTCTTTTTTTTTCCGAAACAAAGTTCACACTCAGAATCAAATCGCCCTCAAAAAGAAGCCGACCGCCGAGGAAGAATATCAGCCGAACTCCGCTTACGACGAGTGGGACAATCTGTGAGACGGTCTGTTCGTGTTTACCAAGAAGTACGATAAGAAGAATAACCATGAATTGTTTATTATTAAGATTCACAAAAGGCTATAAAAGGAAACATTTGCAAACCGAGTGTTGTTTTCGTAAATTGACTATTAACAGGAACCGTAAAGCAATGATTTGGTAGGAGAAAATTCAAGAACGGAAAAATACAAGGGAATTAGAAGCAGGGAGGAAATAATACAAGCAATTGAGTATCTCAAATCACATGAAAAGATATTGATAGACTTATAGTTGGTTGGACAAAAATAAAGCAGACTATTCGTGCGCATCCACAACGAGATATCTTTGGTCTTGCGGTTTCTTAGCCGGTTTCTGGAAAGCGCTACCCGGAATATCGGGGCGAGACGGGCGGATCCAGTCTTCCAGCTCAGCCTGGTGTTGCTTCTCCAAACGGAGCATATCATCCACGTGCTCGAGAAGCTGAAAAAAATCAACACATACACACTAAAATCGGAAATATTGTATTACCCTGTTGGCGGAGATAATCATGTGCCGTTTGAAGAATTGGACACACTCGGAAAAGGTTGGACGTTCTGCCGAAGACCGGTACCAGCACATTTTCATCAGTTTGTAGCTGAAAATTTGCATATTATGGGATGACTGTCAGCGAATACACTGTAAACTTACATTTCATCGTGACAATATTCAGGTTGGGAATTAATATTTCCCTGCTTGACATAGTCGACAATTTTTGTACTTTCAATACCCGGGTAAGGCAGGCCGCCCAGAGTGAAAATCTCGTAGAGACAGATTCCGAATGACCATACGTCCGACTTCTCCGTGAACTTTTGGTTCAGAATCGACTCCAATGGCATCCAGCGGATTGGAACCGGAGTGTCCTTGCTGTTTTTTGTTCTGAAAACGTGGCTTTGCAGTGATATCTGTCAAAAATCTCGATTTTCTTACCTGTAATACTGCTTGTCTTCGTATTTCTTGGCCAACCCAAAATCACCGATGCGAACGATTTTGGATTTTGTCAGCAAAATGTTACGGCAGGCCAAATCACGATGTACACACTGAATATTATACAATATTATTGACAATCGAGTATTTCCTCACCGGAACCGTGGCCAGATACTCCATTCCGTTCGCAATTTGCATGCTGAATGAGATGAGATCCGAGCTGCACAAGGTGTCTTTGTTTTCGCCGAGAAGACTTTGTCTTTCCCCGTTCTTATTGAACGTGTACTTCTTCTTTTTTGCACTGTTTGGCACCATGTAGCTCTCATCGACCGGCGGCTCCTCGTCCGCGTCATCGTCTTCCACTAGTTCGTTTTTGAAGATACTTCTGCGTTCAGTCAGATAATGACAAAGGTTTCCGCATTCCACCAGTTCGGTGACAATAAACAGTTGTCCTCTGAAAAATGAAAAGGAATGCGCAGTAGATTTTTATAATATCTTACTTCCTCATGCTCCTAGTAACTGCTCCCACAAGAGACAGAACATTTGGATGTCTTCCGATCGCACACATCACTTTCAGCTCGTCGGCAAGCATTTTCTGCTGGGCAATGTCGTATCGATTGGCAGACACTGAAAATGAAACACAAAATTGGATGAAATTAAGACAAAAAGTGGTTACTTTTGACAGCGACTGGAAGTTTAGTCTTGTACTCAATCTGACTTTTCGGATCAGCCATCGACAGAAGACCTTTTCGAACAATTCCAAAGTTTCCGGTACCGAGCACGTCGAGGATTTCCAGGTTCTCGCCAGCGATTTCGAATTCAGTGTTGTACGGAAGGTAATAAACAAGCTGATCGATTGGCTGATCCTTCATGTCTTCAGGAAGTGGTCCGTTGTGAGTGCGGACGAGGGCTTCGTGTAATTCCGAAAGAGCACTGAAAAGGGATATTAACAGATGAAGTATTTATAGATTTAGTCAACTCACATGTCCTTTTGCTTGGATATCTTTTTCGAGCCGTAAAGCTTGTAGCCAAGAATAATACTGATTCCGAGGAAAAGAAGAATAGCGAAAGCAGTGGGCCAAGCCGGGAGCCACGATCCTTTTGGAGCGCCTTTCACGTGCACTCTGAAGAAGTTGTCAGTGGATCCAGCTCTGTTAGTCGCCAGACAATGAAATTGTCCTTCATCTTCGGCACGAGCCCTCGTCACTCGCAGCACTGTTCCATCCACATCTCCATGGGTGTATGGCCTTCCGTCCTTGTACCATTGGTAGACTGGCGGCGGATTTCCGGCCAAGTTGCAGTCCAACTCAAAATTCTTATCGTAATGGACCTTGATGGACGTCATGGATTCAGCTCTTGTGTGGTATGGCTTCTCCGTTTTCTCCACAATTACGTGTTTCTCCAGAATCTCCGGCTTTCCACCTTTTGTGCTTTTACTTTGAACGTAGCATTTGTAAGTTCCACTCGATTGATAAGTGACGTCTCTGCAAGAATCGAAATTAACTACTGACATTTTACAAAACCTCACTTCAAATGTAGAACATAATGTTTCGAATGATTTGAATTTGGATCATCGCGAACTTCAGACATGAGAACTTTGTCGTCGAGACGCCAGGACACGTCCAAATCGGTTGCCCCATTCGGAACTGTACAGACAAGCGTGACGTCATCACCTTCGAACAGTCCTTTCAAGTTCTTTTCCGACTCTGTCGCTGAGCTACTCTTGTTCACGAAAGAAGAAGCAGTTGGTTGCCCATCGGCCACAATAATCATCTTTGTTGTGGTGAAATTCTGAAGAATAAATGATACACACAACTGGGGAGTCAAGCAAACAGTTTCCTCTACCTTTCCATGTCGTTGACTGGAACATTTCAGTTCGATATTGTTTTCAAGTGTCAGATTATAAATGTATCCATTCTCATACGTTCCTCCGACTTGAGTCAACTGATTCGAGTCAATTGGATGGAACTCTGAATTGCGGTCAGATCTTTTCTCGAAAAAGACCTCAGTTGGTGGTATCGAAATCGAGACACAATCCACATGCAGATGGTAGTTCGAAGGATAAAAAGACTGGTTAAAAAGAATGAATGAAGACGGTTCTCGGATGGTAATTAGGACGACTGGCTCAGTGTTTTCAATTGCCACCTCCCATTGAATCACTTGCACAGTGCCCAGATGTGAGATGGTCAAGACGTATCTTAATAATGAGGATTGTGAAATAGGAGATGATTTGTCTCAATTGACTTACGTTCCACTCATATCAGTTTTCACCGAATCTCCAGAAATGTCCAATTTCTCAGAAAATGCTCCTTTTCCGGAATCACTTGTCACAATCGTTCGATGTTTGTCATTGCTGATTGTTTCGCTTTGAAGGCCTTCTTTGATTGAAGAATTATACAATCGACCCCAGACAGCTTTGTAGTTGTCTCCGTCCAGTGGGTACACGGCGAATTGAGCCGAGAGAGAAATGGGATGACCTTCTTTCATACGCAGAATCTGCGGACTTCTTTCCAGAATCTTGATTTGAGCTTTGTTCGGTGCGACGTCGATTGTCTCCACAATTTCCTTCTTTTCTTTGTACTCTGGTTGCCAGACACATTTGTATGGTCCTGAGTCGGCCAGTGTCAGGTTTGAAATCCGAATGGTTGCAGAAATTCGAGTTCCGCTCAAACGGTGACGATCCGCAAAGGCATGGCTCTGTAAGTTCCACGTCTTTGCAAAAAAGATTATATTTCCAATGACTTACACCAATATCTTGAGAGCATTGCGGACAATCCACATGCAGTGTATGTTGAAACGAACCAAAGTTTTTTGAAGGTCCGGAATACGTTAAGTGACAGGTGATCGTGTAGTTGTATCCAACATGTGGCCAGTCCGTTCCCTGAAAATGTTTTAAGAGGTTGAAATGAATTAAAACGATTTACCTTTTCCCAAAAAAATTTGAAATCTCCTTCATCGTCATCCACTGATGTTTCAGAGATCAAAAAGTCAACTTCTTGTGACGGGTCCTTTCTGAATCTGCATTCGAATCGAACATTTTCAATCGGTTTTGCGTCGTTCATCTTTTTGATAAGCTTGTAGCCATAACTGAAAAAAAAACGTCTTTGCATTACATGTTCAAGATTAGATGACTCACCGTTGATCGTAATTTTTGGAAGCTGATTTGATGAGCCCGTCGTTGGCAAAAAGCTCAATATCACTCTTATCAATGAATTTGGTAGTTTTGCAAGGGACCATCACTTCGCCTTCGTTGTAAATGTAGGCGACCGATTTTAGTGGAAGAAAAATTTTTGAGCCATGTACAAAGACATGGATGGTATCGTTTAGAGAAGCGTGTTCCTCAGAAACGCACGAGTAGGTTCCTGTGTCAGACTCCCGAACGTCTTTGATAGTCAGAATGGTGTCTCCGAACCCTTCGTCGACGTACTCTTCAATTCGATTCTGGAAGTCTTCCTCGTTATATCCAACATGCTCATCCATTTTGGGAAATGCGAACTTAAGGTCATCTGAAAAAAGCCATTTACTGACTAATGTCACACAATTCAAACGAACCAAATCTGCCGGCACACTTCAAGACAAGGTCATCATGCTCTTCCAACTCGACAAATCTTCCGATACTTCCATGTTCTTGAACCTGATGGTCCTCAACGTCGATCGTAGGCGGTTTGAATGCCGCGTTGGCATGCAACAGAAGCAACACAGTCAGCAGTACTTTCATAGGTACTTTTGAATTTTCGCTATTGCCTCATCAGCCAAAATGGATCTGTAATGTAATTTTGTGTTCATTTACGGAGAGTAATCGGTGGATTCCAACGCAAAAGCGAATACAACAATCGAATTAAACGGCTGCCTGCGTTAGGAAATGATGACGCATCGGAACCGAAGCGAGGTGCGGGGTTTATCGATTCCAACAGTTTGAAAACAGGCAGAACGGAATGAGCGAGGAAGAGAGCGACGGAGACGCAGCGGGAGAAGCGCCGTACATTATGCAAACAGAGAAGAGTTAGAGTTGACAGAGAAGAATTACATTGATAAATACAGACAAATAAGATGATTCATCGGCTCCAATTGAGTATGTGCGTGTTTTTTTTTCAAAGTGGGCGTTTATGACTTATTTGTCAGTTTTTATATTCCGGGTGGGCACGGCACTTGACATTCAAAGACGGGCCACGGGGATCGGAGAGGGGCAGGTGGTGCGGTACAGTGTTGCCGTGCAGGCCATGCACGTATAATTAGGGCACAGATGTGTTCGGCAACGGCTGCCAGCTGACGGCGTGAACTCGTCGACCTTTCGATTAAAAGCACAGTTATTATTAGGTCAGAAGCAGGAAGTAGGAATGAGCAACGGAAGAGGAAGCAAGGATAAGGACCCCAAACACACAGGAATGGCATGCAAACACCTGCAAGGGTCCAAGTATGTGGAAGTGAGTAAATAAAACAGGTCATGTACCCAAATCCTGATTAAACATGTCGGAAGACCTCAAGGCTGTGAATGTAGGTGCGAGATACAACGCATACCCGAAAGGACGTGTCAAACTTTGTAGATGACTGATTTGGAGACGGGATACGTAGAAAGAACGCAAACATTTCATCGAAAGTATGGGCCAATCTTATCTGTTTCTGTTTGCAGAAACGAACGGAGATAATAGAAAATATCGCGTGTTCATAGCGTCATGATCACCGGCAATATGATTAGATAGGCTTGATTAAATTCCAAAAGGACGATTTTTGCTCCGAAATAGTATTGTTCGATACAATTTTTAGAAAAAATAAGATAACAAAAGAAACGGTTCGTAAGAAGAGAAACATAATGGGAAGAATTGATTGGAATGCCTTCTATTTTTGAAAACGTACATTTTTCTCATGTTGTGAAGCGGGAAACAGATGGTGGGCGAGCGGGATAGTTAAAAATGAAAAATAGCTGCCGGCTCCTACTGACCGCTGACTCAGCCTGATAACACGGGCAAAACCGCGTGTACCCGGGTGAAAAAGAAGAGTAATGACAGCCTAGCTGGACCTAAATGAATCAAATGCATTAATCCCGTCAAAAACGAAGCCCATAGAAGGGGGATAGGGACAGACGGTGTGCGGGAACACAATGACACCGAGATGCGAGCGGCAGAAGGGCCTGACCGAGCAGTGCACTGTACGAGAGAGAGAGAGAGAGAGGGCACATGGCGGGAGACGCAGATCGGAGAGACCGATAATACATGGAACGGCTGGAGGGACGTGTGTCGCACAGGACAATACACGGATGCAGCAAGCGAGTGGAAGAGAAAGAGAAATGCCTGAATGGATGAGGGTCATGCGAGGGATTGGACGGACAACAACAACAGCGAATACCGTTCACATTAATCTTTTGCTCGTGCCTGTTTTCGCGGAGAATCATCGAGGATATGTTGCGGAGATAAAGAGGGATTGGATGACATCACAATTATCAGTCGAACTTTATCTTTTACGATTCAGCTCGTATTGAAAAGAAATCAACAAAGAGTGAGAAGTAGGATTGCTTATCGCAAGAAACCGAGCGTTTCCGGTGCGATCACACACATTAGAGTATTAAAATGATAGTGATTTTATTCTTCCATAAAAAAGTAATCACTTTTTCTTAAAATTATCTGTAACAAGTAGCCGTGCGTGAAAAAAGTGTCCTTCAAATCGAAAACAATAAAGACTACAGTAATTACCCTAATTTATCGTGGTACGGTGAGGGTTGGTACCAGCTGAAGGCGAAAACAACAATTATGAAGCGGAGAATAGCCGGGAGGAACACTGTCCGTGATCGGTTCGATTTGAATGGGACCTAGCACTCTAGTATGACGTGGCAGTGGTTAGGGGGAAATGATATCCGGGCAGTTGGCCGCTGCCGTAAAGTTCCCCCCGGTCTCTTGGTGTCCCGTTGAGCGGACCAGCAGAGGTCTGGCCAACATTTGTCTATGGCTCAATCGGAATGATTGCGCAACGCACTTTCTGCTCGGATATTACTCGATAGATTGAGGTTTAGGGTATATCCCTTGGTGTAACATTACACCCTACTGTCGTCCCCATGCCTGGCCACATTCGCTGACCAATCGCATTTCCGCAAAGAATCGATCAATCACCGAAAAACGGCCAACCTTTGCAACACAGTTTAACGATGAAATGATATGGGAACGGATGGAAAGGTGATATTGAAGAAAGAAGAAGTAATATCAAAGCAGGAGACAAAGGAAAATTGATATGGCCGCGCAAAGGGGCATCTGGTGCGTGCGACTGCTGCCCGGCCACTGCTGTACACTACTCGTCGGCTTTTTTGTGCCTTATCTTTTGATCCGCGCCGAATGACGGTCCCCTGTGGTGAAGGGCACGTCTTTCGGCGAATTCACTTGGCTCTATCGTCACTTGGTACCTCTGGTCTATGGAAGACTTCTTTTGAAGCTATTATTTCCCATTGACATAGTGTAATTTCATTACTTTTTGAATATAAAAAAATTTGTTCAGTAAATAGAATTAACATGTAAAACCCCAAAATAAATTTACTCATTTTCTTCAGTCTTTCTCAAGATGATTGGACTTTACTACTCACTGGTTCCTATTTGAAATATCAAGTTACTGTTTGCTTCAGTGACTGTCCTTGTCTCGGCTTTCTTCAGTGAAAAGAACATTCATTCTGTTTTTTTAGATATGCGCTTAGCATTCCTACTTCTATGCTACTCATCAGTGGTCAGAGCATGTCCGAAAGAATGCATGTGCTCTGGATTGGATGCGCATTGCGAAGGCAAAGGTGAGCTTTTTTAGGTTTTTAACTTTTCATGTGTTTCGTTCAGACTTGACAACCATTCCAAAGGACATTCCCATTTCCACCACTAACCTATACCTTGCAAACAATCAACTTACATCTCTGAGCAAGGCTGACTTTCATGACTTGCCCAATCTGCAGTATTTGGATGTCCAAAATAACTCTATTCGGAATATCGAGGAGGTATGTATTTCTAAATTTCTATGTATTAAAACCTGAAAAAGTTCTGCTATTCTTAGACTCTCATTGACTCAATTCCCGGGTTGAAGTATCTGGATATTTCCAAAAACAAGATCAGATCGCTATCAAAACTCTCTACTGCCCCGAACGCCCTTGTTAGCTTGAATTTGGGAGCGAACGAAATCTCCAAGTTGGATAGTGATGTGAGAAGAAAATCAGTTTTTGAATGTTCCTCAAGTTCTAATTTCAGTTGATTTCTAACAGTCCGTACCTTCAAACATTCTATCTTCAACGCAATCGAGTTCAGTCTTTACCGCATGACTTTTTCAACTCACGAATGATTCCGACGATCAAGAATGTGAAAATGGCTGGAAACCCATGGAGTTGCGATTGCAGGTGAGAATTCCAGTGGAAACTGAATCATACCCGTTTTTTTCACAGACTGACTCATCTGAAGCAGTTTGCCGAGTCTCTGTTTGCGCATTCCAGTCAAAATATGTTCGTCGTTGGAAAATGCTATTTCCCGAAAGATTTACGCAACCAAATATTCAGAAACGTATGTGTTGTTTGTTGCAATTCATGTTCAGGTGCATTTTCTTTTAGTTATCATTGGAAAGTTTGAAATGCGAAAAGCCAATATACAGTAAGAGTGACGATGGAATGTATAAGATGAGCTGTCCAAACAATGAGATGGAGTCTTATCACTACGACCCGATTTTCTTGGAAAAGTGAGGAAACGAGTAAAAGTTGTTTGCCTATTTGGTTTCAATTTTCAGCAACAAAGATGCTCGTCATACTGCTCATTTCTCTCGGGACAAAGATGGTTCCCTCCTCTCCAATGGCCAATTCACTAGAAACTATCAATGCGCATTTTACCGCCAGAAACAGTCCGTGCACACTCAGCCAAAAAAATCTCCTGCTGTAGTGTCAACCACGCCACCAACCACAACGACGACCACCACAACTACAACAATGTTAACTACGACTGAAATTCCAGAAGTCGAGTCAGCTCTAATGTTTGTGCACAAACAACCAGACACTTCCTCTCGTGACGGAGAAACATTGGAACTGAATTGTGAAGCAACTGGAACACCAACCCCTTCTATCGCGTGGATGTTTGGAGAAGAAGTGAGCAATTATTATTTTCATTTTTGTTAGAATTTTTCATTTTTTTTATTATCTTTCAGATTATTATGGAGTCTCGCAAGCACAAATTGACTAAAAATGGAACGGTCTTGAAAGTTTTTCCGTTCTTGAATACAGACGCTGGACAATACAAGTGCACAGCGAGTAATGACAAAGGCTCAGAGACGCACATGTTCACTGTCACATTGGTTGAAAGGTGCCCATTACTTGAGATGTATGTGCTCATAAAATGATTTCAGTGAGCCACCAATGATAGTTGACCCGCCGATGAACACGAATGCAACGATTGGCCAGCAAGTGACCCTTAGATGCTATGCCAAAGGACTCCCGGCCCCTGACGTCTTTTGGTTGTTCGAAGGAACTCGTGTTCCACGTAGAAACACTAGATACACGGTACGATGCACAACAATTTTTGTATCAACAGAAATGTTAATGTTATGATTCCAGATTTCTGACAATAACGTGGAGCTGACCATTGAAAAAGTGACAAGGCACGATTCTGGAGTGTTTACGTGTCAGGCCGTAAACAGTGTCGGTTCCGCTGTGGCGACCGCCAACTTATTGGTCGGCGCTGAACTGACCGAGAAAGTTGATAAACTTTTGAATGACTCTACAATCGAAAAGATTGCGAAAGAGGCAAAGCAGAAAGTTGAAAGGTATGAGCGGTCCAGATATCAAGTTGAAAATCACAGTTTTAGTGCATTGGCATCTACAAACGATCAGCGGAAAATGGATAAAATTGAAAGTCCACACGATTTGAAAAAGCTGTTCAAGTTTGCATTGCCCCTGAAGAAAGTGGACCTGGGCAAGGCTAGGGAAATCTACGAGGAGAGCATTCGTCTCGTTCAGATGCATATTGACAACGGTACCGACAACGAATCAAAGTTGTAAAATTCCGATGAGTTTGTTCAGGTCTCGCATTCGAAGCAACTAATATCTCTCCAAACGTGTCTTATGAAGCTGTGCTTCCAGTTTCATACGTTCAAACTCTCATGGAAAAGTCTGGTTGTCAAACTGGTCAGTTTGCAGAAAGTTGCGAAGACCATTGTTTCTTCTCCAAATATAGGTAAGAATGCTAAAAATAGAAAAGATTACGAATGATGATGAAATAGTCTAGAAGTGCAACATTTCTTTCTGTCTTCAAATATCAAATAACCTTGAACAAAATGGCATTTGCAGATCGTACGACGGACAATGCAATAATTATGAACATCCCTGGTGGGGAGTATCCGAAATGGCTTTCATGAGACTGCTGCCACCCCGTTATGAAAACGGATTCAACACGCCAGTTGGATGGGAAAAGGGAAAGCTCTACAATGGATATGAATTGCCAAATGCCAGAAAGGTGTCAAGGGTTCTTATTGGGAGCGATGAGATCACGCCTCATAGTCACTTGAGTGCAATGACCATGCAGTGGGGCCAATTTATTGGTGAGGACTCAAATATCCAGGGTTTTTACTTTGTTAAATTATTAATTTCAGATCACGATCTGACTCTCACGGCGCCTGCTCTCACTCGTCACAGCTACAAAGAAGGCGCTTTTTGCAACAGAACTTGTGAAAATGCCGATCCGTGCTTCAATATCCAATTGGAAGCTGACGATCCGAAATTGCACATTGGTCTCTATCAAAAACATCCATGCATGGAGTTTGAGAGGAATGGAGCAGCTTGTGGAAGCGGAGAGACTTCTCCGATCTTCCAAAGAGTCACCTATCGCGATCAGCTCAACGTCCTCACTTCCTATCTCGATGCTTCTGGAATCTACGGGAACAGTGAAGAACAAGCATTGGAGCTCCGCGACTTGTACAGTGATCACGGACTTCTTCGATTCGATATTGTTTCTGCGTAGGTACCTCGTTAGATCATCCAACATAACATCTGTTTGCAGAGCTAACAAACCGTACATGCCATTCGAAAGAGATTCCGACATGGATTGCCGCCGTAATTACTCCCGCGAGAACCCGATCAAATGCTTCCTGGCCGGAGATATCAGAGCAAATGAGCAGGTCGGTTCGGATTTGACGCAATCCCTCCAATTATATCCATTTTCGTTCTATTGCAGCTGGGTCTTATGAGCATGCACACCATATTTATGAGAGAACACAATCGGATTGCTTCAAAATTGTTGGAGGTCAACGAGAATTGGGATGGAGAGACTATTTTCCAAGGTTTTGTGGAAAAAGAAGACAATGACCCATGGAAAAAGTGTTTCAGAAACAAGAAAGATCATTGGCGCCATGCTTCAACACGTTACTTATACTGACTGGCTTCCGAAAATTCTTGGAAAAGCCACGTACAACACGATTATTGGAGAGTACAAAGGTTACAATCCCGAAACCAATCCGACAATTGCAAATGAATTCGCGACGGCTGCACTCCGATTTGCTCATACTCTCATCAATCCACATCTGTTCAGATTTGATAAAGATTTTAAGGAAATTAAAGAAGGACATTTGCCATTGCATAACGTGAGTTGCCAATTTGTTTGAAACGCTCAATTCACAAATTTTTTCATTCAGGCATTCTTCGCTCCGGAGAGATTGGTGTCTGAAGGTGGTGTAGACCCATTGCTGCGAGGATTGTTCGCCGCACCCATCAAACTTCCGAGACCTGATCAAATTTTGAACAAAGAACTGACCGAAAAACTATTCAATCGTTACCATGAAGTGGCTCTAGACTTGGCAGCACTCAACATTCAGAGAGGAAGAGACCACGGACTGCCAACGTGGACCGAATACCGAACGTTCTGCAATCTGACTGTCCCAAAAACGTGGGCGGATATGAAAAGCATAATTCAGAACGACACGGTCATTTCCAAACTGCAATCTCTTTACGGTGTTCCTGGTAATGATATGCACCAATAGTCAGAATGCGATCATCGATCTTGCAGAGAACATTGATCTCTGGGTTGGTGGGGTCGCTGAGAAGAGAACAGCCGAAGCATTAATGGGCCCGACGCTCGCGTGCATTATAGCCGATCAGTTCCGACGACTGAGAGATGGAGATCGGTTCTGGTACGAGAATGAAGAAGTGTTTTCCAAATCCCAATTGCGTCAAATCAAGAAAGTAACACTGTCAAAGATCGTTTGCACAAACGGTGACGACATCGACCGAATTCAGGTTTGTCGGGAAATCCCTTCTTTTCTGCGGCGCGCGTTTCATATCATCATTTTCAGAGAGACATTTTTGTCTACCACGGGAATAGCACACAGTTCTACGAGACGTGCGAGTCGCTGCCGGAAGTCAACCTAAACATGTGGACAACGTGCTGTGATGCCATGTGCTCCTCGACCTCGACGCTGGCCCGAAACGCGATTGGAGGTGAGGAAAAAGTGAAGAAACGGAAGAGAAGACACCACCCGAAGAAAAGCTGTCATGACGAGGGGAAGAGAAGGAAGAGCGGCGAGAGATGGAATCATGCGAATGATATGTGTGTCGAGTGCATGTGTGAGGTAAGAATTGGCCCGCAAAATGAGTGGATACAATGAACACTTTCAGGATGGAGAGGTTTGGTGCAAGACGAAAGACTTTTGCAAAATATGATCTTGGACAGCTAAAATCTCATTTTTTTTTTGTTAATTTAATGTAAAGTACCACAAATAAATCGTTTATACCAGACATGACGACAACGCATTGAAGAATGTACACTTAAAGAACAATAGAACATTTTTTGGGTGAACTCACACGTCAGAGCTCTGCTTTTTCTTCGAAACTATCAGAATCGCTTTGAAAGAGGCTGCTTGCAATGGAAGATTCGTGCGATCGCTTCAGCACTTTCATCGGGAATCTCCTGACATCGTCGTCTTCGCAATCACTCTGAAAACATGCATCATGATTACTAAACTTCAAAAGCAGACAGACCTCGTCATCGGCTAGATACCCAGCTTCCACATAATTGAAATCAGGAGCTTCCAACTGGAAAAGGTGAAACAACGTTGTGTCTTCTTTCACCTACCTCTTCATAAGTTTCATCCACTACATGCCCATCACTCCAGAAGAGTCGAGTCCTTTGTTCGTTTTCCCGTTGATCACTCGATTCAGCCTAAAAATAAAAATCAATGAAACTCTTTAAATGTATCACTAACCTCTGTAGTCGGTGGGTCCAGATCGCTCTCAGGAGTATCAGTAGTCGAGGACATCCTCGATAGTTACACTTTTCACGTCTGAAAATGGGAAAGAACGTCCCGTTCCAGTTTCTCCGAAGGGACTACTCCCTTTGTTTAAAATGCAAATCTGCGGTGACTTAACTCACTCGTGTTGTGTCATGAAAAAGACCAAACACATGAAAAGAATGAAACGAAAGCATTAACAGCAAAAAAAACTGTGCAATCAATTTGACTGAAAAATGGAGGAGATTGGTTCAAAAGTTCCCTGTGTTGGGCTCTAATCTAGTTATGATATGGTGTGTTCGACTGCTTCATCAAACCGGAATTGATGTGTCTATGTGCTGGAGGGAAAGAAACTTGTTATGAGAGCGGGCTCTCCGATTTCCGTGTCGATATGTAGCCGTGTGCTTTCAAAAAAAAAACGGCTGCGGAAACTAAAACAAACAAATTGAGAATCTTGATGAAAAGACCAATTTGGCGCCAAAGAGCGACACAATCAAACATAAATGTAGTGAGAAAGATTTTGTGCAAGACGAAGATTTGAAATTTATTTTTATTCGGATATACATACACAAGCAGAGTATTTATGTACTAAGCACTTTTGGATACAATTTGTTTCGAAACAGCGCAGTGACAAACTCGTTAAAAAGAATTATGACTACTACTTGATTGCACTTCATTGCTCGCGCAAATGATGAGTATAATTCATCGTTCCGGCAATTTCCATTATGAACCATTTCTTATTGAAATATTGACATTGACGGTACTTCATATCCTCACGCCAAAGGAGGAGCGAATCCGAAACGCTGTGCTCTTTGTGGATCATGAAGCTGGTTGGAGAGACTTTGAACTTGAAACTGGAATATATGCGGTGACCAAAAATAGTTTGGATTTACGACTTACTCCATCATGTGCAGTTGGATAACATGAGTGACCTTGTTCCACCCAAACCCGCCAAATTTTTGGTCGTAGCGTGGACAGTTTTCATTTCGAATCACAAAGTACGGCTCGTAGTCTTTCTCGTAGGCGACCTGTAACACTGAAAAATTTCCACAAAGTTCTTATGATTACCTCATAGACGGCGTCAGATTCGATCCATCGAGACACATTGGTCGCATTGTGACCATTTTGATATTCCTTCTCGCGAAACGAATGAAGCTGAAACACAAAAACTATTCGAAAAGTATAGTCGTACATCTAACCGTGCCATTGCGAATCAGCTCCGTAATCAGCAGTTTTGTTATATTCTGCGGAATCTCAACAGAAACGTTTTTGACGGCTTCAAAAGCTGGAATCACAAGAACTTCCTTTGGCTGCAGGTTTGCTACTTGCTCGTGAAGCTTTTTACGGTCTGAAACTTTACAGTAGTTTTCAAAAAGTTCTACCTCTTTGACGGACCTCCGAAAATTGTAAAGTCAACATCGGACAGAAGATAATTAACGCAATTTGAGTGATTCATAGCGACGTTCCGTAAGAAGTTGATGGGATAAACAGACTGAAGCACAAATACGGCAACTGATAGCCATCATGAACATTTTTTATACCTCTAAATCCGCGTAGACCAAATGAAGTGCGATGTTCGTCCGATTCAGTTCCTTTACAGCTTTCATGATGGTCATCTTTAAGGTGATTCAATCAATTATAAAATAACGTTTCACTTCTTACCAGATCTTTGTCAGTTCCATATGCAGCGACGGAAATGGCTTCATCCCATTCAATGGCGTTGTCCAAAAAGAGTTTCAGACGTTCTATTGAGAATTGGGTGATCAGACAAAGATCTGCGGTTTTGTTGAGTCGGCCCAATGCGTTCGGAGAGGTCCGGAAGTCAGCAGAAGGCAAGAACACGTCACAGATTGTACTTTCGCGACGAACGTAGTTCACTTTCGGTGATCTCCGTTTTCGCAGTTCTGTCCCATCAATCCCCTCAATTTCTTTTCTTTTGTCATTGTACTGCTTGTATCCTCTTCGGACAGTCTTGTTTTGGGAATTGAAGTGAAGACCAAGAGGCGTTTCATCACAGAGTTCCTTCGATTTCGTAAGACTTCCGAGTTGGTAATTGTATTCACACGGAAGAGTTTTAATCTCATCCGGATAATCGTGGATATAAGCATTGAAAACGTCCTATAAAAAAACACTGAACTTTTACCGTTTCGAGCCAAACCCACCTGGTCTGACATTGTCGTCTTTCCGTGGATTTTCAAATACTTATTCGCCACTGCTCTCCATTTGTTTTTCCAATCGCGCCCACGTAGCTTGTCCAAATCGAACAGAATTATTCCTGAATTGAATCCGCGTCCCTGCAACAAAAAAATCCGTTGCTCACTCAATATGCGCATCTTGTTATGCAACACATGTTCAAACAGTGGGTGATATTGATCTTGCGGTATAAAAGGACTCGGTTTCAGAGGAGACACAACAACAAACATGCATCGTTTGTCTTTCATTTCCCTTGCTCTCCTTGTCTGCTTCGTCAACGCTGGAATCTTGGATTCCCTTCTAGGAAACGAAAACGACAAAAAAATGATTGAGATCACATCGAACGATCAGGTTTATAATTTCCCAAAAGTCTCAAACCGCATGACATTCTTCAGAATCAACCCGAACCGGATAATGCTCGAAACCCAGTTGAGGAAACTGGTCTTGCACTTCTTACCGATGATCAACCCATTTCTAACATGGACGATCTAACTTCCGAAGGCCAGTCCGGAGTGGTTATCCGTGCTAAACGGTACTATGGATGCGGTTGCGGATGCTGCGGTTGCGGATGCTGTGGAACTGTTGCCCCAGCCGCCACTGTCATGCCATGCGGATGCGGATGTTGCGGATGCGGATGGGGATAATTCATTTAATACACTCATTCTTGTTACTCGGTATTTATGTGTAAAAATAAATTATTTGGAATAAAACAAGACTCACCACTGCAGGCCAAACAGATCTCATCCCATCTTTGTTCAAATAGTAGTCAGACATGTTTTCAATCATTCCAATCGATTGTGTATGATTGAAATGACGAAATTGCTGCCAGAGATAAAAAATATCGGCTTGGAACACAAGATCAACATCGACGTACATGACCTGAAAAGACAAAAACAAAGTAAGAAATAATAGTGAAAACTACCTTTCCGACGGTTTCTGGAAGAATTTCGGGGATCAGCAACTTGCTCATTCCGTAGTGACTCGAGTAGTGAACATTTGGAATCCATCTCACGCGGTCAACAAACTTATCCAGATCGTGAACGAACCAGTCGCCTGAAAATTATGCAAATTAAAACTTTGTTGCTTGCTTCAGTCAGAAACGTACAATTGGTGATGTTCCAGGTTCTCATGAGAGTGCTGAGATCGTCTTTGTTTGTTTGATCCGTGATGAAATGCAATCGGAAGTAACGGTCCGAATTTTGGAGGATGGACTTGAAATGTTGCATGAAAAGCAACCGATTCATGAAGTCCCCTCCAATGACGTAGGCCATAGTGATATAGTCCTGACAAGAGAAAAAATGGGAAAAAATAAAAACATTCATTTGTTTCTTTCTCACTTCTTCAGGGAATGCACCGAAGTACTTGTGGTTTACGACATGGTTGATCGAAAGGTAGTAGGATTCTAAAAACTTGGAATTCACGTGTAATGCTTTCAAACTGTCACTCTCTGATTCAAGTGGTTAAAGTTTGACCATCTAAAGATAACTACGAACCCCATAACCACTCGAGGGGGACAATTCGAAAGCATTACATGTCAGTGCACAGAAAAGCAAAACTTACTGGACAGGGCAAAGAGGGAGCAGAAAGATAGTGACCACGGAATCAGATTCTTTATCAGCATCCTGTAATACTATGGTTTTGGTTTTCAAAAGATGTAAAGAAAGTGCGCAAATTTAATCGAATTGTGAGCAGAATGCGTCAGTTTCAAAAGGAACTCAAACAATGGGATGGGAATCTTTGATTGGATGTTATTCACCGCCTCGCTGCTTCCGATGACATCCGCCAGTCCGTTGTCATCTACATGTGTCCGTCTACGAATTGAAACAGAATAAAGATGCAAAGAAAAGAGATCGGATGAGAATAGGTTAGAAAAGAACGAGATGTGCATTAGGAAACAAAAACAAAGGTCCGACGAGCAACAAACGCAACGCATCAGACCTAATTTCCGTCTTTGCCCAAGTTTTTAAGATTAGGGAACTTCCTATTCGTGCCTTGTCTCGACACAAATCCAATTATGGTCGGGACCACGAACAGAAGAAAAAGGATGGAGAGAGTTTCCAGGCCTAAAAGTGCAGAACAAGCTGAGCGGTGCCAAAAAAGGAGTGTCAAATCGTTTTGTTCTTTCCCAGAGCACTCTTGCAGACAAGAATTATTCATGGGGAAAACATGGTTAGTGACACGGAAAGTGAGATGGGAATGGGAACGAATGATCCAAGAATGCGTATGAACTCGAACCATCTGGCTCCGCTCATTATCACACAACCTTCTGACGTTTCAATGGTTAACGGAAACTGGTTTCTCCGAATCTCTCATTTCTGTCCACTGTTTCAGAGACTAGACGTTTGATATTTATTATGTTTTCGAGCGGTTCTGATTTTTTGTGTGTTCTTTTCTTCTTCTTCTTTTTCTTTCCCCATTATTTCTGTCGAGTGTAAACCGAGAAAGCGGTGCGACAGAGGGAAGAGATTATCCGGAAAAGAGCCCAGCCGCCCGGAAACAGCAATTCCAAGCTTGGAGATAGGGGGGGGGGGCAATCTGGGAATTCGGGCAATGGGATAAAAACTATCTTTATGGGACCGAGGCACGTTTTATGGTGCCGTCTCCTGCTTTTGCCCCGACAATTTGTGAGCCGAAGGATGAATACCAGGAAACTACTACACCTTCCGGCCATGTTTCGGCATTGTTTACTAACATGGCCAGTACTAACTGGATGGAAATGATTCGATTAAAAATTTATTAGATACGGGGGAAAAGAAAAGAAAAACAAATATATGCCAATACGTTGTGTCTGTTGATGAATTGCGTGAGATTTGGTCCGAAAGGAAAAGGATAAATGGGTTCAGAATAAAGTATCAAGCAAGCAAGAGCTAAAATGAAATAGGAAATTAGAAAAGATGAAAAGACGACGTCGCGTCATGATATATTTGTCACAGATGAGTGACTGACAGTAGGAATGGAATGCCCAAGGCGGCTTCTGCCAGTAAAACTTGAGAAGATGCATTTTATTGCTCGTCATCATTTATGTATGTACATTTTTGGGAGAATGAAGCGCGTCTGGAAAATGAGAATAGAAAAAGGAGGAGAAGACGAAGAAGAACAAGTAGTTGAGTAGTTTTGGTGACTTTCATCTTAAGAATTCAACTCTATTTACGCATTGTCTTTGTAAAAATGACTGGACATTGTTCCCAATAACCTCCGTTTTGAAATAGGACAATATGTGTCTCTTCGAAAAGTTAAAAAGAAGTCTGCGTTCGGGGGGAATCGAACCCCCGTCGAATGCTTGGAAGGCATCCATGCTGACCATTACACCACGAACGCACATTTACGACACAATTAAAAGGTCGGTGATGAATGAGACACACAACAACCTCTTCTATTTATCTCTCGCCCTCGGGTTGTCTTCACATATCCACTTGCTGTTCGGCGGATAGACCATTCGCGTATTCTTATCTGTATCCGTGTTTGGAGACGTTACAACCTTTCGAAACTTTGTTCCGCATCCAAACAGTTGGGATGACTCAATCTTCTGTGAAGCTGATCAACAATGACCGTGATTCATTTCTTTGTCAAACACCAATTCCGGCGACCTTTCTGGCCAATTTTCAACATGCATCGAACGCTGTGTAATACAAAATAAGACAGTGTAATGACTTTCTACCAAAATTTCATTCCTTGCAACGGGTTTTTCAATTTGAAGTGAAAAATAAGGTCTACCTGCCTTGATCCAACATCTGTTCATTCTACTGTTTTCAATGTTATTGCCTACTATTGTTCTTTTATTCGGACTCACCAATGCTTGGCCACAGTTCGATTTTTTCAATCAAATGGGTTTAGGAGGTATCTATCAAAGCATACAGTGATCATCTTGAAAAAACTTCTTCAGGTGGTATGAATAATGGACCTCCGCCTGCAAACTCACCACCAGTAAGGCTATTTTTAAACGTTAACAAACATATTTTCGAAAACTTATAGGGGAGCCGTCCTGGTAGCCCATTTGGTGAAATCTTAGGGAATCTCAATGGAATGATGCAAGGAATTTCTGATCAAATTGGAAAAATTACTCACGGACTGGATGTGAACAATGATCTCGGTAAAATGGCGCAAGGACCGGCACCACCCCAAGATCAGTGGATGGAACACGCTCGTCGGTTTTGTAGAAGGTTCCCGGGGCATCCCAAGTGTCGGTACGTCACCTTTTTGTGGAAAGTACTGACTGAACACGTGTTGAAGATTAAATTCTGCTAGAAACACCTCTTTCTTGGCTGACATAGATGCTTTAGTTAATTCATCACCAATTTTAGATATAACAAAGCAGAACAGGTATGGGTTTACAGCGGACAACTCCCGCAATTCAATGATATCGGATCTATGCTTAGTGGAATACTCGTTGACAGCGGGAAATGGCTGCCAAAAGTTCCTTTGTAAGTTCCTGAGTAATGGCCGCAAGAAGATTTTGAAGAAAAAAAAACGCAATTTTAGCATTAACATACAAGATCCATTGGCTGGAATTAACAATGACTTAAAAAATGCGCTGAGTGGAATTGCAGTGCAGTTTGGACAGATCAGTCAACAATTCACGGACAGCATTAAGGTAGAACAATTTTTGTAACTGAATGTACTGCAACCTTACAGAATATTTGCCAAAGAATGAATTGCAAGCAGCAATCAGAGCAGAACGTTCAAATGAAACAGGACATTCTTCAAAAAACAGTGGCTTTTGAGAAAAAGATATTCGGAAATGATGTGGCTGACAAAATGAACATGAGGTTCGACAGAACATTGCAGCTCAAACAGGCTCTGCTGGAAAAGGCCAATTTGAAGGGAGTTGTAAGTGGTTCTACTGTGTCTCCCCCACAGTTTACCATGGTTTTCAGGTTGCGCCAGCTGATAATGGCGTTTTTGACAAAGACCTTCTTCTTACTGAGGCACAGGCAAATTATATGCTCAACGAATTGGGAAAAGGTGGTGAAGGAGCAATTCCACAGCCAGGATCGGCTAAAGCGAAACGCGCATCCATCTTTTTCGAGCAGAACTTGGTTCAAAAGTGGCCTACAAGCACTCCCATTCCCTATACTTTCGATTCTTCACTGGATAATCTGGATCAGAATGATGTTCGGGGTGCCATATCGGAAATTGAGCAAAGCACTTGTATTCGGTTCAAATACATGGCAACTGCTCCCAAAGGGAATCACATCAACTACCAGAAAGTGAATTCGCCATCCTTGTAAGTTAAGTATAAATTCTCTCAATTACTGTACTTTCATGTCATTTAGCTGTGGTTTGTCGTATATTGGAAGAGTTGAACCAGCGAATCCCGTCTATTTGAGTTTTCAATGCGGAAACGGCCGAGGAATTGCAGTGCACGAAACGATGCACGCACTGGGAGTCAACCATCAACATTTGAGAATGGACCGAGATAAACACATCAAAGTGTGTTCCCAAATTTTCCATAAAACAACGCCCACGCAACTTTCAGGTCGACTGGAGCAACATCAACCCGCAGCAATACGACGCGTTCGTGGTGGCAGACTCAAAATTGTACACTACCTACGGCGTCAAATACGCCTACGACAGTATTATGCACTATAACGCCTACACAGCTGCAGTGAATATTGCAAAACCCACAATGATTCCACTGGTTAATCAGCAGGCGAACATTGGATTGCTCGGACAACGAGCAAAGATGAGCACTGCGGATGTGGAAATTCTGAATAAGATGTACTGCAAACCAGGTGAGCCGATTTCCTTTTTCCAAATCCGTATCATCTTGTAGGATGCGACGATAAAAATGTTTACTGCGGAGCGTGGGCACTACAAGATCTCTGTAACAACCCGAACCACAATGTTTGGATGAAAAGTAACTGCAGGAAAAGTTGCAATTTCTGCTGATTTGTTTACATTTGATGACTGAAATGAACTTCTCCGCTTCCCTGGCTGCTTTTTTGTTATTGAAGACTAGGGCTGAATGTTCATAACAATTTATGACAGAATCACATCGGAATTGATCAATCAAGCAATGCTGTTGTCTCTGATCGTGCTGCCTCCCGGGAAACGGCCGGTCACGCGCTCAAAAACAACCACCTGAATGAAATGTGATCTTTCATATTCATAACGATTTCTGATCACTCCTACATCTTCTTCGTCGGTATCGCTATCATCCGCTCCGTTCTTTCCTTTGGCGTCCTTTTGAGCACGGCGCTGGGCGTGTCGACGACGACGATCCGGCTCGGTGAGGCTGAAAACGTTTAGTTCACAGATACTCCAGTCGTTCATCGTACCAGCGGTTGTAGAAACTCTCACAGTCAACGTATTGGAAGACTTCTTGACTGAACAGACAGAGGGCTCGGAGGCACATGATCTGGGCGAATTTGAAGAAAGCAATGAGAACAACAAACACAGAGACTCCAGCCTGAATAGTGAAGTGTGATTATAATTGATAGCCTATCAGTTACCAGGTATTCTTCAAGAGTGACGTCACAGGCATTTGGCACGCGGATGAATTGGCACGTTGACTGTTGGATGTTGAGCGGGTCGAACTTGAAGTTTCTGACCCAGGCAACGGCTACGGACACCAAGAAGAATCCAGCACAAGCCAAGTGTCCCAGCTGAAAGTTTTGGGGACTTCTTTTATCACTTAAACGTCTAAACTCACCCAAATGAAGAGAGCGATGCAGAGTTTGCGGAGGTTCATGACGATGAGTCCGTAGGTAGCGTAGAGGGAGGCGAACAGGATTACAATGCAGACGATGACGGCTCCGACATGAACGAATGAGACGGAAACAGCTGAAGGATCTGTGTCTCACGTGATATCAGTCATCGGACGGCGGTGTTACCGTAAAAATCGTAGCCAACGTGGAAGCTGACGTAGTTGAGAAGGCATGCAATGACAAAGACAATGTCGACCATCAAACTCAAGTTCAGAAGGAACTGAATACTGATGATCAGATGAGTGCCTATTAGACTCGGATCGCTCACCTTTTGGATGCCCCACATTCCACTAGGTAAGCTAGTGAAGCTGCAGACGAGCGAGTCCTTCTCGATTATCATCTTCGACAGGTTGATACCAGGGTCCTTGCGCGACGGAGACATTCCGGACGCGGTGTTTTCCGGTTTGTGGGAGCGAAGGAATGAGCGGAGGGCAGCGAGGAGCGAATGGGAAGAGGAAGACAATAAACGATTTGCATATATCGAATCGATTTTTGATTACAGTGCCGCGCTGTGCTGCTGCTGCGGCTGCTGCTGCTGCTGTGTTGGCCGGGATGGTGACGAGGCCGCTCGCCCGTTCTGTTTTCCGATTTTATGACCATATTCCCGGGCGGGCGGCACAACGCAATCGTCTTTTTTCTCCGGTAGAGCTCGAACAGGAACCAAACCACCAAAGAGAGTGCGGAGTGGAAAAAACAAAACTGTGGATGACTAACATTTGATGACGACTTCATTGTGATTAGGGTGGAGAATAAAGAGAGAACGGAACAGGAGGGAAAACGGCATCAATAAATAAAGTACAGTACAATTAGTACTCAAGAACGTTCTTCTTTTCGTTGCGCAAGAAAATGATGTTGGGGAGTCGCATGCCCATACGTCGCTTCTCCAAATGATACATGCTGCTCGCGTCCTTAAATTTCAGCATGTTCGGCAATCGCAGTCCGATTCTTCGTTTCTGAACTATCGGAGCCTCCGGGTCTTTGTAACGGAGGAAGTTTGGCAGGCGAAGTCCTGAATGCTAAGTGGTCATTCATGGGCAACAACAAGATGAGAATCGTCATACCTATTCGCCGCTTCTCCTCTTTTAGTTCATTCTGGCACAAAACGACGGTAGCAAGAATGAGAAGAGCCAGACAGAAACTGCGCAGAAGCATGATGAAGGCAACACAGAGCTCGGAATCTGAAAGCTTTTAACCGTTTTCCGCGAGTGCTCGGGTTTATATTATAAAGCTAGGATAATCGGTTGGAGTTCCTGTTCAAACACTTTTAGCTCGGAAAGACTTTTATTTCTTTCAAAGTAAGGCACACTTGCAAAACGGGTAGAAGAGGAGAAAAAAGGAGAAGTCGGAATAGGTCATGAACTGAGAGGTTGCATAAGATAACAAATGAGCTTTTCCAAAATGAAATGTCAAATCGACGGACGAATTGGAAAATGATTAGCATTCCGGACGATGCTCGTCTAATTGGTGCCGCACAATGTTCTTCACAACACAATATACCCCGAATTCTGATGACCGAGTAAGGCACGGCGAAAGATGCCACAAGCGGCGGAGGCAGGAAGTGATCCGTTTATGTGGGCGTTTGCCATGAAACTATTCTCTTTTTGTTCACTTTTAAAATGTTCTTATAAGGGAAATTTTCCAAGTTTATTCCAATTATGAGACATATGAGCAGAAATTACAAAACCAGAATGCTAGCAGGAAAAGGAAACAATCCAAGTATACAAGGAAAGTGAATGAATCATAGAGCCCAGTTGAAAAGTTGTCATTTTTTTTGGTTAAGGGGAAATAAAGCGGCCAAAACAACTAGGAATTGGGTTGGGTTACTTAATCCAAGAATGTAATAAGTTAGAGACGGTTGTGCAGTTGGATGGTGAGATGATCAGAAGGCGGTCTCGTCTCCTTCCTTAATGGTGACGAGAGGGTGTTCCTCTTCCATCTCTTTCATGTTCAATCCTCCTTCCTCATCTTCGACGCTGACACGAGCTAAAAAGTCAAAAATCAAAATGGTTAATTTTCCATTTCCCCCAAAAGTCTGGACTGTTTGCAAAACAAACAGAGATACTTTTTTCAAAATTCAAATCCAAGAATTTCCATTCTGTGAGAAACTACAGTCTAACTAACATGAAATGCACATTTTCTGCACAACACACACGCACAAAAGAGGTCTGAAATTCTTTCGTTATCTTAAAATAACAATTTGTTTAACGTCGACGAGATAAGACGCGAGAATTGCGAATAGGGATAGACCACGGCTACTTGGAGTGACACTCACTTGATGTTGATGGTTGCTCGGTTACAGAATGGACTCCGAGGGTTGCGATCGCAGAATGGATGAGTCCCTGTTGTGTGGCATGTCTCCGGACCGCCTTCTTCTTTCCAATTCCAAGCCGCTTTCTCCTGAACAAAACTTTTTTTACTGTATCACAGGGGGTCAAACATACACAGACGAGAATCGGGAAGGCCTCGTCTTCAGCGTCTTTATCTTCTCTCTCGCTTGCTCTTTCTCTTCCTCGTGTGTCAGGTTGCGGTCCAAGTAACACTGTAACTGTAATAGAATCTTCATATCCTCTCTATCACTTACCTCTTCGAATGGACTACTCATGAGGTGGCGAATTGAAGAAACGTCTTTGATAAGCTCGTCAGTACGCTCTTCCACTTCTTCGCGACTCGGGTGAATGTGTCCTGCGTGGTGGCTGTGGTGGTCCTCGTCCAAGAAATCATGAGGGATCACTCCGCTTTCGGCCATTTCATCGAATGTCTGCTGACGCTTGAATGAACTTTGGGACGGACTGTTGATTAATGCTTCTCTGAAAGTCGAAAGAGGCATGTCAACACAATCTGAATGCGGGAATTACCTCATTGTAAACGCTCTGTCCATTTCCACCAGTTTCCCTTCTCTCTTCGCTTTGGCGTTGTAGTTCTTCTCCAGCAACGGGCGAATGTACTTTTTCGAGAAGTCACTCATACGGTTCTGAAAGGTACCTTGTATCTTAAGAACTCATTAAAAGATTTTACAATGATGCTCAGACTCTTGTTTCCGCAGACACCTTCAATTCCTTGGGAAAGATGTTGAACCATTCCGTTGTTGAACTCCAAAAACAACCGGAAATGTTCGTCTTTCTTTGCTAAGCGAATATTCAGCAATTTCACAAGGAACTTGATTGATGAACCCTTCAAAATGTGAAATTGATACTAGCGTTATTTGCAAAACACTCATACTTGAACGATATTGGTGAAGAGAATGACAGCGTACGTTGCTCCAAGCATGGTGTTCTTCACTTCCACATTAGACTTAATCATGAAAGCAAGTGAGAAAGAGACGGCTCCGCGCAATCCTCCGTACGACTGGAAACAGATGTTTTCCTTTTCTAAATACCTCTAAAAAAGTCTCTTACCATGATGACCTGTTCTTGAAAGGAAATGTGACGAACACCTCCAGTGAACTGATTCACAAAGTAAGTAAGGAAAAATGTGACTCCAAAGCGCACAAGCACACAAAGAATGACGGACCACAGAGAAAAGTAAGGATGCCAGTCAGTCCACATCCATTCACGTTCGTTGACGAGCATCACACCGAGAATGATGAAAATCAGCGACTCGCACAGTGTGCTGGAAAAATTGAGCTTAATAGTTTAAATTGGACATTTTTTCTCTAACCTGCACACTTTTGTAATGTACATGACACTGGAGAAGGATTTGTAGGAAATGTTGCAGCAAGCGTAGTGGGTTTGGAACAATCCGCACGCGATGAGCGAGATGATTCCAGAGAGATGGAGCATTTCAGTCAGCAAATATGCCAAATAGGCCATTCCAAACAGAATGACTGGTTCCACAACTGAAATATTATCTGATTGCTGTCAAGTCCCCACTCCTCGAAGTTACCTCTAACATCTTGTGTGAATTTCGTGACAAATGACGATAGGATGCCACACAGAAGGCCGATACCAAGACCTCCCAATGAAACATAGAAAAATGAGAGTACACCTTTTGCCGCCTGAAAAAAGAACAAAACACATGTTTAGCTTTTAATTGATAATGGATCCCCTTACTTCCAACCAGCTAAACTCTGGCAACGCTTCGAATTCGACGGCCATGTTATAGCAAACAATTGTGACGGCGTCATTAAAGAGCGACTCTCCAAACACCATGAAGTAAAGCATCTTGTTCACTCCAACTTCCTGGAAAACTGCGAGTACGGCGACCGGATCCACAGCTGCGACCAGAGAGGCAAATGTCAAAATATCCATGAAACTCAGACTAATGGCTCCCATCGCTCCCACCCAAATGAGCAGAACAATAGCGGCAGCGAGCAGAACAATGTTTAAAACAGTGCCCTGGACAGGAAAGGTTGGAGTATTGTCTGAAAGTGACACACCCTACCACAACTGCATAAAGCATAATAGTTCCGATATTGTCAATGAAAGCGCGATCCTTCAGAGAATAGGCGGATTCCAGAATGATTGGCGGAAGTAGGTAGAAAAAAAACACTTTTGAACTGAATTCGAGAAACTTGATGGATTGATGAGTAGAATCTCCACTGGAAAATAAAATTATGTAATTGCAGATTTTTATGATGCGCTCAACTTACATAAAGAAGAATCCGAGGATTATACCAACGATGATGAGGCAGCATGACTCGGGAAGGATTTTTTTAGTGTAATGAGTGTGATGGTAGGCTGAAAAATGAAATCAATGGCTCATTAAGCGCACAATGTTTAAGTTGATCTGCTCATTGATTTCTTACTTGACTCTTATCAATGATTATTTGATCCCTCAAAAAACGGTTCAAGTATCTGGTACTCCCTCATTGAGTCACGACTTGGCGGTAAGATGAAAAGAAGGAGAAAGGCGCCAGCTGAGTGCTCACCCTCATGAAACAGTCACAACCTACCAAGTTTAAAGAGACCGATAACTATAAAAAATAGCGTGAGAAGGGTCTCTTTCTTGACGTAATCCCATCTCGATCCGTGCGATCCATGATCATCCTCCTCGTGATCTTCGGTCCGGTTGTCTTTGGATTCAGCGGGAAGTTGAAGACTGAAAGCGCTAAATCATAATTCAAAACTATTATAGGTTCTGTGACAAACTCTGAAGGATTTTTCTCACGAATCGTGCTGTCGTCTCCGAGAGATATGTCGGAAGTTTTTGGAGACTCTGCGGAGCCAAGAAGTGAAGGCACATTGTCAGTGCTCCAGACACATCCGGTTAGCAAAAGTAGACCAAGTAACGGCAGTGTGGGCCGCATCTGTCGAAAAAAAACATTGGAAAAAAGTGTCTTCTTCTGCAAAAAGAAGAGGGAGAACGTATGCGGACTCGTTAAACAAGAGAAAATCTGCTCGAAATATGTAGATATATCGATTATATATGTTGCGGGATGACCGGTGCATATTTATGTAAATGGGATGGTTGTCTGGGCACTGATGATCACTAAAAATGAAACGAGGCCCCGACAGTCGACAGAAAGGGATCTACTGGGCGAGGTGTGCATACAATGATAAAAAGACTATTAAAATATCTGCACGACTCTTCGAGGCGGTGCTTTCTCTTTTACCTTAACGTAACGTATTTTTAAGGTGAAAGCGAAAGAAAACGCAAAGTGGCTGATATTGTAGGGCACAGCCGGAGGTTTCTAATGTTGCGTGTTTGGGGCAAGAAATCACTGCGTGGAGGAAAAAAGACATTAAAACCGATTTGATTGCTCCACCGTCTATAATTATTCACTCTGTTCTATTTGCACAAAATTCACTAAATCGAGAAGGTTTCGGTTTTAAGGAACCAAACAGTGACTCAGAAAGAAAACATTTTATTATTACTTTAGCTCGACAACCCAAAAGATCAAAAAATATTAGTAGGATCATGAGAATTTAAGCTAAAGCTGATAGTCTGAAAGGCAGCGAACAGGGAAAATAACCGGGAGTGTTCAAATGAAACGTAGGAAGGACGGAATATAACGCGAGCGCAGTGCAAGGTTGTTAAGGGAGTGTGGCGTGACAGTGCACGGCTGAACTTACGGTTTTGCACTTTCGAAAATGGCATTTAGCCAGTTAGATTCAAACGGAAATGGAAATGTACATGTAGGTAGATCGTGGAATCAACGTGTTTTTTCGAAATCGTTGTCCGATTGCTGGGAAACTTTACAATTTCCAGGCCGGCCCGGTTCGGCTCATCGCTAGCCTGTTTCTTGCAACCTGAATGATTATTTCTCTAGAATTAATCTAAAAATATTCCTTCCTGTTGTTCGTATTTTGTTTCCCTCTTAAAATACGCCAAGTCTCGTCTAAAAGTATGCTTGCTGAACACGTCAGAGACGCCATTCAACGTTCTAGACAGCTATGTGATGTGATGTCACACCTTTTTAAGAAATGGTTTTTCAAGACCATCTACGACATATTTCGTATGTCCAGATTTCATGATAGCATTCAAGTGCGGAAGAAAGAGACACGAGTGGAACGTGCTGATAACATTTTATAGATCGTTTTTATGTGACGACGTACGGAACGGTCACAAGAGCCACACGCGCGACCCGCCAGAAAGTTCCGTGTACTTTGTTCCGAACAGTATCTGATAACGAGGATGAGGAAAAATGTATGTCAACTTTGTCAACTTCTGGAATGTTCCACGTTTAGTCGTCATCGCTTATTGATCTGACAGCAAAAAACACTCAATTTTATCAGTAAGTCAGTGCGTGGAATTTTTCATCGAAAACCCCTTTGGTCGTTGAAAGTTCAGCGCCATTGTTTCCAATGCGAGGCCAAAGTCGTTTTTGAACCGTAGATTACAAAAATCGTGTTGAGTGTGTGGTGTCATCAATCTTGACGTACATTCATGTTCACCTTGTCACAACTAACCCGACAACACCGCAAACTGCATTGCATTCTGTCGTTTCTCCTCTCCCCTCATGACTGTCAAAATTTACCTCCTTTGTTTGTTGGCAACTGCAGTGCTATCACAAAACTATTATTATCCGAATCACTGGTATGGAGCTAATCAAGTAAGAAGAACAACGCTCTTTTTCCAATTTATTTCGTATTTTTAGGGAAATATAAGATCTGGAGTTGTTCCTGATTACAATCCAGTTCCGAATGTTCAAAGCGGCACACTCGCTCCCCACGTCTGCGGATTCAACACATTCACCAGGTAAAGCTGACGTTCAGTCAAATTGTCATATGACGAAGCCGTTTGCAGAAAATGTATGGACCCCGAAGGATATTGCCCTGGCAGGTGCATGAACTTCCGTTACACCTACAACACGCTGTACGACTGCAGATGCCTTGTCATCAAATAACTTTTGAACCCGACTGATCTTCTTCCTCGACTTTGTCTGTAAATACGTATAATGAAATAAACTAAGCTTTTTGTGCTCGCCTTGAAACATGATATTTTCACTTCGGCGGCTGAGAGATCAATCATTTTTGCGTGGCGAAATCACGTGTGCCTCGGGGCTCATTTGCGTATTCGAAATGTGAATGAGTGTAATGCAAATTTGAAATGCAGACGGGAAAGAACGTGTGTATATTATATACTTCCGGTCAAAATTAACGGAATTTGATGTCACATGTTGCCCACAAAATGGAAAAATTCTACAAAACATAAGGCTAGGCAAAAAGCCAATCCAGGCTTGAATTGAAGTTTCTTGGGTTCAAGTTTCAGACCCATCTGATAATCTGATCTGAAGCTATACTCGTTTGAGGACGACACGATCGAAATTTCTACAAAACCCCTGTTTTAAGGCCTTAAACAAAACCAATAATATTCAATGAGAATCGTACGGATGACAGTCATAGTACCTTAAGAACCTCGAATTTCACTCAAACTCCCCACTTGAAATGTGTGGCTCAAACTTTTTTTTCAGGACAGAAGTTTCAATTATGTGTTATGTGACTCTTTCAGTGAGTCATCCACATCGATCATATCCTTCATACGTGCCCCATCGTCAAACTCTCTGCTTTGCTCTTGTCGAAGACAAGTCTCATGTTTCACCTGAACTTCTTCTTCCCCTTCTTCTTCTTCTTCTTCTTCTTCTTCTTCCTCTTCTTCACCGACGAGTGATTCGTGGAAAAAGACGCACTCATGCCCTGTCCATATCATTTTTGAGTCACATCTCTTTCGCCTCGTTGCGCCACCGAGCTTTTATTAAACCTCGAGAGATATGATATGTTCATCACTCCTTGTCAGCCCTCGTCTCACTTTTTGACGTACGGATCCATGAGTGAGAAACGGAATGGGAAAGAAAGTTGCAAAACAAGTGTAGTTCTGAAAGCGATGTCTTTGAATTGCACCATCAAGGGCGATCTCGAAACATTCTAGTATAGTGCCGTGATGGACCACCGCTGATTCGAACAACTGTGCAATAAATAACGACGATGAAAAATGTGTATCCGAGTGTGTGTGAGGCAAAGAAAGTGCCGAGGATGAAATATCACTCGAAGATGAATTGATGAGTGTATGGCCGTGTGACGACACACACAGGGAAAACGAAGTGTTGCGATTTTGAGAAAACGAAAATGCGCCAATGTGACGAAAGGACCTGCAGACGATGCGTGGAAACAGAGATCATTTGAATACTGGAACTTGAGATTGTTGCAGTTTAGGAAGAACCATAATTTCCATGTTTGGCGGGGTGAATTGTGGTAGAACTGTTTACTTTATCATGTGGCAGGTACGTCATAGAAAGATTTCAGGTTTGTCGGAAGTTTCTCAACTTTTCCACGCATGCCTTCAGCACATTCCTTCCCACCGAGCACATCCGGTTTCCGATCAGACAATATTGATGGATATTCAATATTCCCGCATTTTAAAAATCACGAGACGATTTCGCATATGTGTAAAACGTCTGGGACCGGAAGAAATGGGAGGAGCCGTGCTTCGTCTTTAGTTCCGAATTTATTCCGGATCGGCCCTGGTTTCCATTGCATGCCGTACTTGCTGAAGGTGCTGAAGAAACGAGAACAAAACATAGCGGCGGCGAACTGGCATTCAAAAACGTTTTGAGCATCTATTACCACTTCCTGTCCCTTCTTCGCCTTCTCCTTGAATCTTTTCAATCTTTAGCCCCGAGCCAGGCGGGATTTTTCTTCTCTTCTCGGAAAAAGAAAAAAAAAGTTCACTCTTCTCCTCACTTTTTTCCTTTCTTTCTCACTATACTACAGTTGAGTGTTCAACCCCTCCCACTATCTTCCGCACTCTTCTTCTCTAATGTTTCAGCTTCTTCCTCTTCATCCCTCTCGCCTTGTTCTCGACTCCGCCCATCCATCGTCAGTCGCGTGTCGTGCACTCTCGTGTCCGCGGTCCCGTCCATTGCCAGCCGAAGAATGCAGGCTACTGTAGGCTTACTTGCCTTGGCAGCTTTATTCTGTTTAGCCGACGCAGGTGAGTGAGAGGGTAATCATTTGAGTATCATAGGTGGAACTGGTTTAAGGTTAGGCGAGGGCCAAGTTTTGTGTAATAGGTTGCAGACAATGGGGGCTGAACGTTATCACTTCTTCTGATGATAAAGGGAACAAGATTTAAAAACAAACATTTACGTTTCAGGAAGAATCTCGGTGTCGAGAGGAAAAAATGTCACCAAAATTGATGATTTGTGCGCTAGAATGCACAACAACACGGCTCTTGGTGAGTATCCTACAGTATCTAGGTCATATCTGTCTTGTTCCTAATGCTTTACTTTGTTTTTCCTATCCTGGTCATATTTTGTCCCTATCTATTTATTGTATGCTGTTGATTCTACATATTCGTTTTTATAGAAGGATCCTCTCCGCTGCTGATGATGCAAGCAACCGCCTACGAGTGCCAGAAGAAATGCGTGGACATCTTCCCGGAGTGCTCGGCAGGTAAATTCAGTTTGCACCGGATGCAGGGGTCTCCTACAAAGAAGATTGATGTGTCAAGCAATATCTATAACAAATGACACTCGTCCGCAAATATCTCTTTTTCTGCTTCTTTGACTGATTGCTTTTGCACATTTACACTGTTGCATTTCGCAACTTGAGATATGATAACCTAAGTCGACTCTCTTTCTCTCCGAAATTTGATCTCTGCCCCTGAGGGCGACTAAGACAAAGAAACAAAAGTGAGCTGATTTTGTTTCAGTGGTCTACTACTACCTGCACAATGAGACAAAGAAGCACTACTGTTACCTGTTCTCCGAGAACTCTGTTCAAGAAAAGATCGACCTTGTCGAGCAGAAGCCAGAGAACAAGAAGGATATCGTCAGAATGCTGGAGTTGGTCATTGACTGCCACCAATTCGATGCTCACCCGCCATTGGAGGAGGATGGATTGGCTTCGTCCACCGACAAGGTTGACAGGAAAAAGAGACGTGAGTCTGGCAACCGGTTACTGTAGATGATAGCCAAAATTTCAGAACAAGGGGATGAGGCTGTGCAGGGAGTTGGAGACTGGACCGATTGGTCGCACTGCTCCAACAACGGTGATTTTCTCAAAAGCTGGCATTGTATAACTGTGATCTCACTTTTCAGGTCACGAAGTGCGCTCTCAGGCTTGCGAGTACGGTAGAAAGATTCAGCGTCGTGGTTGCCCAGCGCGATCGGCCCCACAAAGAATCCCAGCTCCACCAGCACCGCAGTTCCCACCACGTGCTCCACAATATCCAAATGCTCAGCAACAGCAGCAGCTGCAGCAACTGCAAAGAGATCATCAACTAAGAGAGCAGCAGCTTCGCGAGCATCAGGCCCGCCTCCAGCAACAGCAGCAGCAACAGCAGCAGCAGCAGCCTCAGCCACCACAGAGACCACCAGTCTCACCACAGTCTTTCTCCGGATCTCATGAGCTTCAGCTTCAACAGAGACAGCAGCAGCAACAACAACAACAACAACAACAACAACAACAACAACAACAACAACAGCTGCAGCAACAACAGCAGCAGCAACGGCAGCAGCAGCAGCAGCAGCAGCAGTCCGGACAATCCCAGATCCACCTTCAAAGCGGCCCAGTGCCACCACAGCAGCCACCAGTCCCACAGCAAAGCCAGCAGCAGCCACAGCTTGAGCGCTCCCCATTGGACCAGCATGCTCAGCTCTATCAGGAGAGAATGTCGCAGTACCGTGAAAACTACAACCAGAGACATCCAGCTCGCCCGAAGGCCGATCCATGCCCAGGAGGTTACTGTGCACCACAGCCACAACAGCCACCACCACCACAGCCAGAGCGTCCGACTCCACCACCAGTTCTCGCCCCGGTCATCAACACCGCCACCCAGCCACCACTCCCACAGCCCTACCCAACCAGATACCGTCCAGCCCCGCCACCACCACCAGCTTGTGACGGGCAAGGATGCGTTGCTCCGCCAGTTGTTTCCGGAGCCTGGCACGATTGGTCTGACTGGTCTTTGTGCTCGTGCACCTGCGGAGATGGAGCCAAGTCCAGACGCCGTGAATGCTCGACCAACAACTGCCAGGGAGCTGATTATGAGACTGAGCCATGCAATTTGGGACCATGCCAGACGTGGTCGGAGTGGTGCGAGTGGTCTTCTTGCTCGGCTAGCTGTGGAACCGGACAGCGTGAGAGAACTCGTTTCTGCCACCTCGGAACCAACAGATGCGAAGGAAAGGACTACGAATCGGAGCAGTGCAACGGCGGACCGTGCCCAGAGTGGTCCCAGTGGGAGGATTGGGGACAATGCTCAGTAACCTGCGGAACCGGAGTTGCTGTCCGTCAACGTACCTGCCTTGGAGGAGTCTTTGGAGATCATCTCTGCCAAGGACCAAAGACCGAACAAAAGGTTTGCGAAGCTGGACCCTGCTCCCTCTGGTCCCCATGGCAAGATTGGTCTACATGCTCTGCCTCGTGCGGAAGTGGAATGAAGAGAAGACAGCGTGTCTGCCAGTATGGAACTGATTGCCAAGGACCAAATGAGGAGAGCCAGTTCTGCTACGGACCTGCATGCGCCGAGTGGACTGAGTGGTGCGAGTGGTCGGGATGCTCTTCCAAATGCGGACCAGGACAGAGAACCAGAACTCGCGGATGCTTGGGATCCGATGGAAAGGAAGCTACTACCTGCCAGGGAGCCAGCATTGAGACCACCCTTTGCGAGGGACAATCCTGCTGCAACTGGTCAGAGTGGTGCCATTGGTCGATGTGCGACAAGGAATGCGGTGGAGGACAGGTATTGCAAACGGGTTTACGAACTGATCCACGATCACTTTTCAGTCCATCCGTACCCGTACCTGCCTGAACAGCGCCGGAAGCCCAGATTCCGCTTGCCATTGCGATGGACCAGACCGTGAGGAAAAAGAATGCAACACCCAGAGCTGTGCTCCACAATGCGCTTGGAACCAATGGTACTCGAAATCAGAATCAATCTAACTGAAAATTGACAAATGTTTTAGGTGCGAATGGAGTCCATGCTCTACGCAACTTGCCTGCGAAGTCGGAGTTCAGACAAGGTCATACTAAGTTTTCAAATAAAACTGAAAAAAAAAACTCTTTTCAGAAGCCGTCAATGCGTCGGAGAATCCGGATGTCACTGCATCGGACTTGCCGAGGAATCGCAGCAATGCCGTGGACTCACTCCATGCCCGCCAAAGGCGCCATGCTAAATTCCCCTCTCCTCCTCTTTTTTCGAGTGAAAAAAAACACACACACAACAGGGTTTTCATACTGCCACCCACGACAAACAGTTTTATATTTATGACCCTTTGTACATCTAATCACCAAGTCAATCACAACGCCTCAAATAGATGAATCTCCCTATCTAGTCAACTAAATATATTGTCTTTTTTTCTTGAAGCCTGCCTTTCATTTATAGTTCAAATGTTTGCCTTTCTTCTGTCCTACATTTCGATCAAATATTGCAGTTTAACCGAATAAAGTTTATCCGATTATGAAAAGATGAATCAGAAGTTTTTCATCCGGAAAAAGAAAGAGTGAAAGCAATCGACGACGAAAACATGAACTTTGTGCTACAAATCGCAAAAAATCTGGAACCCATAAAACATTCATTATGTTTTCTTCGTTTTCTTCCCTTCGTCACAATTCTACACAGATATGTTCGTTTTGCAGATGTCCCAACATTTCAGAAGCTTTCGTTCCTTCCGCTCCCAGTTGCCTCGGATTTATCTTTGATCCGACCCATAGTTTGGTCTTTGCGTTTGCACTCTGCCGAAGGATAGTTTAGACATCTCCGACGCCTTCCCTTCTGCAGCAGACACACTCAATTTGAACTCAAATATCGTTGCGCACATCATCTTTTTTCGCACGCTATCATCATGAATGAAACCGTCATTCAGTTTATCGGAAACTGACCGATCGCCTATCGTTTTTTGTCATCTAAGCATGTCTCTGCTGTGGCCTTCCTTCCAATCCTTTCTTTTCCTCACCTCGCTCTTTTTTCTGGTTTTCGAACTTTTCGTTACGTCTCCCGAAAGACGAAATTGAATTGTGTGCTTGTATTCATCCTGTCGCATATTTTAACAAACCTTGTGAGCCTCTGAGCACATGTTCTGTGTGTCTTTTTATGTTAGAAAAAGTTTGATGACGTTTCTTACTCCTTCTGTCTAACATTTTGTTCTGTGTCTTAGAGTCTGATCCAGGATTTTCTGTTGAGAGTTCTAATTTGCAGGGGGTTAAATGAAAAGATGAATTATTGGTGTCATCGGCAACATGTGTTGTTCCTCAACTCCTTCCCCTCTGTGCGTTGTGTCTGTTTTTTGTCTTCCAATCACTTAGCAATTGGCACTGATGCTTGGCGTCAAATCAAACACTCGGGGGGAATCTCGATCCTCGCTTTTTGTCTGTCATATCTTCTTTTTCATATCATAACTCTCAAAATAAAGCGCAATTGGAGTCGGGAATCATTGAGAGAGAAAAAGAGAATCGAAAAAGCTTATCAATTTCTCTCCCTCCAAAACTTTTTCTCATAGCTGTCACCGAGTCACAACAATGAAGTTTAACGACATCACGATGGATGATGAGATGTTACTACACAAGAAACACACTTCCATTAGTTTCACCGATCCCCGCAACAGATTGCTTGTTTCGTTGACTTTTTTTTCGCTCTCAGCTCTGCTTTCGGTGCGGTCTATGGGATTTTGGGGTAGGATCTGACAATTTTCACTATGGACTTCTGAAAACGTACGCCGAAACTTAATTTCTAATATAGACCCGCTTTTCCTTGTTTGGAATTCTCGTTTTTATTCCAGAATGAAGTTTCTCTACTTGTACTGCTGCTCACTTTTGTTGCCGTGCGTGGCCGAGGTCGAGTTCCTGTTAGCCGTTTGGAGACACGGAGACCGAGCACCAGAAAACCTACCGTATCCAAACGATCCGTACAACGAGACGTTCTGGCCCCGCGGATGGAACCAGCTGACAAACGTTGGTTTTTGATTTGTGAGAAAAGCAGAGCTCACTTTCACTTTCAACTGCAGGTTGGAATTGACCAAGCTACGAAACTGGGAAAGTTTCTACGAAGAAGGTACCAAAGTTCAGTTCTACCGGTATTCGATAGGAAGAAGGTAGGTGTCAAGGAAAAAGATCAACCTTGCGCAAAAAATGACGAATCTCGAATCTCGCCCTGCTATTTTTAGATAACCATCCGCGCTTCTGATGCCGATCGCGCTATCGAGACGGCCCAGTGCGTGGCCACCGCCCTCTTCCCGCCGGACGGAGTTCAGTTGTGGAATGAGGGAAAGTACCGATTCTGGCAGCCGATTCCCATCCGTACTAACGGAAAACCCGATCCGGTAACTCAATTTGAACGGGTCCCTTCATTTTCAAGATTTCAGATGCTTCGTCCTAGCAAAATACAGTGTCCTGTGTACCAGAAGATTGTGAGCGATGAGAGAAAGAAAATAGAAGTGGATATCAATGAAAAGTTAAAAATTGAGATGAGCTGTCATGCAGAAGGAGTTTCAGATACAAAACCGAGCTGGATATTATTTCGAATCATACAGGACACCAGACACGTTACTCCAATATCAAAGACGTCTACAACATTATCTTGGAGGTCTCTTTTTTCTCCAACTAAACTTATTTCCTGTTTAGCATTACAACGGTCTACCTTTTCCTAGTTGGGTGGAAGAAAAAGTGAACAACCGATCACTTTTGGATACTATAACGGAAATCCGAAGAATTGCCAGACTGCAACTGTTTGACACAAGAGAGAAAGCCAAATACATGTGAGTATGCAATACTTGTACATAAATCCTTTACCAGCTTCCTTTCACTGTTTTAGGGCTGGCTACATGATTAACAGTTGGGCAGAAAGCTTAGTTCTCGCTTCCCAACACATCAACCCTAAAAAGGCATTGCTTTACTCTTCGGTGCTCTCATTTCCCTCCATTTCTTTAAAATTTTCATTTTTATAGCACGATGGAACTTTGACGGCTTTGCTTTATGGTCTCGGAATCAGCAATCACCAACTGATACCTTACACTGCTTGCATTATGATCGAATTGCACACTGGAAACCACGTGAAGGTACCTTTGATCTTTTCTTTATGAAATCGACTATAAAGTGTTCAGATATTCTTCCGAAACTCTACATCCGAGGATCCAGATGACGTGCATGAGCTATTTGTCAACGGATGTTCCACCGATTGTCATCTATCTAAATTCATTGCTTCCTTGACAGGCGTCCGAGTCAAGAGCCTCGAGCATTTGGAAGATGTGAGAGGGAAAAATCAGTCCCCAGGGTGCCTAATTTCATCGTTTTTCAGATCTGCCAATCAGCCTTCTCCCGTCCATCAACCTTGATTTTTGCCGTCATTGTCATGCTTCTGATTCTGTGATTTATTGCTGTACATACATACATTCCAATTGCTCAGAAGATTGGTTTTAGTTCAGTTTACATAAAAGTAGCCCTTTCTCGCTATCCCTCCATGTCCCAACTCTCTCTCAAGCTATAAAACGTTCTGCAACATGTAACCATTATGTAATTGACGCTTCCATTTTCCACTTTCGCGCTCTATTGAATATCTAATTCCTGTCCACTAATCGGATTGATTTCAAAGTTGCGAGCGAGCGGGCGTACACTTTACACTGTCGAAAAAATTACGCATTCAAAGCGTCGCCTGCAGAAGAAAAAGAAGAAGAATTGAAATGAGGAGTGAATGATGGCAAAAATCGGCGGTGAGCATCCTCATCCTCTCTCACCGGATATATTTTGTGCCCGGGAGCTATCTCCCGGCTGATGTCTTACAACAAACGTTTCGTCCGCAAGCACACTCTCCTCAGGAATCCTTGTTTTCTCTGCGTTCACACACATTTCGACACCCTACTCGCAATGTAACTAAACTATGCACAATACCACCCGTTTGGCACTAATCAAGTGGAAGCCACTTTATGACAAATCCGTTCTCTTCGCCTCGTTCACTTCTTTTTATATTCATGAACGGCGAACGCTTATCCGCTAATTGGTCAACCACCCCCGGAACCACTTGAACGCACTTACATGTTGCTCCCGTCTGCCAAAGCATGTTCAATTCAGAATTGTTCTCGTTCAACAAACTTGGTCTGTTTGAGGCTTCTAAACTTAATGGGCTCATTCAGTCGGACAAAAAACAGGTGAAAACCCAGTAAAACCCCGGCTTTACTGGTTTTTGGCCCATAAGATTTCGATCGAACCATTTTTGTTTGAATTTAGATCCATGACAAATTGTTATGAATCACTTGTATGTTTCTTGCGCAACACCCTTGCCTGTCTCATTCAAATTCGGACATGGGGACATGGACATGCACCTTCTCTCCGTGGGTGGTCATTTCTCATTTCTCTTTCAATTCCGTTTCCCATTCTCTTTGCACAACACACATTCACCGTTCAATTTTGTCCTTGTTGACCACACTTTGCATTTATTACCCGATTTGGTCCCTCCACATCGGAACTCGAACCCTGTTTTATGATTCAAGCCATGCCCCTTTTCGTAATTACAAACACCCCCGGGTTTCGCAATTTGGACGGCCTGAACACCGTGAAATTCGCGCACATTTCAGACGTTTACGAGCGCGCGGCTCTTTGTTTTGTGAAGCGCATCCGTCCCATTCGACAAACCCATTATTGTACCGCTAATTTGTCCCGTAATTTCGACGTGCCGACAGGCTGGCTCATCCTCGTTTTTGCTTCCGGCCACTGAACTGCACACGCTTGTTGTCGGGCGGCGGCTCTTCCGCAACCTAAACAGCATTATGCCGTCTGTCTGCCCAATAAGGTCCTCTTCCGACAATTCATCCATCCCAAACATCGGGCTAATCCACATCTTTTATTTGTTCGACCCGTCTTTTTGCGGTTCATCCATGTGAACACACAGCCGATGGACGCGCTCATACCTGCGTTGTGAGAGATTTAATTAAAGCGTTCGTTCGTTCGTTTCATCTCTTTCGCGGCCACCGCTGACTCTTCTGTTTTTATGCGCTCCGCTGCCACAGATTAACTTTTGAACTGACGGCGGCGTGGCCCCCGAGGACAGACCGCGGACGCTTTCACGCTTTTTTCCTCAAAATTGGAATGTTTCGCGCAACACACACCGCCGCCCTTGTCCGCGCCAAGGTCGCAATTTCGAACAGACCAACTGACGTCTCATACACCTGGATCCATAACACCTGCAAAATTGGTGGTCACCGGCAGCAAAAGGAGGATTCGTATAAATCACTGGTCCTCGTTTCTTTTCTTTTCTTTTCTTCCCGTTTCGCTCGGAAAGGCTGTAAATTCTGGTTTTCATTAGAGCTCGCAGCTGCACACCATTCTCCCCCGCCGATTTATGTAAGAGTGAGAAACAATGGGTGGGTTTCATTTATGTATATCGTCCGTTTATAGCCAGTTCCCAATTCCAACCCTTTCAAACAAACTGCTTCTCTGTGTTCCATAGCACAAAACCAATAAAACGTCAGTTTGGTGAGAAAAAAATGTGAAAAGCCATGAAAAGTAGGAAACAAAAGAGGACTTTGCTTTCGGAAGCACATGTATAGTCCGAATGAATGTGAGCTCTAAAATTCTTCCAATGAGAAAATCTTTCACGGGAAAAGTGAAATATGGCGAGTTCTCCTCGAGAAAAACAAAATCTTCATTTCTCATCAAGAACCAGCACCACACCCATCGAGATTCTAGATTTTGGGTTTCCAATTCCGGATTCTGTACAATTTGGAAAGCCTCATCCATTTTTCATGGGTTTCTATCCTCGGCTTTCATTTATTTTGGGACCTTTGCTGCGAACATTCATTGTTATGAGCTCTCTGTCCAAGAGCTGGACATTTTCCTCTCTCGCTCCGGATGATCTAATATACTAGTTGGGTGAGCATTTCGGATGATTGGTATTCACGGGAAGCGGCGCATGCTCATCTAACTGGGGGGGGGGGTCCTCTTCCTCCCTAACACAAGATTCAATTTCACACTTCTGGTCCTAGATGTGGATGTCAAAGCCCGTTCTCTTTTGTTGTCAACTTCACGAAATCCTTTTCTTTCAAATTCAAACGAGAATTGCAATATTCAGATTTGATCCTAATTCGAGCGTGTTATAATTCGCACTTCCAATTACCTATTTACCGGCTGCAACTTCCGAAACTGCCACTTCCGATCCCGATCACACGCGCATGTTGATAACATACTATCGGATAGACCGCTACTGGCGCGTGTTTACATATAATATCCTATATAGTTAGCCGCGCAACCATTTTCTCTATTTTCGCTTCTTTTAGAGTGACAAAAGGCTGGTTTATGCACCCTAATGTAATTATCATATTTTTTAATGAGATGTGTACGCGCATGCCTTCCTTGCCCAAGCTGTAAACAAAAAACGTTGCTCCTTCCTTCTTTTCTATCCAATTTTATCTATTTTTGCGCATCTTGATATCTGCGCAAATCATAAACCATCGAGGTGGCACAGCTGATGGAGATATCTCTGAGTCTCTGTCCTTTTTTGTGTGCGTGAGTGTTGCGCAATGCCATACTGGGTCGTTTCCTTCATAATATTATGATTTACCTTCATGAGTGCATTCGCCCGGGTCATCTCCCTTCTTCTACAGTTGACTTTCTGCTAGCTTCCTTTGACATTTGATATGCCGTTTTCCTCCCCTTTTCTCACAATATCCTGTTCTTCTGTGCGGTTACCAATATCTGCCGGTAGACATTATGGCAGTTTGTAGCGATTTGGGAAACCGACACTACCATACTACGCTCGTAAAAACAGGGCTACTACTGTAAGCAAGGAAAATCCGCGGCGGATGTTTACTCGTCGTTCCAACTTTCTCTCCGCTTCGCATCTCATAAATTCTGTGATATGCCTGTCGGTGTGTATATTTGTTTCCTGAAAGCAGGACCCCAGAACCAAGAGAGGCGACGAACAATTTTATTGAAATCTATCACGAAACGCTTGTTGAGAAGCTTGTCAACTGTGACCTAAACCCCGATAGCCGGTCGTAACCTTTCACTGCCCGCCTTGGTAGCTATGGCAGTGCTATTTGCCATGCGGCTTAGCGTGCACTGACCATGTCAACGTTCCATCTTCTTCTCCAAGCAACTTGCTCTCCCCGACTTTTGCTCCAGCCGCTCTGTACATGTTCCTTCTTGTTTCTCCGTCAATCCATTAGTATAATTCGATCGGTTTCGATCGAAACTGGACACCGCTCGCATGCGTATCCACTTCTCACCTTGTCTGTGTGTTGTATTGCGCAAAGAAAAACGTAACAAAGGCAGTGCTCCTCATCCTTTATTCGTCAGCGCCATTTATTTTTCTGAATTATCCCATTTCTGGTCATCGGATGAAGGGGCCTCATGTGGTCGGTTAGAATCGCCACTGGCCACCCATCCCTTCCCTTCTGTTTGGGCTCTTTCTTTTCTTTTCAAATTGACCACCATAATTCTCGTCTCCTTTTCATTTGATACTCTGCAATTATTGGTTGCAGCAGGATCATATAATAGTGAGGCATTTGGTCAAATTGGTTTGGTCCGCCGAACAAACCACTGCGTGAGGTCACTACTGAATGACAATCTCCCAAAAAAAAAAAACAGAAAACGAGACGGAGATCCGTATTAAAGTGTATCACGATATCTTTTTCTCTTTTCTACTAGCAATGACCTTGGCTACGAAGCAAATCAGCAAAAGGATCAAACGAGGAAAACGTTCTCTGTTGTTTTCTTTTTCGTACTTCTTCTAGCCGCTTCTCCCAAAAATTCAATTCCGATTTCAGCATCACCATTTTTTCAAATATGACAATGTAAATACAGTGTCGAAGGTAAAAAGTTTTTATTCGAATACGCCCTTTTCAAACGTAGCCTTGCCGTTCCTGACTCACCTTCCATTTTTCCTTCTCAGCCCAACTTTTTGTGCGTTCACTTTAATGTGCAGTTGACCTTTATCAGTGTCGTTGGCCACTCAAACAGCCTCATTCTTGGCCTCGTCTTTCTCGCTATTTGTTCATGATCAGGTCAGTAATTAGATATTTTTCCTCCTCGTACCTAACGAGAAACGCCCAGTTCCCCCCTCAGAGTTATTCGGCATTCGACAACACATAGCCTCAAGAACCATTTCGTTTTATTGCCCCTGATTAGCTTTGCTTGCTTTCCATTCGGATTCCGATTCGGATTTCAATGCCAATTCTCTCACCTACCCGTCTGCAACCAGCCTAAAATCTTGTCAGGCGGCAAAATGAAATGCAAACTTGTCCCAAGGGTCCTATTGTGGGGACAAGTGATCGTGTGGCGGGTGAATGTACTGCTTGTACCTTGATGAATCACTTTTTGCTTCGCCCGGCGGCTCATGCAACCCTTTTGTTTCACCTTCCCCAAAACCTTTTGCGCACTTACTTCTCCTCAAATTTTGTCCATTTAAAGTGATCATATTCAATGAGAAACCCAGCGAGAAGTCCTTTGAAAGCGCCGATCTTACCTCCCAGTGTGTACACAGAATTTATTTCACTTTTATTTCCCAGGAAAAAAGTACAGCGACCCTTTTCCTTTCACAGTAACTTTGACTTATATGCGCAGGAGAGAAAGAAAAAACTCATGAAAGCTCTCTGTTTACCCATCCGCAGCCATTTTCTTCTTTTTCCTCCAACCAGCGTACGCACTTTTGATGTGGTTTACCCGAATTGTACCTGACAGCTAAAAGTAAAACTGTTGTTTTTTGCCCCGATCCATTACACTCTTATCATTGCGAGGCGAATCGAAACGTACGGGCATAACGAAAGAGAAAGAGAGAGAGAGAGGAAGGTTTTCCTGACTTCATTTTCATCGCCCATACACACTCTCTCTCTCTCTCTCTCTCTTTCCCTCCCTCTCATTGATAACCGTTTTTTCGACGACTTTCCGCCTCCTTGATAATATTTATGGGGTATTTCACCTGTTGGCATTTTTCCGTTTCAAAACGTTTGCGTAGTCAGAAAAAGTTCGGCGTACATTATCGTAAATTACTCTGTCAACTGATACGCATCGCTTTTTGTGTCGGTCGCGGAAAGGACACATTCTTTGAACTACGCCGCTGTTGTACATGTATACCTTGTCCAAATAAGTTGCAAATGTTTGGGTTATTTCTCAGCACAAAAAAAGGTACACTGCTTTTTGCAAATGCGTGTAATTTTGGAGGTTAGATGACCTCCCCCAGCCTCCGTTCTTCTTCTTTTTTCATTAAATACAATGTCTCACTCAGTTTCTTTCAAATTTCGACCAAGATTTCATAACGTGCAGATGTTTTGCTACATTACATGCAATGTTTGTTCGTTCGCCTCGAAAGGTGTATAGGCTCCTCTTTTCGGCCTCTTGGCACAAATCCAAAAAAGCTTCGTCATCGGTGCCTCCAACAACACTTCAAAGCAGTACGACGATCGAAATGTTGTCACTTGTATAGGCTGAAGCGGACCGGACATAAAACGATTCAGTTCGTCCGCCGGTGACTTCGTTTTCCATTCAGTTAGTGCGCGTTCTTCAATTGAAGCGTGGACCGATAAGAAAATCTAATTTTAATTGATGACTCATCTATTTTTGTTTCAAAATGTCAACAGTTCACTAAAAATGCGTAGGCGCAAGTGTCAGTCAAATGATTTTTATAGTCAGGAAGTGTGAGGTGGGTCAAAACGTCCCTTCCGTTGCCAGCTTTCGTTTTCCCATTGCACTTGCCGATTTGATGAACAAACAAAGCGGTCTGAAATCTCACGTCAATCAAAATATCCGCCCTAGCTTCTTCCTTTTTCATTCATATTACTTATTGTTAGATCGTGTCTCCATTGTTGCCCCTAATAAGGTCGATATGGAAAAGACGGGGAGAGCGGCCCATTCAAAACAGACACTTGCCGATGACAAGTTCACGAAAAGAGAGAGAGAGAGACCTCAGTATTTCTAGAAGCCCATTTATATGCAAAATTCATTGAGACAATCGACACCAGACCGGATTCCCCGTGGGAGCCGGCAGCCTTGTATCTGTCGGCTTATCCGATGGTCCGTTGGGACGAAGGAAGAAAAGAGGAGAGAAAGGAAGCGCCTTTGTTTGTACGGATCGCTTATTTATTATGCAGATTGAATATTGGCCCCCGTTCGGGGTCTCTTTATTAGACAGCTCAAATGTTGCACGCCTTCCCTCCTCGCACGGACGACCGTATCGTATCGCATGTCCATTTCTGATTAGCCGTCGTCATCCTCTTTCTCATCTAAAATCGAATAGTAATAATTGTCGCTGCCCACCCACACCCAGTCATTAGGCTTATCGGACCATCGTGCTCCGTACTGCACACACCTGCCCAAAGGTACGTAGTGACGCAACACTATGAGGTTGAGCCGCCCCCACAGAACCATTCTGTCACTTCTATGTTTGACCAGTAAGGCTTGCCCCTTTCTTGACCCCTCACCCACTTCACTTTTGCCGTTTCTCCCCTTTTTTTCCGTTTTTTACTCGAAACTCACACGAATAAAACTCGATTTCTATTTCTATTCTTCGCCCCCTGCAGCCAGATTGATGATATGTGATGGAATGATGCCCTTCTTCCTCTGTCGATCTCAACGGCTCCTTGATGTCGTTACAAGCATCTGCCCTCGCGCGCACACGCAGCTGCACACTGTGCCCTAACGCATCAAAAGTATTGCATCATGCGCATAGATTACATAAGGAAATCTGTATGGTTTTACGATCCGCCTATGCTTGATGAGGATGAATTCCGGAGAAAAGGCCTTTGCCCTTCCTGCAAAATGTTGAATTTTCTTCGCTTTTCGAGGCTTGGTCCATATTTCTTATCTTTCACATTCCCCTCCCAATCACAACATCTGCCTGTCTTTGACATTGTCGAAAAAGAAGCTTGGGAAAAGGCATTTTTGAATGACTCATTTCCGTCGGGGCTTCACAATTTCTTCGGTGTTTGTAAACAAGTGGAAAACCGAATCCGGGTAGTTTTTAGAACAATGTAGGAGCGACTACTCATGAAACCCGAACAATAGGTGCCAGTTCTGCGCTTCGAAAGTGCCCGTCCGCTTGTCTTCCAAACCAAAGTGTACAATTACTATTACTGAAAGCGCGAGCCATTCGAGAACGTTAAGCCAGGTAATCCGTGCCTAATGGAAGGAATCATCATGCGTCCAATTGGTTCATTTAATTAGCACGTTCGTTTCGTTCGTCTTCCATACGTTCTTTCTGCACGCTAATCCGGCCAATTTCGCGCACACACACAGGGGCTGAGGTGTCAGAACGAAACAACGAAATGAGCGATCATTTTGAGTGCCATTAGAAAGTCAGCTTCTGAGCAGGGACGAGCTGTCAGTCAAACGCACACCTGCCGTCTTCTTTTTTGGCCGCTAGCCCTCACGTCTTCAATCTCTTTTATCCCTTCCGTATGTCTCACAGATTCCCAGGATTACCGTCTTGGAAACAATTATCCAATCTCGAGAACGGGAATGAGAACAGTCGGGGCATTGTTACCACCCGCATATCCGAACAGCCTTCCCGCCGTCGGTATTACCTTGTCGAACGCGCATCTCCGTATGTAGGAACTCTCCACCCCGCCGCCTTTTGCCTCATTATGCTCGTATACCTCATTCTAATTACTATAATTATATTGTATTCTTCCCGCTAGTTGCGTTTGCCACTCTTTCGGAGCTAAGAAACAGAGGACATACGCGACGAAGGACAGGTGATGTCTTCCGTGTTTGGACCTTTTCTTCGGTGCGTGCTCATCACTTTATTCTCCTTTTCTTCCGTCCATTCAACCCCAAATATTGGAGGGTAATGAGGGTCAGAAGAGAAAGTGTTCGATTTGCATACGTAATATTTGCACTACAATTGATTGGTAACCAATGCTTCATTCCTCTGGCCGTGTTCTACCCTTTCGCAGCTTCTCACGTTTTACATATCAATGGGAGTGAGTCGTGTTGGCACCGCGGCTGGCACTGTCACTTCCAATACCCTCACCTCGAACACTAATTTCTTCCTGCCCCCCAATGATGAGGACGGAAAGACCGAGCAGCTTCCACATTTGTTTACAGGAACGGTCCGAACCAGACGTCGGCTGTAAAAACCGCGGCAAGTTAGGAAATACAGTAGCTTCTTGCGGACTTTCCGCCGCCATCACCATCTGGCTGACGAGCGAGCTGACAGCTCCACACATGTTGCTTTTAGGGTCTTTCCTTGATGATACCGCGTGCGCGAGCGAACAGACGGTGCGAGTGTTGTAAATCCTCCGGGGCGACTCGGGCTCGAAGTAACAGTGCGCCCCGCAAAAACAGTCGTAAAACAGGCGGCTTCGGCTGACTTTCCGATTTTCCGACCGGTCAAATCTACTCACACAGTCTAGACGAAAAAAAAGTGGAAAAAAACAAGAAAAATCTAGCGATTACGCATCAAAACAAGGGACCTCTTTTCCAGGAGGATGACTCTTCCCCTTCCCCCACCCCTGTCTTTTCTTCCTTCCCTTGAGTCATCAGATACAGTACCTTTCACCCACGCAGAGACGATTAGTCTTGAGTTTGACAAATGAGGTGGTTGCGAGGTAGAGCAGTTTGAGATAATTGTTTTTGCACAGTCACTGTGCATCCGATTTTATCGCAAGATGCCGACATCGGTCCGCTCCATCTCGAGTATGCTCCACTGGCCATCCCTCCCTCCTTTTTTAGTGACACAACTTATCTCCTTCGAGTCATCTCTTTTTTGCGGCATGTTTTTGCGCAACTGACCACCTACCGCGAAAAATGTTTATTCTGCTGCTTTTGTTCAGGCATGATGTTGCAAATCGAAATGCGCACCGCATACAGGGCCTAATCGGTCCGGTCTTCGTGTTCAACTGTTTTGAATATTCAAATCAGTCCCGGCGCCATCGTCGTCGTCGTCCTTTTCGCTTCACAGGATCATAACTTTGATGATCGAAGTCGTTCAGTCTTCCGTACCACTTCTGAATCAATGAAGCATGCCGAATTCCGCGCATGTTTCTGCTTAGATGGACAGATTGGAGCCCATCTGCCACCTGACCTTTCCTTTCCGTTCGTTTCGTAATCAGCCAGAAGATGCGAGAACTCATATTTCTTTATTTTTTCTAAAAGTCGATCTTTCGTTCGAATGAAACTGATTCAGCTTTCTTTTCCAACTAAATCTCTTCCGTCTAATACCGTGTTTTTCTTCTCAATTTCTCATTTTCTCTCATCTCTCATCACAAAAACTTTGAGAAAAAATTTTGGAGGGAACAGATGCCAAAAGTAAAAGCGCGCTCTCTCCGCTTCCAACACTATTTTGTACCATCCCGTCCGGCAGCCGACACGCCCCCTGGGGCAATCTGGGCACTGCCCGCCCTCTTCGGCCGGTGTTCAGTTTGTGCACGCGACCTCTCGCCCCCTCGTCGCTTTTCTCACCTCGGCCAGACGGACGGCTTTTCGATATCGTTCCTTGTTTCTCTCTCGTTTACATATGTCATTCCAAATGCTAATTCCCTTCCATACCGTACTGTATTGCAGACCTCAAACGATGCGTCTTCTCGTTTTTGCGTCGACGTTGCTGCTCGTGACCACGGCTCTTCCGGCAGCCACCCGCGTCTTCATCGGAGAGCTCTACGAATACAATCTCGGCGACGTGCAAACGAACGCAACCGGCAAGAATGGAGGTTCGCTCCCGTCCTGGCTCATGGTCCGCAACCAAATCCTCCAAGGAATCCCAACCGAGTTCGACGTCGGAAGACACACGATCATGGTGAGTCATGGGGAAAAAATAGAGAGAGAGAGAGAAACTACGTGGCGAGGGGCCTTGAAGGCAGCATCTAGGAACTGTAGGCGTGAGTCATCCGAGAAGCAATCAATTTAGCAGCTCGCAAAGTGGCACATGAGTCAACTAGCGCCAATAACTGTCGGTCCTATCAGAAAACAGGTATCGATTGCTATAGAAGTACCCTAATAACACTTAGCAGCAGCTTTTTTGAGTTTCTGGATTAAAACATGAGAGATAAGTGGTCCGCAAGGGCTGAAGAGCGCGTGAGTTGAGTGGGAGTCACTTGGTGTAACATGCAGTATTTATAGATCAAGCCAATCGGCCGCAAGCCGTTCTACCTGCACCTGAACGTCGAGGAGGAGCGTGAGAGTGTCTGCGGACCCAACGTTACCTACTGGATGGAGACCTACCACGAGCAGAATGCTACGCTCGCCAACCGAATCAACAGCGCCCTGGCGATGGCCGAGCTGGAGATCGACCCGAAAATCAAAACCGTCCGTGTCTACTCGTTCAACTTCAGCAGTATCATCCGTGAGCTCGAAGAAATCAACGCGGAAGAAGTGCACGGACAGTACATGGTCATGTGGCGAGTGAGCTGCGACGACTTCGATGAGGCCCTCAGCTACATGGACGACTTCATGGAACGTGACGACGTTGACTACGACTCCCTCAAGCTGGCGAAGGGATTCTTCAAGACCGGAGTCGCCCCGAAACCAACTGAGGAGGCCGAAGAAGAGACGACCACCACCCGACTCGTTCGGACCACGACCGAAGTCTCACGCACCACGAGGAAAGTTATCACTGACAACAAGCCAATCCTCCTCAACCGGCTTCCATCTTTTGCCTGCGTCAGGTAACACATTGGATCCAGAGTTTCAGAGAAACATAGTAGTATTTCAGAGGTGAGATGTGCGAGCTACGCATTCCAGCTGAGACCTTCAAGGATGCTGAGGACGGTGACACCTTCAAGCTGCGTCTTTCCGTGCTTGCTCTCGACAATGCTGAGGTCTGGATGATCAACGATCCGAACAAGGGGCTGATCGGAATTCCGATGCGCACCGGAGAGTACAACTACCGTCTGGAGGCTCGCGACCAAGCCGGACAGCTTGCTTCCGCTCCTTTCCAAGTCAACGTCAAGCCGGCTCTTCCAGTCAACCACCGTGTGCAGCTCGAGATGGACATGCCAACTCCGGAACAGATGGCCACCATCCCCGCCAAGAGGAACATGCTGCTCCGCGCTCTTGCTCGATCCCTCAAGGCCCCAATCCATTCCTTCACCCTTCAGGAGATTGGATTCAAGAACAACAAGACCATGATCGCCTTTAGCAACAACTCGATCCCGTACAAGACCTGCGACGAGAACGCTCTCGAAGCCATGGCCGCCAAGATGATCATGAAGCAAAAGATGCGGACCAAGACGGAGTTCGTCAAGATCATGGGCAACCAGTTCTACGTCCGCCGTGCCACCCTTATCCGCCAGGGCAACTGTGAGGACTCTGTGGAGATCAGCACCACTGCCCCGACCATCCAATCAATCCAAGAGGCCGATTCGCAGCTCATCCTCATCTGTGTCCTCCTCTTCTTGCTCCTCGTCATTGCAGTGGCCATCATCGTCTACTGTGCCTGCGTGAAGAGGAACGGAAAGAAGAAATCGCCGAGCACCGAGTACGTTGCCAAGGGACTGCCTGTCGTGTTCCCGGATGAGGTGGACGAGAGCGACCCAACCCACGCCGGAACACCGATGCTTGCCCGCGAGGAACGTCCGCCACTCAAGGTAAGATCCCTTCCTGATGAACAGAAACAAGGAACGCACGGTCTTCGTTCTCACACCGCTGTCCTCTCAAGATGAAAGACTCGATTATATCTCGTCGCATTTTGCAGGTCTCGCAGCACGAGAATCCCCTCTACAAGCCGCCACCGCCAATCGCCAGCAACTCGCCGCGTCTCGGACAGGCCTCGTCGTCGTCGAACCAGAAGCTTCAGTCGCCGTTCATTCCTCCCTAATAACCTTCACTCTATCCGCCTCTATATGCAATGATTCCGTCTGTCCCCGCTCGTCCTAAACTTAGCCACTTTCCTTTTTACTGTTTATTTCCCCCGCATAGACATGCCATTGATCATGGATCTCATCTCCAGACAAGGCCACACACTCACACTATTCCCTCCATTTCTTGGAATATTAGTCGTGTTTCTGACCTTTTTGAGCCATGGCTTGCATTTCATTGCTCTCTCTCTCTCTCTCTCTCTCTCTCTCTCTCTCTCTCTCTCTTTTTCTGTCCCTTCCAAATCTTTCTCTCATCTCTTTTCCAACGAGGCACCTCATAATAATGACCAAGATTGTTTCTGTAGTTAACGTCAAAATGCATTTTTCCTTCTTTCTCCCCCATAATCCCAAACCCATCTCATTCTCAGCTTTCGTCACCCCCAGCACTTTTCCTCTTCTTTTTCTTCCAATCACATATATATCCATTATTCCACAACGGTGACTTTTCCATTCTTGTATGCTCACTGAGCCCCGAAACTCCATGGGTTTCTCATTTCACTGTTTTGCTTTTTCTTTTTCCATTTTTACTTTAAACTCCAACCCCTAAATAGTTTTTCTCTCTTCCATTTGTATTATGCCCACCATTTTCCCCCGTTTTAACAGTCCTGTTCTTCTTTACTCTACTGTTGTTTCTTTTATAAATTTCACGTTTAAAACAGCAGAATTTATGCAAGAAAAAATGAGCAATGCGAGCGCTTTATCGATTAGCAATGGGCGCGCCAGCGGTTTTCATTTTGCAAAAAAATTTACAGCGGCGAACAAGGTTCTCTCTTTTTTCTCCGACAAACTCCATCTGCCGTACCAGGTGCCATCGTTCCATCTTCTCTCTTTTTTTAGTCCAACGGGTGGGATGGCAGCTGAAGTTAGTGCCAGGTGCGGGAATTTTTTTTCCGTTGCCTCCTATTGGTAACCACAGAAGTTGGAATGAAATGGCAGCTCTTAACGACTCGTTTTAGGGTGTGCTGAATCGGGCTCGTTTTTCTGAACAAGCATTTACTCTCTGGTGCAGGTGCAGAGGTCGGTGGTGCTGGTGCTGGTGCCAGGTGCCGTTTCAAAATCGGTTACAAGAAGTGTTGCAGCTGGATGTGCCGTTGTTCATCACCTGGTGCCAATGTCTCGTTACTGTTGGAATCTGCTCGATTCTTCATCTGGGGACCAGGCCTGAGCAATCGACTCGTCTCCCAAAGTTAGAACTTTACTTGAGGACATGCAAAAAAATTACTACACTGCGCCCAATAAGTATAGGACCCCCCTCAGTTTTGGGTGTTCCGAGAAAACTAGAAGAGATATCAAAAATCTGCAAGCGCCATTCGATTTGGAATACAAAATAACCCCCGGACCCAAATTTGTACAATCTGAAAACTATTTGTACCCGTCCACCATCAAAAAGTCACTTTTTCCACCGCCCAATAAGTATAGGACCCCCTCACAATTTTGACGGATTTTTGGTAAATTGAAGGGAATTCAGCCATTTTTTTCATATTATTTTTTTATTATTGTTGTTTTTTTATTGTTTTTTTATATTATTTCGACTTTATTTCCCAACTTTCTATCATTTTTCTGATTGGATGATGAAGGATCTTTGAATAAATCTGTGAAAATGGATTTTTTTAAAGTAAACATTTTTTATTCAACAAAATCAAACGATAACAGGGAAAAAATTAATAACTGGTCTTGCCTCCGTTCTTCTGAATGACTTGGAAAAGTCGATTTGGCATGCTCGATACCAGATTCTTCAATTCCGCGGCTGTGACCAAATTCCACTCGATAAGAAGGGCATCTTTCAGATCCTGGACACTGGCATACTGTTTGCCATGGCGGTAGACACGACGAACCAACAATCCCCAAGCGTTCTCAACTGGATTGAGGTCTGGGCTACACGCCGGCCATTGCAGAACCTTGATTCCTTTCGCAGCGAGCCAGTCTTATGTCGAAATGCTTTACATTCTCCCATTTAGTAGCAAGGTTCCTTGTCTGCAAGAGTACTGTTCTCAACGTTATCAATCGCAGTGGTGTCATTGTTCGTCAGACAATGCAGAAGGTTCCAAGATTGACGGATCAACACAAAACAAGGAGAATGGATTTTGCAAGAAGGAACCTTGCTACTAAATGGGAGAATGTAAAGCATTTCGACACAAGACTGGCTCGCTGCGAAAGGAATCAAGGTTCTGCAATGGCCGGCGTGTAGCCCAGACCTCAATCCAGTTGAGAACGCTTGGGGATTGTTGGTTCGTCGTGTCTACCGCCATGGCAAACAGTATGCCAGTGTCCAGGATCTGAAAGATGCCCTTCTTATCGAGTGGAATTTGGTCACAGCCGCGGAATTGAAGAATCTGGTATCGAGCATGCCAAATCGACTTTTTCCAAGTCATTCAGAAGAACGGAGGCAAGACCAGTTATTAATTTTTTTCCCTGTTATCGTTTGATTTTTGTTGAATAAAAAAATGTTTACTTTAAAAAAATCCATTTTTCACAGATTTATTCAAAGATCCTTCATCATCCAATCAGAAAATGATAGAAAGTTGGGAAATAAAGTCGAAATAATATGAAAACAATAAAAAAACAACAATTATAATAATAATATGGAAAAAAATGGCTGAATTCCCTTCAATTTACCAAAAATCCGTCAAAAATTGTGAGGGGGTCCTATACTTATTGGGCGGTGGAAAAAAAGTGACTTTTTGATGGTGGACGGGTACAAATAGTTTTCAGATTGTAAAAATTTGGGTCCGGGGGTTATTTTGTATTCCAAATCGAATGGCGCTTGCAGATTTTTGATATCTCTTTTAGTTTTCTCGGAACACCCAAAACTGAGGGGGGTCCTATACTTATTGGGCGCAGTGTATATAGCAAAATACGGGTCCAGAAATAATCCGATTGAACCCGAACTTCGCAGGCTTCTTTGACATGGATTGAAGTATCTTCGGTTCAAATTTCATGTCGATCGTTTACTTTCGAAATATATGGTTGAGAGACCGAAAACATAGCAATCTCGGCATTCACCTTGCTTTTTCGGCCTCACATCCACATATTTCCAGAGTAAATTATCCAATCGGTCTGAATTTTGGATCCAAATTACCTCAATTCAAGTTCAAGAAGCCTACAAAGTTAAGGACCGGTCGGAACGTTGTAAGTTTGTCAGAAGTTCAGAACTCGACCGGCATTCGACGGTAGAAACATGAGAAAACTGGCACAGGTCCTACCGCTCTCTGTCGTTTTTGTGGCAATGATCTCATTCAATGTGCCCACGTCAGAGTTTCTTTTTACTTGATCGGACGATTCCTCACGACAGTATTCAACGTGGTTAGATACTGAAGTCAAATCACAACGAAATACTTGCATCTGGAAACTAACATGGTACAATAATCTGAATACATTGGTTCTTTTTTTACCTCTCATGCTCATTGACGGAGACATCAGTCAGTTGATAACAATGTTGCCAGGACTACACTTTTGGAAAATTCTTTTCATCTCGGGATTGCTCGGTTTCGCCATGAACTACGTGACCGGATGGCAGATTCAGGCAACATCTCCTTTGACGCACAATATTTCTGCGACTGCAAAATCAGCAGCACAAACTGTGCTAGCGGTTTTTCTCTATTCTGAAGTCAAAAGCATATTTTGGTCAGTTCTTCGAGTCGCTATCATCCGGTAAACAATACATTCAGGTGGAGCAATAATATGATAGTACTTGTTGGATCCGCTTTGTACACTTCCATTCGGAAACGTGAAATGGAGTCGAAATCTGCAAAACTGAAAACAAAATAACGATTTCACGTGAACTCCACAATGTTACTGATGACTTTGTTGATTTTCTATTGTTTTCACATCGAGGAGCCCCCGGTGCCCGTCATCAGCTGTTTTTGTTTTTATCGGCCGCCCCGCGGCAAAGTGGTCAGCACACTTGATCAGAGCTCAAAAAACAACTACTTTTTGTAACAAACGTTCGGGATATTACTATGTAGTACGGAACGATTTGTTGCGTCACTTTGTTTTTTTTTCCTTGGAAATCGAAAATATCTCATCTAATGCTTTTCGTCAAGAAAGTATTTTTGCATTATATGATGAAATGATTGCAAAAACTGACTTCTCCGCAGTTTCACAGAATGATGTAGCCGAGACTCTAGTTTAAAGTCAATAGTCTGCCTGCCGTGATCCTCAGTTTACCCGTTTTTAAAGTTCATTTTCCTTTTCCTTATCTTTCTATTTTGACTTGCCTAATCGGACACGAAGACTGTTCGGGTCACGTGAATGCGCGTCAAATAGAGTGTTTTGCAGTCACGACCGTGTGCACGCGTTCCCCTGCCGGACCATGCCGTCCCTCAGGGGTCACTCTTCCTTCTCAATGCGCACATATTACGTGCGCTACCTTTCTCTTCCACGTTTCTTGTTCTCCGCATGTTTCGGTAGCATTTTGTTCGCAGGGTGGTAAATCAGTTAAGTGACTTGTTTTTGAAGTAATTCCATCTTTTTAGGAGACAAAAGAAGTGCACTGCGAACCCGTTCTTCTAGGACTGGCCATTTTTCCCTTGTGTGACCAATAAATAAAAAGTTATATTTGCCCATGAGCCGCCTACCGTTCCAACCTATTTCGCCTCATCGAATCGACGAGTTAGTTCACGGTATTTACCCACCAGCTGCTTGCTTACTGTGTCACTCATCTAGTTTTTATCACAAGATATGAGGTCTTTCTTTCCTCTCGACCCTTGAGAAACCAGTTCGTTCGCCCCCCGCAAAGATTCGAATTGGCTGTAATGAATGCATAGGGCCGTCGCTCAGCTGTTTGTCGCACTCCGATCACCGTCATCTGTTTTCATTGTTCTCTCATCCGTCATCCTGTTTATTAGTGTCACCGTCGAAGGCGCTATCACCAATTTCGAATGCCGACTACCAAAAAGTCAACCATAACTCGACCCATATTCACGTAGTCTCAGCGATACCCCCCACCCCCCGAAAAAAAGCTATAAATCAGCGAGCGAAGTATCAGTGTAAGATATTGCAGCATATTTCTCCACAGTCCTTTCTCTGTCCACACTATGTTCGCAAGCACGTGAAGTGGCGGCGGCGAAACGGCGTCCAACGATAATAATGATAGTGGTATATAACAGGCTGGAAACTGAGATATGAATATGAACACATCTTATTGTTTTTGCGGTTTCAGACTGATATTTCGATGTTTTCCCTCTCTTATCAATTCGTAATCTTTGTTTCTGCTCTTTTGCAAAAGCAGTGTACTCGCACAAGTTGTTCACGTGAACTCTAAGCGATCCCCAGGTCAACAGACATTTTCCCCCCTTTACACAAAGTCTGCCCTTTGATATTATAGACCCTGTTTTTGCATTGGATAAACTGAAGACGAAGAAACCCCAACCACACTCTATTCTTCTGAAAGGAAAAACAAAGAGGCGTCTCATCGCTGGTTGGGCCGACTACATGTTCTCTACTCTAACTTCCTCTCGGCGCTGAGCCCCATTTTTGCACGGACGCCGTCTTCTTATTGATTCCCGCCTTCTGGGATATAAAATTGGGGAGGGGAGCCGGGCAGGCAGGCAGCAAGCCTTTTCTTGTCGTTCGCATTACTCTTTGCTCTGGCGTTTTGACTTTTTTTAGCTCGAATTTCTGCCTTTTTTTTAGCTCAGAATGGCCGTCGCGCAACAAGAACAAGTCCTCGAGTCGGTTCAGGAGAAAATCAACCAGTTTACCACGGAGACTGTGCTCCGCAAGTTCCAAATCGGCACTCAAACCGACACAATCTACGTCAACTTGAACTATCTTGCCGAGCTCTCCGAGTACTTCCACATGTGAGTTCGCGGTAAAGCTTCCCCCAGAATTTCAGCTACTTTCAGTCTCCGCACCGGTGCCTACACGGAGAAGAGCTCAAAAAAGGTGGAGTTGGACGATGTTTACACGGACGAACTTGTCGTGTTCCTCTCGTACGTCTGCCCGGACGCCTTTGAGTTCGACCGCACTATCAACCGTAAGTATACCCCGTTCTCTAGTTTGTGCGCCTTATCGGAAAGTTTAAAATATCAGTGAATAAAGTACACTTAATTTCAGAGCACAACATCTACCCACTTGCCTATTTCTCGGACCGCCTCATTTTCCCGTGGGTGAAGCAGGAGATCAAGAAATACATCAAAAGCGGTGAGAAAACGAATATTCCAGGGCAAACAACAGCTACTATTTTCATTAAATTCCAGATGAATTCAAAGAGGAGATATATGAGATTGATGCTTTGATCAATCTGTGCTGTCTGCTTCACTCGCAATGCTACGCGTTAGTTGCCCATTTTCCCAGGAAATCTTCAGAAATACACGTTTTCAGACCTGATGATATTGATCCAGTTTTCAAGAAGATTGCTCGTCTCCAGGATTCGACTGCTGTCGACAAGGTTGTCGAAGCCATCCCGGACAGAGACGTGCGGCTCTATTTCCGCGAGAGAATCATTCACTTCCGTCCGGTCAGTTTCTTACGGGGACGTGCAAAAGGCCTGCCGACGGCTGCGCATTTGATCCACTTGCAATAATTCGATCGGACTCTAACTTTGCAGGCTTCTTGGAATTGGATTGAAGTATCTTGGGTCCAAGTTTCAGATCGATCGGTTTATCTGGTCCGCAGATATATTGTTTCGAGGCCGAAAATGTAAAGTTAAAAAATTACCACCTTTTTGGCTTCGAACCAGTAAATCTCGAAAGCAAATAGACCGATCGTTTTGGTACTGCACATTCACATATATCTGCAGAAGATAATCCAAACTGTCTAAACTGTGAACTTAAAATACTTCAATCCAAGTCTATCATGTAATGCTTTCGAATTCTTACCTGCGGATTCAAGTAGTTATGGGGGCAAAAGTTTTCTTTCTGGATGCATTTTCATTTTTCATGTTCAATGAAAACAGGCTTTGAAACATGCAAATTCAGAACAGCTTCTTTTGAGGACATATGCACAATGCTTGTAAAAAGGGGTGACTCAGGCATTACGGTGTGAAGACCACAGAATCGAGCTTTCTTTCTCACAAACTCACTCTAGAATTCTTTCTTCAACCTTCCGACCACAATCCTTCTTTCTGTCGTCCGTTTTTGGTTTGGGTTTGAACCGTTTACACACTTCCAGAGTTGCCACGTCCTTCAGTCAGGTCTGAAAGTCGTCACGATCAGTGTCTAACCGAGGCAAATTTCTTTGTACTCGGCGGGGCTCGAACCTGCGGTCTTCGGATTGCTAAGCACAAGCTTAACCGCCTACACCACCCTGGCCACGCGGCTCAATCGCCCATAGGGTGTATATATAATGGCGACGGACGCCGTTGGGCGCTGTGGTGTTGGTGATATCTCGAGAACGGATGGAGCTATCGAGAAGCATCCAAGAGCAAAAATGATCAGAAAAATGTGCTTCGTTCATCTAAGTAGAAATCAAAAAGATTCAGAAGTCATTTGAGGTTTCAGATGACACCGAAAAATAAAAATTGTCCAAAATATGACTTGATATATATCAAATGAATGACGAAAACACGAAGATTCAAACTAACGTCGTCAATATTGAATTGTTTTGTCCTCTGCCCTCAAATAACGAATAATCTCTGAAACAATAAAAAAGTGTCAAATGGTTAAACTTTCGCCACCATTACCATTTGAATCCAAGGGTAACAATTCGAAAGCATTACATGTAAGAAGCCTACAAAGTTTGGGCCCAGTCAGAATATTGCAAGTAGGTCAAAAGTGGGGGCATGCCTTCATAAAGTTTGAAATCGTCTTTATCCCAGATGTGTTTTTTATTATCTTGACAGCAAAAAATTCCTTTTTCAGTACCTGTACCAGCCAAGACCGCAGTCCTTCTTCGACTGGAATGACACCCGCGCCCGGCTCTTCTTCTAATCCTACTACTTTTCTTGTTCTGCTTTCTCTGACTTATCCATCATCCTCGAGCTGTATCATTCACCAAGCTGCTTCCAACACCAGAAAGTTCTGCTGTAGCTTCTGTACTTATACACTGCTTTGTATTGTTTATATTATATTGTCCCAAACACATTTTACTAGAAGTTTGAATACTAGCGGTTGCTGGAAAGAAACCGAGAAAACAGCAGAACTCCTTTTTGAATCGGTTCTCTGAACACTTGAACGCTGAAACCAAGCGTGTCGTTCTTTTCCGCAAGCCATCATAAAATATTCAAATAAATCGGCTCTTTTCCAGTTTTAGCGGCTCTTATTAGGGTCATATCGCCCGAACATCTCAATCAATTCGCGAGTATAAAAGGAGTGGTTGTTCTCCTCGTAAGCAGCATAGGCTCTATTCAGCTCTCCTTCTCGTCTTGCCTGGTCGTCAACCGAGTCGACCATTAGGATATTTTAATGCAAATGCGCTCCGTTCAAATCCGGTGCTAATTAAAAACAAAAAGTTTGCAAAAAACTAGTCATGGAGATCGCAAAAGTAGAGATTCATCAACAGAGCGCATTCACTTCGAAACTTCCCCATGATGAATAAAATGAGAGCAAATAGAGCAAAGTAACGTTTCCAATTTCAGAACCAACCTCGATCATGCCGACCAACTACCCATCATGACAACTTCTCCGAAAAGATCCAGATCCGCCACATGTCCCAATCCCACGCCCAAACGTTGGAATGTGATGGAGTAAATCATTGAAAATTACGCTTTCTGTTTTATCTTTCCTGTTGTCTATCACTTTCTGCCTTTGGCATGAGTAGCTCAGGAAGCGATATTGAAGAGAAGGCACGAGAAGTCAATTGATTAGATGACTATACAGCCGTGAGGTCCACCTCCGGGCAGAAATTATGCGCGATGATGTTTTCATTCACTAGAACCTATGTATTCTCTCTATGTTTTGTATGTCGTACGAAGAAGTGGAACAAAAAAAAATAGAGTAGGATCATGGTAATATCCGGATCCAGCGGGAGCATTGAAAGAGGTTGAAGGGGTAGGACCATAGTGAGAAGTGAATTGATCTGGAGGTCACAGATGGAGGCGGAACAAATGATGACGTGGATGGCATTTGCCATGGATTGTATGCGTTTCCTCCAAATACCGGTGCTTGCACGGGAACGAACATCGACGACTTATCGCACATTGAGTTGTATCCCGATCCGTATCCAGAACTGTTGTTTGGACTGTAGGCTTCCGATCGAGAAATGTCCGCACTCGATGCATTCAGAACTTGCTCAGTTGCCTGAGACGGCGCTGCATTGGCGGGTGGCGTGGTAACGTCGGAACGGGATGAAGAGAACGCATGAACGCAGTCCAAGTTCCAGATTCTCCAGATTCTCTTCTTCCAGATTCTCAAAACCGGTTTGTATCGGCTTGAGTCCCGTTCACGTGCAGTGGTGAGCACCATCATTTCATTCACCGCTTTATAGTACTTCTGCCAAATTTTTCGATTGGTCAGAATGATTGCAATTGGTCCCGTTTGATGTTGGTTCTCAGGAATTACAGGCATATTCGGGAAGGGCATTTCCGAATGAGCAAAGCGGTTTTCTGAAAGATAATTTCATGAGAATTGAACCGACAAAACTGTAACTTACGGAGCTGATTTGAATAATCGATTGGGTAGTAGAAAGACGGATCCCAGTTGACGTTGGCCAAGCCCATTGCGGAAGGCATAGCGTGTTGGTGGTACGACATGATCGAGTCCAATGAGTCGAATGAGCAGGATGAGGACAACAACGACCCAATTGGTTTTTAGAGAAAGGGGCGGAGCTAGTGACTGTAGGGGACCCTATTGCCCCGGGTGTGTCATGATCAGGCGAAGGTGAAGACAAATTTCCGGCAGCGAGTATACGAAGGGTACACTGCCTGTGAAAAGCAGAGTGGGAAGACGTAAAAGCAAAGCGACCGAATCAGTTGAACTGATGATGAAAGGATGTCTGATAAGATTTGAACTGAAATCAATTTGGAATCCCACTGAAGAATTGAACGGTATGGGCAAACTTGGACTCCCTCATCAGGTCGTGCCGACACAAAAAAGAGATACCCCGCAAGCCGAGCAATCGTTTGTTATCTCGGGCTCAGAACTAACAAAGAAGATTCCAGCAGGACATTAACACGGAAAAGGACGAGAATCAATTTTAGAAAAGGTTCTGAAAAGACCACCACTCAAATGAGCATGTGGATGAATTATCTTTATTATCGTCTTTTGACATCGTTCATTTACACTCTTTATTTTCAGTTAACTATTCATCGCCCCCTAACAACTTCTGTAGATACTCGAATTGAACAATGCGTTTTGTTGCAAATCACACCGCAAATCGTCCTCACCTTCCTTTTTTGGCTCTTTGTTTATGTGAAATACAGCATACAAGAACTGACAAATACAAAGAATCATATACATATATTCTAAACATTATTTATTAGATTTTATAGTTTGCAAGTAGGATGTAAATACACTCTTGATAAATTCTGAAGATAATATGTTCTAAGAAGTCAATAAGACACTTTCTGAAAGCACCCGAACCCCAGTTAAGAAGATGTAGGCAAAGCGCATTTGGAGGGGACAGTGACAAGTGACAGAAGGGATGCACGTGCAATGTTTTACGACAAACAGGTGCAGAGACTGGACGAAAAGAGGGTGTACTTTAGACAACAAGTAGTCCCCCTGAATTCATATGAGCGAGGATTATGACTGTATTCCTATGGCTCTAAGAATATAGTCTACGCCTTTCGTTCCATTTCCCAGCATCTGGAATACTCGGAAAATAGGAGTGTTGTGAGGATGTCTATAAAAAGTGATTCGGCAGGTTAGATGTACAATGGGAAATGAATAAAACGTTAATAAAGGACACACCGGTGAATCCTAATGTTCGAGGGAAGTCACGACCTGTCTTATCAGAACTGTAGCTAATATTGCCTTAATCATTCTCGTCAGATTGACAATTTTTTTTAAGAAGGTGAGATCAGAAACATTTATGATCTCAGAATAATAATGGTATCCTCAAAACATTCACATTTTCTGAGTGTGGCGGATGGGCCATGTTGAGAAACAAAGAGCGGAAATGGAAAAATAGGCGTAGATGGTATACATGACAGCCATAACAGACACATGCTCTCAGAAAGGAGTACATAGGTACTCGTTCTCTGAGATGGTAAATCATACAATTGAGCCAAAAGGAAGAAATGATTTGAATATGGAGTTCCAAACGAATACCTCGCATTTCTTGAATTCTCAGAAGAAGTGGAACGAACATTCGAAGAAACCGGCGAGAAAATAGAAAAATGAAATACTCCAGAAAAGAACTGGTAGAGCGATTATCTCTAATACATCAGCAATTCCCGAATTTGACTAGGAGATAGATAAACAGACGGAATTACAAGATTGGTTTGAACGCATTGTATGTAGACACCTGGTAAAACATACTAAAGATTAACTGACACTTAAGAATGAAATTCTGAGAGACTGGACTAAACTAGGCCTAGCAGGAAAAACTCATCGTGCTCCGATTTGATTGATATTGGGTACAGTGAGTACCTGGACTGCTCTAAGATACATGAAATTAGTTCCATCTGGCTCCGCCCCCTTTTCCACGATTACTGTAGTACCGTACCCCCGAACGCTAAAAAATTTAATTTCTGAAAATATTTTCGGTTTTTTCGTCATACTGAAAAATTTTAGTACTGACGTACAAAGAGTTCTCTTTAAATTCGGATTCTACGTAATAATGCGCGTCGACAAAAAAAAATTAGACCAAAATCGGAATGCGCGTCGAAGATCTGAACCTCAATTCATGGTTTTTTTCTTACAAGCATTGCATGTTTTTTCAAACTTACATACATGCAATACTTGTAAAAAAAGGTGACTCAGGTATTACGGTGTGAAGACCACAGGATCGAGCTTTCTTTCTCTCAAACTCACTCTAGAATTCTTTCTTCTACCTTCCGAGCACAATCATTCTTTCTGTCGTCCTTTTAACCTCTTAGTTTGAACCGTTTACACACTTCCAGAGTCGCCACGTCCTTCAGTCAGGTCTGAAAGTCGTCACGATCAGTGTCTAACCGAGGCAAATTTCTTTGCACTCGGTGGGGCTCGAACCTGCGGTCTTCAGATTGCTAAGCACAAGCTTAACCGCCTACACCACCCTGGCCACGCGGCTCAATCGCCCATAGGGTGTATATATAATGGCGACGGATGCGGTTGGGCGCTGTGGTGTCGGTGATATCTCGAGAACGGTTAGTGCTATCGAGAAGCATCCAAGAGCAAAAACGATCAGAAAAATGTGCTCCGTTCATCTAAGTAGAAATCAAAAAGATTCAGAAGTCATTTGCGGATTCAGATGACACCGATAAAGAAAAATGATAAAAATATGACTTGATGTATATCAAATGAATGACAAAAACACGAAGATTGTATGTCGTCACAATGAGCTGCCTGTTATCATTAAACATATATGCAATACTTGTAAAAAGGGGTGACTCAGGTATTACGGTGTGAAGACCACAGGATCGAGCTTTCATTCTCTCAAACTCACTCTAGAATTCTTTCTTCTACCTTCCGAGCTCAATCCTTCTTTCTGTCGTCCTTTTAACCTCTTAATTTGAACCGTTTACACACTTCCGGAGTCGCCACGTCCTTCAGTCAGGTCTGAAAGTCGTCACGATCAGTGTCTAACCGAGGCAAATTTCTTTGCACTCGGCGGGGCTCGAACCTGCGGTCTTCGGATTGCTAAGCACAAGCTTAACCGCCTACACCACCCTGGCCACGCGGCTCAATCGCCCATAGGGTGTATATATAATGGCGACGGACGCCGTTGGGCGCTGTGGTGTCGGCGATATCTCGAGAACGGATGGAGTTATCGGGAAGCATTCAAGAGCAAAAATAATCAGAAAAATGTGCTCCGTTCATTTAAATACATATCAAAAAGATTCAGAAGTCATTTGAGGATTCAGATAACACCGAAAAATAAAAATTGTCCAAAATATGACTTGATATATATCAAATGAATGACGAAAACACAAAGATTCAAACTAACGTCGTCAATATTGAATTGTTTTGTCCTCTGCCCTCAAATAACGAATAATCTTTCAAACTATAAAAATTGTCAAATGGTCAAACTTTTGCCACCGTTACCACTTGAATCCGAGGGTAACAATTCGAAAGCATTACATGTAAGAAGCCTACAAAGTTTGGGCCCAGTCAGAATATTGCAAGTAGGTCAAAAGTGGGGGCATGCCTTCATAAAGTTTGAAATCGTCTTTATCCCAGATGTGTTTTTTATTATCTTGACAACAAAAAATTCCGTTTTCAGTACCTTTACCAGCCAAGACCGCAGTCCTTCTTTGACTGGAATGACACTCGCGCCCGGTTCTTCTTCTAATCCTACTACTTTTCTTGTTCTGCTTTTTCTGACTTATCCATCATCCCCGAGTTGTATCATTCACCAAGCTACTTCCTACACCAGACAGTTCAGCTGTAGCTTCTGTACTTACTCACTGCTTTGTATTATTTATATTATATTGTCCTAGCAATAAACGTACCGTGCTCGTCAGATGGAAATCGTTCAACAACAGAAGAATAGAAAAGAGAAAACAATCAAAATCCGACAGCCTTCTGAGCGATAAAATAACATCATAAATTCTGTCGACGAACGTTTTACGTGGATACTCTTTTATTCTTTGCTCAATGCCCTTTGGATTGCTGGAATACTGATTATGTTTTTGTGTACGTAGTAGGTAAATTCTTTTTAATCCCAAGAGCAGGCGAACTTTTGTAACTAGGCGAAAACAACTAAATTGAAGTTAGTGGCTCGATTTTTTCGGAACACTAACGCGTGTGCCACCATCGATTTTTCGTAAGGTTTCAATCGAACACAATAAATAACAAAGGTGTTTGTTGATAGAGGATATTCCTGACTTTACATCCCTTCTTTTTCTCTCAAACTTGAATACTATATACGTCTACCTCATGCTATGCCACTATCGGAGCGTTATTGGAGAAATGATGGAGGTAAGTGCAAAGTATAAAGACGCGAAGCCTCCCTTCCCACGGCGACCTATCCATTACCATAAATTTCATAAATCATTCGCTTCTCACCTAGTCGCGCCGTCGTGGGTCACGAGAGAAAGATAGACTTTGTTTTTATTTTGTTTCTGGTATCACGCCCCAACGAGGTGCTCATCGTTTAGTGAAAAGCGGCGATAGTGACAGCAGTTGTGTTGGTGTAAGACAATTAGTTTGAGCTGCCTGTGGTAGAGGCATTTATTCGCACTCCTCCCTCCTGATATCCCTCTCGGTCGGCGGGCTGCCCACCGGGTCTTTCACCTCTTATCTTTTCAGTTCAAATGGCGCGCAATGCGAGAACACCACCAGGTCCAACCCCGACCCCTGCTCCCACAATTGCTCAGTGCCATTCAATTCCTTCTATCCGGATCGAGAGGTCCAAGGATGAGCATGGAATCGCAGAAGAAATAGTTTCTGCGCCGAAACCCACTCCACCTCCCAGAAGTCTCACTTATGGCAACAACTTGGCCCCGACGACTTCTCGTGTTCTTAGACAGCCCCGTCAAACTTCTCTGCGTTCACGTAAGTCTCCGAACACATGGTTTCAACTATTCAATTTGCACACACAAAAAAAATTTGAGCTTGATTCATTATCGCAAGTTCCGCTATTGTTTCAAAGCGCTTGAAAACAGCTGCTCCGATCCGTTTCATCAAATTCTCGCCCAAATATTTGTGTGAGCCAAAAGCCAACCGATATTCTTTCCGTGTGATTGGTGATAGATATCTTTTCTCTCTTCTGATTGTACTCTCTTATCGGACCACGGCGCAAAAGTATGAATTGGCGTTGCGTTTAAAACAAACATAAGACTCTGCCAATCGACATTTGGTCCTTGTCGTGGATGATGGATCATCTTCTTGTACATGCTCCCGTGTCATCCATCGGTCGATTAGCGGTTAGCACTTAACAAGTGGAAACTCATTGGATTATAGGAAACAAGTGGTGGTGGGAGAAGAATAGAGAAGTGATTGAGTCAAGTGGTTTGGGACATAATTGTGACGATGAGAGATTAATGAGCAAAACCGTTCCGACCCGTTCTTTTTTGTTTCTAAAAGGCTTTGTACTTGCTTCCCAACGAGTGATTCCTCGGAGAAGAACAAGAAGTTTCAACGGACGGCTGTTAGTAGAAGTCAAAGTGACAATTGAGTTGTTCGAATTTAGGAGCCGTGTCAACACGAAAAGAGTCCTTTTTGTGTTGCGAACGTATTCTATCGTCACCCGAGCTCTTCTCACACGCCAAATCGCATTGACACCATGAAAGAAAACTTTGGATCAACTGTTGTTTTCGGCACTCACACAAAGGCTTGAAGAAGCAAGAAGGCGCCCCTTCGCTGCTCAAAATTGTCTGTTCTTCGAGTAATAAAGGGCGTTTTCGTTTTCGTGTTCGTTCCTATTCACAATAGCTTTTTGCTTATTCTGTCAAGAAAGATAGACGAAGAAGTAAGAAATAGGAATCCGGAAGATGCGTGACGAAAACGACATAAAGCGTTCGATGAGCGTGCCGAAGCTGTTGATGAGGAAAAACTATAATATTCGCTCAATTCCGGGGATCGTCGTCCTTAAAGGTAACACTCCGTTGTTTCGCCGCTAAGTTTGTTTGGAAACTGAGAAACTTGAACACATTATTTTGCTTGCCTCCAAACATCTCACTTTCCTTTGATCTTTTTGAACAACCACCAGTGCTTTGTCACTTGTTCTTCTCGTTTCTTCCAGGTAACCTGATATCTTCCGGTTTCTCTCTTTTGCTGGGAGGTCTTCCATTATCCAATTGTCATACTCACCCCCTTTTATTTATGAGAGGAAATGTGTGAAATATGAAAATGGCTGCATGCACACTCTACCACCGCATTTCGTTCTGGCAGAGCTCAATTTCCTATACACCTTCCCGTCCAATTGTTTTGGCATCACACCTCGATCTCTTCCGCAATCATAATCACTCATTTTCGAAGCTCTCATGTGTAAACTCTTATCAACAAAAAGGCTCCCGAATGATAAATGGATTCGCCTGTTTTTATTTGCTCTCACCTTCCCTTCCCTTCCTTTATTACACTCGTGATCCTCGTCGAGGTATTCAGCGACCACATAAATATCGGTTATCAGACGTGCTATCAGGGCGTTAAAAGTACTGCCTGATTGAGAGTCACCTGTCCAGGAACGTCTCGTGCGCGGCGAAAGCAAGCGCGAGCAGTAGGAGGCGTCTCAATGGCCGGGTGATTTATTCGTCTTGCAACCGAGATGAGGCATCCTCAAAAACAACACATATGCAAATCCATCCCCAAAACAACCTCAAAAATTGAAAATCTGAGCTCTTGAATATTCAAGTGTTCTGATAACTCTGACACGCCATACCAGAATACATTATCCGAGTGTGTGGCGGTCGACTTGAGCCCATTCATTTTTTCCGCGTTTTCTGTTATTCACACCTCCCCGCAATCCTGTGTCTCATGAATTTCGAACCGTATTCTGTCGTTCTTGAATCGGACAATCCCGACAGTCCCATCATCAAAATTCCGCATTGTAAGTGAATCAAAATTCTCAGACAAAGTTCTCAGTTCTCAAAAAGTTGACATTTCTCAAATGTAGGAAAAGAGATTCAATTGTCGACCGTGTCCGTTTTTTCGCGCGCACAATCTTTCCGTTCTGCTGCTACTTTTTCTTTGACTCGTCTCACGAAAAAGTCATGCAGCCCGACACTGAAATCATCTATTTCCGAAATAGATTCTATACTCGCTTGTTTCCAGATGCAAACGGAAATGGAAATGGTCATGGAAATGGCGTAATGAAAACTCCGCAGAGAGAGACTGTCGTGAGTCTGGGATTCACTGAAGAGCCCATTCCACCCGGTCATTACTGCTGCAATTCTTGTCATATGCAGGTATTTATTGTGTTCTCTTTTCCAGACGAATTTCATTCAAAATTGGTTTTCTTGTGCAAATCAGCTCTCGTAGTCTTTGTTGTTTTGTTCTTCTTTGCTTTCATTTCATTTCCTAATATATTTTCAGAAAGCCTGCCGAGTAGTTGGAATCTTTGCTTGTATAGGATTCGTCATCAATATCATTCTATACTTTCTAGGAATCTCCAAACTCGGCCTCAATGGTATTGTTTTTACATAACCTAATCCTTACTGTTATTTCTTGATTTTCAGGCTATTTCGAGGCGTTCTTACTCATTTTCGATTGCATTTCTCTTATAACTTTGCTTTGTGGTGTTTCAAAGCAACGCTCAGGCCTTCTGAAGCCTTATTTGTTCTACAACGTATGTTTTCGTTTTGTTTTGTGGGGACCTGTAATTACGCTGAGAAATATTCGTTTTTGCAGGCGGTTTGGAATTTTGGGATGATAATCTTGTTCCTGGTCTTCGTGTACCACATGTTCAAAGGAACCAGTGACATATCGAGGTTCGGAGTTGCATAACATTAACTTTTCGAGTAATTTAATTGCAGAAACATCCTCGACAATCTGAAATCACTGCGCCAAAACCCTGACGAATATCACTTCCGATCCAGAGAAGGCTCGACTAGTAAGATGCCTACTGAAGATAGAAATCTCTTCTCATCCTCATCTAAATTTCAGCCGCAATCCTTGCGACACTCGGGGTGATGGCTGCCATGGCTCTCGTGATCGTCATCAACTGCATATTCTTGCATGTCGTCTACCGCACTTTTCAGTTTTTTGCGTACCAGGAAGATAAGAAACGGGAAGAGATGGACAAGAAAGAACGACTTTAAACAGATTAAAATTTTTAACGAAAATAGTCCAAGCGCTTTCTTATTTCTAATTCTCTTTTCCATGATCTCTTCTGTAATCCCAATTCATTCACTAATCTAATCGGGTTTATGTATTCTGTCTCATTATTATATACTTTATTGTATTAAGTTAGAAATAAAAGTGATTTTGAAAAACATGATCGAAAGATACGAACGGATCACTTTCCGATAAGAGCCAAGTTGGTCTTGATGACAGGGTCGATCTGTTCGAGCCAAGAGGCCACGTCGAGTTCCTGAAAACAATGTTGGTTTAGGTACATCAACAGACTGGTAGGTATTTGTTTTTGTTGGCGAACACAATGTAAAAACTTTTTGCTTTCATCCGCCGCCCTGGCTACACATACCTCGGCAATCTTGTCGAACATGTCGTTAAGAGCTTTGATATAACGTTCCTTGGCCTCGTCTTGGGACAATCCTTCTAGTTCCTTCCAAGAGTCCCTAAAAATGAAGAGATTGGGGACTTCAAAAGCAATCTGGCTCGAACTTTGATAATACTAAACTCTAGTTGGTTAAAAGTTTGAAACCAAAACCTATTGTGAGCTTGAACATGGTGGCACAGTCGAAGAAGTGACGCAAGTATACATCACTGATCATAAATCACACTTCAGCGGAACTTGAGGCAATCGCATGCTTCTCTCCCAACTTCCGTTCCATTTACACTTTCTCCCTTTAATGGCACCATACTCGAAGTAACCTTCGGCCGTCTGAACATGCCCTCCCCTCAATTCAACGAAAAGATAAGTTCAAACGTTGATCAAAAAATCATGACGTTTCACACCACCCCATTCTGATGCAACACACCACGCGGCAATGACTAGCCTGTCCGTGAAAATGAGTGAGAAGAGGAATTCCCCGTTTGAATGTCGAAGATGATAGGAATTGATAAACTGTACTAACCACTTTTTTCTCTCGACGATCGAGAAGATTCCCGGTCGGTCGGTGTTCACATTTCCGATTGTGGCTTGTTTGAAGAGAGAGTAGAAAGTGAGCTTCTGGTCGTTGGAAGTGCTCACTGGCCCTGAAAAAAGATGATTCGGGTACATGTTACATGTCAGACTACACAGAAACCAATTTTATCGGACTACAGATTAGTTTTTCGATAAATGTAGTCATGTAGCCACTTACCTTGCTTCGGAAGTTTTTGAATGATTTCGACAGCAGCCTCAAACTTCTCCTGGAGCGACATCTCACTAGAATTCAGACGATATTTAAAAAAGAAGACAGAAAGGATGTTCGAGAAAGAAAAAGATAAGAAAAATGCATTCTTTTAGTGGAATATTGACGTTTTCAGAACCACATGTCTACTTTCTAAACATTTTCCGTCTTGGAAGTGCGTGATCTAAATGGTTGGTACAAACGGCGAAATCTCAGCGAACAATGCCGTCTGGCGTTTTCGTATTCGGCCCGAGCGGATTTACAAGGACAGGCTGGCTGCTGCTGTTGACCTAAATCCTTTCGGGATATATACACGATCTATTCAACTTCTTGTCTCCGTAAATGGGAAAACGTCATCTTTTATCATGGCCGAAGAGGGCATCCGAACGAATTTATTGTCCGGAAAACTGCGGACGAGATATAAGGTGACATCCAATTGAATCTAGCCTACGCGTTTCAATTAGATCGGAGAAGGAAATGGGACTTGGAACTCGTTTTGAAATTCGAACGAATCAAACGAAACGTTCTGTACAAAACAAAGAATTGTGTTTTGTATAAAAAATGCCAAAACAATCGAAAACATGTACAACACTTGATATCAACAGACAAAATTGAGTCGACGGTACGTTGTTAGCAACACCTAACAGACATTGCAACCTCCCCTACCCTACAACGTGTTCGTGTCTGATAAGGAAGACAATCCGTGTTGCAGGCAGCAGCAAACATTAGTGGCATTGCGTGTCTTCTCGATAACCTTTGATATTTATTTCTGGCATTTCTCTGATGTACATTATAGTTATTTTCCTTCTCACCACGTGACCAGTCTTTTTTGTTAAATTTTGAACAACTAACGATTAGACCACAAGTCAGAGATCTGTTGTGTATTTCTTTTTCTTGATGTTGTCCCAGAAAATGCCGTTGAAATCTTTATTTTTTTCTAATTTTCTCAGTGTTATTTATCCAAAACACGATGTTGGAGTCAACTAAAAGAGTATTATTTAGACAACCGGCTAGAAGTTTTATGCTGAACGTCGTTTTCAGATAAGAATTGAAAAATTGACTTTTAGGCTTTCACAGACAGTTTTTGACCAAACATCTCTGTATATTAATGTCCTGTCTAGCATATTTAAAGTCTCATGCAACAGTATTTATGAATTCGTGTTGTGGCGCCTAAACTTCTACCATTAGTTGTTTTCACCCTGTTTTTACCTACATTCTGGCCGTAAATATTTCAAAACACTGATCCGAGTGCAAGCGAGACAGACCACAATTGCAATCTGAATCTGAATCTGCGTCCGAAGTCCTCATTGTTTTGGATTTCTTCAAAGATCACCGTCCACGCGATGAAATCAAACGATGAGAACTGACGTAGAGGTATCCACCCACTTATCGCGTCGCAGTGCGTTTTTCGTTTTTTTTTCGCCCGGAGGGAAAAATGTCTTTTGGTTTTCTTCTCCTCTTCCTCGTCTATCTGTTTGTCGGGATAGAGGGCGCGAAAGAAAAAGAGTGGGGCGAAGAGTGTAGTGAGGCTCACGTTGGAACGGCATGGAAATGCTGAGAGAAGGCATACACTGCACACTAAACGCAGGCACGTAGCTGGCCCAGCGGCCCTCGAATGCATTGATCTGCAGTTTTCTGTCTCCGACGCCGGCGGACGTGGAGGAAAGGCAAGAAAACCTTCTTCTTCTTTTCCTTCTCCCCCGCTCCTCGCTTGCCCGCTTCTTCTTCCGTGCGCCTCTCTTATTTTGATGCCACTCCGATGCACAACAAGTCGATTGATGCAGTAGCAAACTCTTATTTCATCATTGCCCCTTTCTGTCCCACTTTCTCTTCTTGTTACGTCGTTCTGCCTTTTTCATCTTCAGTGATAGCCTTTGACCAGCAAGTCACACCCACATTGATGCAAAGGGGAGTAACATTGACCGTGCACAACTTATTTATTATCAGTTCTTTTTGTTTGCACTTTTTGCCTCGACAGATACTTTGTACCTTCTCTGCGAACAATCTATTCACCGCTTGGCTTGTCGGCCAACCACGTTGCTGGCCGATGATCTTTGAGACACTCGGTTTTCTTCATTTTATCCACGTTTTCCTGCAAATTTCGGTTTTCCGTCCGCAAAACGTGCTTTCGGAGGTCTTTTATTTCATTTTCACTTCAAAAATTGTCTAATTTTTGATTGTTTACATCTTTTTTGCCAAGAACTTTCCGAGCTCTTACAATGTTCGTTTGCGCGGAGAGTGTAGAACATTAGGGGGCACAGTCCGCAGCGTGTCGTGACCTCGGGCGCATGCACACCGCCGTTCGCACAAATCCAGACGGCATTCTCTGCCAATCTATCCATTCTCTCCGTGCTCGTTTTGTCACTATGTTACTATCGATTTTCCGTGTTCCATCTCATTTATTCCACTTTTGCAGACGAGATGATTGGAAGACTCAGCCAGCCACTGCTCAACACTTCGCAGAAGTTCATGGCCCCGGCCTCCAGAACTCTGATGCTTCACGAGCACCACGGAATGAAAATTCTGCAAAACTACGACATCAAGGTGCCGCCATTCGGAGTCGCCAAGGACGCCGACACCGCTCTCAACGAGGCCAAGAAAATCGGAGGAAAGGACTACGTCGTGAAGGCTCAAGTGCTTGCGGGAGGACGTGGAAAGGGACGATTCTCGTCGGGACTTCAAGGAGGAGTGCAGATTGTGTTTACGTGCGTTGTGTTTGCAATTCGCAAGTCAATCAACTAATTGAACCTTTTCAGACCAGAAGAGGTGCAGCAGAAGGCCGGCCTCATGATCGGAGCTCACTTAATCACCAAGCAGACTGACCAGCGCGGAAAGAAGTGCGAGGAGGTAAGATCGGCACTGAAAATGAATCGAATGAGAGAAGGAGCGAGGGCTTTCACGTGGACTTAAAACGCATTCCCTCACATTCACGTGAATGCCGCGTGTCTGACTACGTTCGGGCTGCTTTCTATATAGACCAATTCTACCAATGATTAGAGATGTTGCAATGATTTCTGAAGATTCCGACAATGACAAATGGAACCCTTACAGGTCATGGTGTGCAAGCGCCTGTTCACCCGTCGCGAGTACTATTTCTCGATCACCCTCGACAGAAACACCAACGGACCAATCGTGATCGCCTCTTCCCAAGGAGGAGTGAACATAGAAGAGGTCGCCGCCACCAATCCGGACGCCATCGTCAAGTTGCCAATCGATATCAACGTCGGAATCACCCCAGCTATCGCCCACGATATTGCAGTCAAGATGGGATTCTCGGTGCGGAAGCGATCTCTATGATTGTCTTAAGATGGTTTTGTTTTCAGAAGGATTGTGAGGAGCAAGCCTCTCATATTATTGAGAAGCTTTACAAGGTGTTCAGAGGATCCGACGCCACGCTGGTCGAGATCAACCCGATGGCCGAGGATGTGAACGGAGACGTCTATTGCATGGACTGCAAACTTCTCCTCGACTCGAACGCCGAGTTCCGTCAGCACAATCTCTTTGATCTCAAGGACAAGAAGCAGGAGGATGAGCTCGAGGTAAGAGGGGCTAATGAAACCGCCTGGAACTCCCTGCGGAGCCATAAAACCAAAAGATGCAGAAAGAAGATGAGAGTGTACGGAAGCGGAAGTAATTTGTGAGAAAGGAATACATTATTGCGAAATCTTGGAGAACAAATAACCAAATCATCCTTTCAGATCCGTGCTGCCGCTGCCAACCTCAACTACATCCGCCTTGACGGAACCATCGGATGCATGGTGAACGGAGCCGGACTTGCCATGGCTACCATGGATATCATCAAGCTTCACGGTGGAGAGCCAGCCAACTTCCTCGACGTCGGAGGTGGTGCCACTGTCGAACAGGTCACGGAGGCCTTCAAGATCATCACCGCCGACAAGGACAAGGTTTCGGCGATTCTCGTGAACATCTTCGGAGGAATCATGAGATGCGACGTTATTGCTCAAGGAATCATCAAGGCTGCCAAGGAATTGAACCTTAAAATCCCGATCGTCGTCAGATTGCAAGGTTCGTATGAGAAGGGTTTGGGACGGCAGCCGTTCAGAGAAAATTTACGATGTTGATGCGAAACGTGCTGTTCTAAAAGGACGAATGTTGGGAACAAGGAAACGTTGTCGAAATGATTACATTGAGACGAGAAGATCAGATTTTGATGTTTGATTCTTTTCAGGAACGAAGGTCGAGGACGCGAAGGCGCTCATCGCCACGTCTCAGCTCAGAATCCTGCCGTGCGACAACCTCGACGAGGCCGCCAAGATGGTCGTCAAGCTTTCGAACATTGTGGATCTTGCTCGCGCGACCAACGTTGATGTCAAATTTGAGCTTTCCATCTAAAATTCTTGTACCACATCATCTAACTAACTGTCTTATCACTTTAAATATTTTGCATCATTGTCTCTACCCAATTTGTGTTGAGCTTTGTTATTTTAGTCCCCCACAACACTATTTTTCGAGGAATAATTTTGTTCCCATGTCTAGTCGTTGTCAATCTGAAAAAGCTTATACATATAATCTCGAGCAAAATAGTTTTCAATGTGCTAACGAGTATTTTAATAGTTGTTCGTTTTCAAATCTTGTATCCGTTTCAAAAAACTAACTTTCCCCGCTTTGAAAGATATTATTCGGAAAGAATACCACAATCCCAGTTTTCCATTGATTTCTGTAACTGAAGTAATGAAAGTCGTGTCTTTTTCAATCATTCCCAGAAAAACAGTGAGTGGACACTCATGAAAAGTATTTGGTCGCATGACGATGAAAAGAATCACCTATTCCACGTGGTTGTAAAGCGACGATGATGAAAGGAATCTGGTCGGTGTGTCGCCGAGTCGGGACCGTAAAAGTTTAGTGCGCAATCAAAGTCGCACCCCCAAGTCTGGTCTCTCATCCATGAATTCGTTTGCTGAAGAGATTACTAGAACAGAAGCTGGTTACAGTATCAGGAGTGAGGATGGTGAGGTTCCGACAAGACGAGTTCCGGCAGAAATGATATGGAAGCACTTTGCGAATGGACCTTACCGGGAAAGGAACGTGACTTCGAGAAAATGAAAAGTCGCAGCCAAAAAAAAGATGGATTTTTCAGATTTTTTACTCGGAAATAGCCTTTTCAAGCCGGAAACCGTATTTTGATTATCAAAACTACAAAAAAGTCCCTATACTAAAGAAAAATTGTCTCAAAAACCGTTTTCCTTTGCCGAGCCCTCCGGGCCGGGCTGGTGGTCAGTCCTACATCCCCTGCTCGGCCCGGTCTGCAACATGTCTGAAAGTTGTTTTTCTCAAGATTTATTCCAAGTTTTCCAAACTCAAAGCACTCTAAAATAAAAATTTTGTTCCTGTGTGCGTTTTGTCATCTTTTCTAGTCGAATTTTACAATTCACGTCAGGAACCAAGTTCTTATGACCGCAAAAAATTTTCTAATCGAATGATAAACTAATCTGTACAGTTTTTATGCCGCACATTTGAATGTGAATGCATGTCTCGTACCAAGAAGTGTCTCTAGACCTCTCTTATCTAAGCCATAAGTGTAAAAAAAAGCGTTGAAAAGCGGCTGATACCGAACGGTTTATGGCATTGTCTCTCTTTTCCCATCATACGATGGGCCCCGATGTGGGCATCACATTTCGATGTCTGACTCATTTTTTGTAGTCCTCGTTCTGTTCTTCCTGTTTCATGTTCTCTTTGATCATTTCAATGAAATGAAGACGTTGAAATCAAACGTGCAACTGGCGCGCGACGAGGACACAAAAATTAAAGTTAATTACCTTCGCTGAAAGACTTCGTCGGCGTCCTTGTTTCGTGTGTCTCCGGTCGCCCTCGCGACCAATTTCCCGTTTATTTTATGGTTGGATCTCGTCTAGAGCCATGTGATAACAACGCCGCCGACCCCGTCTTAACAGTGCCTATTCAGTTTTGATGACTGTCGACAGCCGTAAAAAGGTGCAGCCCAACGAGGACGGTGAAGACGTCGCCAAACAAGACCCGCCCCTCGATACCTCATTCGTGTTGTGTCCGACCGCGGTGGACAGTCGTCTCCAAGTTCTTTCTGCGAATATGCGTCTCCAGGTCCAAATCGGAACTGAGTGTATCGTTGTGCCGTGCAAGCCCGAAGATACCGTTCATGCGGTGAGTCCCCTTGCAGATCCTTTAGCAGCAAAGATCTCTTGCTCAGGTGGCTAAGAGATCGGTCGAAAAGTTGCGAAGACTTCGTCCGAAGCTTCCATTAGCCAATGAGTACTACGAAGTCCGTCGTACCGTTGGAAACTCGCTTCTGGATCCGGAGGATCTTGTCGCCGATGTTCTCAAGGACAGTGATTTCATCATCGTTGGTGTGTCTTCTGACTGTTTTTATGGCACCTGGCAGTTCAAACTGTATTTCAGCCGCCAACATCGAAGAGACTGAAGAAGCGAAGGAGGCCAAGAAGCAAGAGGAGATCGATAATGCTAAGGCCGAGCTTGAGAAGCTCGATAACCGCAAGAGAAAGGTCTCTTTCGTGTTCGACACTCTGGCTCCAATGATCTTGGCTGCTCCGAGCAAGCTTCTCATCTTGGACGGCAACAGCTTGCTCCCGGAGGATCTTGTGAAATGCGAGAAAGGGGAATGTGCGATTCAACTGTCAATGGAAGCCGAAGACCGTATCAAGAAAGGAAGACTGTTCCTGGAGAAGATTGCCTCTGAACATCGAGGTGTGTAATAGATAGTTGATCATAAAATGCGCTCAGTTTCAGCCGTTTATGGAGTGACCACCGGGTTCGGAACATTCTCGAATGTTCTCATCCCACCTGAGAAACTGAAGCAACTTCAACTCAACCTGATCCGTTCCCATGCAACCGGATACGGAGAACCTCTCGCTCCGAACCGCGCGCGTATGCTTTTGGCTCTTCGCATCAACATTCTTGCGAAGGGATACAGTGGAATTTCGTTGGGAAACATCAAAAAAATGATTGCTGCTTTCAATGGTACACTGATTCAATGGAACAATTGTGTGAATGCCACTTTTCAGCGTTTTGTGTGTCGTTTGTTCCTCAGCAAGGAACCGTCGGTTGCTCTGGAGATCTGTGTCCACTGGCTCATTTAGCTTTGGGACTTCTTGGAGAAGGGAAAATGTGGTCTCCATCCACTGGATGGCAACCAGCTGATCTTGTTCTCCGGAAAAACAACCTTGAGCCTCTTGAGTTGGGCCCAAAGGAGGGTCTTGCGCTCATCAATGGAACGCAGATGGTCACTGCTCTCGGAGCTTACAGTAGGCTTCAGTAGATCCTTCTTTATGTAATAAAAGATTTCAGCTCTGGAAAGAGCACACAACATTGCTCGTCAAGCGGACGTAATTGCCGCTCTGTCCCTGGATGTTCTAAAAGGAACAACAAGGGCATACGACCCTGATATACACAGAATCCGTCCGCATCCAGGACAGAACTTGTCTGCTCTCCGTCTCCGTGCTTTGTTGCACTCCGAAGCGAATCCATCTCAAATCGCCGGTTCTTAAATACCTTTCTCTTTCAGCTCATTCGGGGTGTTTTCAGAGTCGCACCGTAACTGCAGAAAGGTGCAAGATGCGTACACCCTGAGATGTGTTCCGCAAGTTCACGGTGTCGTGCATGACACCATTGAGTTCGTCCGTGCGATCATTACCACTGAGATGAACTCGGCCACCGACAACCCGTTGGTGTTCGCTGACCGCGAGGAGATTATCAGCGGAGGAAACTTTCACGGAGAGTATCCGGCTAAGGCCCTCGATTTTCTGGCCATCGCCGTCGCTGAGTTGGCTCAGATGAGCGAGCGCCGTCTCGAGAGACTGGTCAACAAGGAACTCAGTGGACTTCCGACTTTCCTGACTCCGGACGGAGGACTCAACTCTGGTTTCATGACCGTTCAGCTCTGCGCTGCTAGTCTGGGTCAGTCCACTCTATAATATGACCACCTATGATTTTATTCAGTGTCCGAGAACAAAGTTCTGTGCCATCCATCGTCGGTCGACAGCATTCCGACCAGCTGCAACCAGGTGTAAAACTATAAATTTCTATTAATGTACCGGAATATTGCAGGAGGATCACGTGAGCATGGGTGGATTTGCTGCTCGCAAGGCTCTTACCGTGGTTGAGCACGTTGAAGCCGTTCTCGCAATGGAACTCTTGGCGGCTTGCCAGGGAATCGAGTTCCTTAAGCCTCTTATGTCGACCGCTCCACTCCACAAAGTGTACCAGCTCGTGCGCACCGTTGCTCCGTTGGTTTTGTAGATTCTGTCAATGCGGCAAGCAATACTTTCAGACCACTTAACGAAGACCGTTACATGAAGCCCGAGATCGATGCCGTCCTCGAAATGATCCGCGATAATCGTATCTGGGAGACTGTTCTTCCGCATTTGGAGACTCTGGAGGCTATGGAGGAACTGGACCCGGACGCGCTTCGTCAATTCACCAAGACTCCAACCGGAATTGTGCAGGACCGCTCCATCATCGCCTTCACCGACGATGAGGAAAGCGAGGAAAGTGAGGAGTAATTGCAATTGGATATTGTGTTCTTGAGTTTTGCTTATACTGTCTTGCATTTATTTTCATTTGTAACCTTCATTTATATACTTTCATAATCTTCAATTTACTCTGAATAAACTATCTAACCAAGAATCTTATTGGACCATGGTTAGCTGGTGCGGATGACGCATTTGCATTTGGGATGGATTGAAGAACATTGGCACGGGGACAAACATCGGTGTTCCTTGTGAAAATCCTTGTGGATTTCCGGCCGGTAAAGCAAAATTGGGGTATATGGGAGCTACAGAAGCGTACGCACTGTGACTGGCCGCAGTGTACGGAAAAACACTGCTCGGATATGAGACTATGGGCTGGATAGTGCTAACACTGGACCGTTCGGATGGGGAAGAAGCTCCGGAAATGCTTTCCCGGGAAAGAAGGAACATTCGGTCAGTTGCAACCGATCTGTTTTCATAGCAACATGGGAATATTGCACGTCTGGAACAGATATATTTTCGGAACAGTTTCAATCTTTTATAGTACCTGAGTGCTGGGAGAGTCAAGTACATAAAAATTACTGCAATGGCAGGGAAGAGAATTGAAAACACAACGTCCTTGTTGTGAAATGCGTTGTATTTGTTGGAATCAGATTGAGAGGCTGCAAAGGAAAGTCAGTGGTCAGTGTTTCGATCGTTCGGAAAACGTACTCAAGCAAATTTCCGTCAGGGAACTGGCCATGGTTAGTATCAGACAGGGTATGTTCCACAACATTCTCGATTTTGCGTAGCGAATCTCATCATATTCGGATAATTCGCTGGTTTTACAACAGCATGCTGCTATTAAAAGCTACAATCAAGAGTAAAAAGTGGAACGGTGAGTTTCTCTTGCATACCGCGGCTATGCAAAGGGGTGCTACTATAAGAATCATCACGAGGGAAGCAAAACCGAGAAATGTGACTTGTCGGTAGAAAGCCGATTGAATAAGGGTCAAGATAAACACAGCCAGATAGGGATACCTATAATTTTCAGAATTGGATTTCGCAACTCGACCCAATTTACCTTTTGAATGCCGTCGACACTTTTTTCTTGCTGACTGCAACTTTCACAGTTTGCATCGAGTAGATCACCATTCCGTATTCGAAATTGAACAAGAAACTACTGTAGCAAAAAGAAACGACCGAGTCGTGAATCCAGCTTCTAAAAGGCAAAAGCGTCCGTCAAAGAGAGAGATTCTGAGTTCTTCAACTAACATGTAGGTGTAGGAGGATGTGTAAAAGTAGATGGAGATGAAGAAAGCCGCTTCCACAGTCATTTTCACTATGAACGGAGCAAAGATTGTGGCTAGGTACCAGAAAATGAAATCTTTTCTGGTGTTGGGAATAGAGCAGAGGAACATGAGGCACAAGTAGATTTCAGCTGCCAGGAGGAACGCCGAAAATGGACTTCCTAAAAACTTACTGCACTTAGATATCTTGTGAGTGGTCCTACCTGAGGCAAATGCTTCGACCAGACTAGATAGCACATTCTGGTCCTTCACAGTGTAGCAAGTGCCGTTCTTCTCACAAATCATCATTGCCGCCGGAAGCCAAAGCACGAATGGAAGGTCAGCTTTGAGCGGGATCTGGCGGCAACGCGTTCATGATTATTCCGTTGCCTGGATACAGCATAGCGCTCTAATTATGGTGCATGCGCGCGGAAAACTGCTGCACCTGCTGTGTTTATCACATTTGACACTCTAACTTTCTGCTCTGTTGCACATGCGTCAGCGAACACCGTTTTCACACGAATTCATCGAAGACGTCAGTAAAGAAAGTCTGGGGAAGGGCAAGGTTATGCTAAGAATAGGTTTATTCCCGAAGAAATCGTTGATTACAAAGTTCGAAAAGGGCAAAAGAGTAAACGGAGGCGTTGAAAAAGAGATGGGTGGGAATTTTGAGATATTTAAGAGAGAGAGAGCGTTTTGCTGATGCTCAATTTCAGACTGGCGGGAGGTTCTTTCCATCGGTCGGGCAGGCGGTCTTCGAGTAGTAGTCGTACTGGCGGCCGTCGGTTCTGCAGAAAGCTCTGGCCATCAGATTGGAGACCGACTTCTTGAAGCGGCTGAAAATACACACATTTTACATGTATTCAGGAATTGTCACTCAGAGAAGAATAATAAAAAACAAGAGTTCTTCTCACCTCCACATAGATTCCTCGACATTGACGCCGATTGGTGGGTAGATGTCGTGTTGCGGTTCCGGGGCGATGAAGTGAGTCGGGAGTCCAGTGATATTATCGGTCATAGTTGGAGAGATCTGGTCGACTTGCGAACAGAATGAGCTAGTCGCTCGAAAGGACGAGGAAGGCGGTTCAACATCTGCCTATCTTTTTTTCGCACCGTTTTTGGGTTCGAACGAAACACGTGCAGCCCCAGTTTTTCATCGTGTGAGAGTGGCAGCTCTTGCGAACCTGTCATTGGAAGGATGTAGAGCGGAGCCAGCTTCAGTAGCTCCAAAACTAAAGTTTTTGGGTTCCAAGGGAACAAGCGCACCTCCAGTTTTTCACTGTGTGAGGGTAACAAGCTTTGCAAACCTGTCCGAAAGTAAAATGGTGTGAAAACAGGTTTAGCAGCTTCAAAACTGAAAAACTAGTGAACTTGAAGATATTTGGGGAAAGGTGGGGGGATGGGAGAAGAGCAAGAAGAAGGGATCAGTGAAGTTAAAAAGATTGGGGACATGGAACTTGTGTGCACTTTTGCCCTCATGTCTATTGTTTAGTTGATCAGACTCTGATTGATCACATCAGTTCGGGAGACCAGGAATAATCACACTTCTTTCTTTCCTTCTGCGGTCTTCTTCCATTCGGGGTCACTCTCCCTCTCTTCACAATGATTCGTTTTCCTTTTTTCTTCTCTCTTCAAACAACATTTGGGCGTTGTCCATCTCTACCTATTCTTTTGCGATCACTCTATTTCTTTTATCGATTTGTTTTCAGAGATGGGTAACGCCATTTACACGGACCAGATCGTGTGCCACGATACCATGGAAACTTGTGAGTTGAAATATTTGAGAACTTGTCAGTAATTGAATAAACTGCTTAAAGGTCGTTCTCATTGTGACAAATCAGAGTGTGTTTTCATGGAGAACTGCAATAATATGGGAAAGAAGTTTGTATGCATTCCGTTCGATCCGAGATTTATTATGTTAGTTCCAAGAAAAACAATTTCTGACAAATTAGATTCTAATTACAGGTGGGTCATGATCATTTCGTTTGTGATAGTTCTGCTCACTTGCTCATCTCTCGTTGCCTGCTACATCTGCCGAGCTGTCCGGAAATCGTATCAAATGCAAGTTCAGTACAATTCGAATAGAGAGGTTCGAAAGCAAAACGTCGTTATTCTAAATATATGTGGGTTTTTTTGCAGGTTGTGTTCCAAAACCCGGGAAGAGTGCATCATGTGCATTACGATTCGCCGAGACGACAGGATCACGGACAACAACGTTACTGAACGCGTGTCTAACTTTTTTTGAACAAAAGTCTACTTGTATTCATACATTTATCATAAAGCTTGTCTATCATAAGACAATTTGACGAGTTAGGTTTTCTCGAAAGAAAATGGCGATGATCACATTGAAGACCCGATCAGTAGAAACGGATGAAGTTGTTGCGGAAGCAGAAGGCAAGAACACGGTCGACAGACTCCATTCGGTTGACTACGTCTTTCAGGTTGGCCGTCATTGCCTGAAATATAACAACAATCAATCAGCAAAGCGCAAAAATGAGTATTTTCCCATAGCACTCAATCTCTTAAAAATGCTTACTGCAAACTCCTCCTTGGTTGTTGCGACCGGAAAATCATAGTTGATGACCCGTTGTCCCGCGCCAAAAGCCGTGTCGTACACTTCAAGAATGTAGTCGTAGTCGGACATGCACTCCATCTCAATCTGTAATTAGTTATCATTGAAGAGAATTCCCAGTTTTAGTTTTAAACTCACGATTGGGCTGAGCAAGCGGGTGAGAGCTCGGAAACGGTCGACGAGGCTGTTGTACTCGGAGAGCTCCTCGGGATGGGTGATCAGATTGAGTGCGCCAGTCAGCTCGTCCAACTGAGCGGTCATCTGCATTGTGAAACAGTGGTCGGGAAAAGGGGAAAAGGAAACCGATGCGCACAACGTGGTTGTAAAACTTTAAGAGGACAATTAGTAAGTGTATTGCCCTTTGAAAGGCAAGCAAAAGAGGAAAACCAATGCATATTCGTTCTTTTTCCAAGGGGAGAGGCTACAAATTGGACTGAATGCCGGAAACTAAAAAATGAGAGAAGAGAGGCGACATTGTCAGTGTTTTACGAATGAATCAGCTTTTCCGGCTGCTTTTTTTTCACTAATTTCACAACTCAAAACAAAATGAGTCACGACCACTGCTTCTGTCCAGGAAGGGTTAAATCAGAAGGCAGCACTTGTATTAGAAGAAAAGCAAAAAACATTATCAGCTGTCCCTCGCAACGCACTCGACAAAAAAGAGCAGTCGATGGGAAAATGAGAAGGAGAAGGTTGATACGCAGAGCGGACACTGAGAAATTGCCACCTTGTGATGTGGCGAAGCGGAAAAAAGAGAAAAGGAAAACAAACGGACAGAGATTCTGATTAGAACGACAGCTGAAAAACAGGAATCACAAACCATTCCGTTCAGTTTATGAAAACTTCTCAATTTGTTTAGTTTCACATATATACAGAGCGGTTTTGCTGGTGAAGTGTAACTTAGACAACCAGAATCTAATAGATCGGAATTATTAATGATAAATATTGGGTTACGCACTGCAAATAAGCCAAATTTTCGGCGATGCATATAAATTTATTCTCGACGAGTTACTTGTTAAAAAAAAGAATAAGAAATGCTTAAAGAGGGAGGAGTCCGGCAGCGACGCACTTGAAGAGGAATCCGTCAATGGCGTAAAGGTCTTCAATCAGTTTTTTACAGCCCTGAACTATATCCTGAACAAAATAGTCGATAAAAAGAGAAAAATGAAAAAGAATGCACCTCCATGTGCTGCAGAGTGTAGGATTTTTTGAATTTGTACTGCACAAAAGTTCCATGTTTCCATACGGAAATGAAGCAGTCCACCAGATGCTCGTACTCTTGGACCTCGTCTCTGTTTATCTAAAAAGCGTGAAACTCATCTTTCAATTTCAATAAGAGATTTCTATTAAAACCAGACTTGCAACGGGACGGGTCGTGTGAAATTCATGCAAAATTCTCCAGCCCTGCCCGACAGGCTTAAACTTGATCCAAAATTTTGAAAGGATTACAAAACTTTGTTCACCCATTTTTTTAAACTTTAGCGCACTTTTAGAGACTTTCTCAAGAAATTCGTTCAAAATGAAACATCGGGGCCCGAAGTCTTGAAATGCTGCTCAAAACTCACCAACTGGGCCATCCGTGCCAAGTAGATCTTGTACAAATCGACCATGTCTTGTGCCTGTTGTCGAGATTGGTGGAGATTCAAACTTTCGCAACAGATTTCGCGGAACATTTCTGCTCGGAACGGAACGGAAGTGAAAATGACGCTTTGAAGCGGTAGCGCATTGGGATGAGCCATCACTCTTTTGTTCCGCACTTCTTTTCTTTTTTAATGATGAATCACATGCAAACGATGATGTGTATTGCTTTTATTAACCGAAAACAAAAACGTTACAGAAGTGTACAACCGTTTTCCAAAAACAAAAAGAGAAATGGGGACAGGAATGTGAATTCCTCAGTTATTTGGAGAGAATTCGGCGAGAAGATGATGGAGCGAAGTGTTGATTTCTTGGAGTTTGCAGGTGTAGCGCTGAAAAGTAATCAATCATATGTTCTTAGAAATCCCAAATGAGCAGGACTACTCACCACAAAGTTGCTCTGTCCGCGAACGGCCATGTAGGTCCCCTTGCGACGAAGAGTCTCCGACTTTTCCTTGAGATCCTTCGATGTCTCGGTAGTGATCTGAAAAGACCTATGGTCTTCTGATAGGGAAGGAATGCAAGTACCTTTGACTGAACTTCGTTGACCAGCTTGTGGAAGATGTTGCGAGTTTCGATAAATTTTTCCGCGTTCAGCTGTAGTAACAGTTACTAGGAAAGTAGAAAGTGCGGCGATGAAACTTACGATGTGGTTCTTTCGACGCAGATCCATCGCTTCTTCAATCACCGGGTGCACTTTCATTGCCGGAAATCTGGAAAAAACGGAGTCAATTGAAGAGCTCACAGAAATTACAATGTTTGAGATTGCTAAAGAGCACTTAGAGAAAAAACAAAAAGCTGGCAGAGTCTGCATAACAAGGAAAGGCATAAATGCTGGTGAAATTCAAAGTGAGAGGTCTGGCGGGTTGCCGTAGAAATGGCGCACATTGCGGTGTAGTCTCTCGAATTGCCAATCTCGCCGGACCGAATAAAGTTTCTTGACAAAGGAAGTGTGAAAAACAAATCCTAAACTTATTCTCCAACAAAAAACACGAGAGACAGTCGTTGTTGTTCCGCTCATTCCACATATGGGCGTGCAAATCCAACTTTCTGTTTCACGGTTTCACGTAAACAACAGATATCGTCGTGCACATGGTCAACAACCTAATTTGTAAAACCTATTACGAAGGCTATTCAAGGTACGGTCGCGTGATAGAGCAGAAGGACGCAGGATACTCAATGAATGAAATTTGAGTTGAGTTGACCTACTGATAAAATTTCACTATCATTTTGACATACTTATTTGTGAGAGAGGGGAAACGAGTGAGCAATAATAAAGTAGTAAATTCTGCTCAGAAAAGGAGATAACTTATTCTATTCTTTTCCAAAACGCCACAAAAGACACGGAATAGAGTCAGAGACTGCACTTTTTGACATTGGGAGTTCTGCGAATGCACGTGTGCGTGCAAAACACGGCGTCCAAAATCCAATCTCCAGTGGAGCAAGCTCCTAGAAGAGATATGTAGATTTATGAAGCTATAATAACAGTTTCGAGAAAGAGATTTGATTACAAAACTCATGCCGTTTGAGCCCTAATGTCCTTTATGGAATGATCGAAGGAAAGGATGTGAATTAGCTCTCAGTCCCAGGCCCTGAGTGCACTTTATGTCTTTTTGAAAGTACTTTATAACGACAATGGGAACAGTACAGTATCCAGCCGCAACGGCACCGCTGTTCCGAGAGGGATGGAATGAAATTATGTGAGTTTGAGCCCAGGTTCATTATGTTACAGTTAGCAAGAAGATGGTATCAATGTGTTAAACACTTCAAAAACAGAGATCTATCCAATTGTACAGATGAGAAACGTTCAGGCATTGAATTTCCAGCAGTGGAACCATTTGTTCTTCGCCTTCTTCTCGAGCTGACTCTTCTTTGTCTTCTTGATGTTGTTTTCGAACACGAGCATGTTCAGGACCTTCATCTCTTCCGACTTTTCCAGAATCACGATCTCTCCCGCATCCGCCAGAGCCTCATCCTTCTGAACGTCAATCTTCTTAGCGAGCACCTCCGGAGCCTCCAAGATTCTGATCATTCCCTCCACAATGTCCTCCAACTCAATCTGCTCCTTCTGCTCTTTTTCACGAAGAAGGTCCACAACTTCAATCGCCTTGATAATTTCCTCCACAATTCCCTTCAACTCCTCCATCATCTCCGCTTCTTCCTTCTCTTTCTTCAGCCGCTCTTCCTCTTTTCGGATCGAGTGTTCCATGAAGTTCTTGACCGGCATGATCGCGTTCAGAACATCTGTCATTCGAGTGTTAACGATCTAAAAAAAAAGAGTTGAACTTGCGAAAGATCCGCTTGATGTCGCCAACTCACTCTCATAGCTCCGTAGCTCATGGCGCGCATGTAGTCTCCCGGAACAATAACTTTCATGCGGATCTTGCAGGCCTCGAGAAGGTCGGAAATGTATGACCAGTTTTCCATGATCGGATGACTCAGCTAAACGTTTCATCACTGGATCAATAGTAAAAAGGTGAGATTACCTCTTTAGTGATGTAGTCTCTTGCAGCATTGAAGGCCGTCAACTGCTCCTGGAAGATATCATCGAGGTTCTGCAAAATAGATGACGTGTCGTTCGGACGGTGTGACACTCGTTACTCTGATGTCATCCTCGAGCTCCACGGGCATTTCGATGGAGGCTCGGACGAGGCAGCTGTGCGACACGGATCGGGGTTTTCCGATGACCAGACTCATTGGAGAAGCTGAAGGAACAAGTAAGGAAAGAAAAACAAAAATTCGAATATCAGAAGTCAATGAAGTTTCCCTTATTGTTGCCGAGAAGAATCATAAGTCGGCGGTGCCAAACCGTCTCTTTCTTCTTCGTTTCAATAAAATTCTCGGAGACAAAGAGATGGGAACGAGGTGATTGTATGTAAACGCCGTTAACACTCGCGAACGCTCATAAAAATTTTCAGAGGGATAGAAACGGAGAAGCGAGAGGAAACCGTGCAGGAAGGGAGGAAAGTGACTCATAAATCCATTAGACTCCTCCTGGCTAGTCCTATGTTTTTGTTCTTGCTTTCACAATTTGTGTAAATAACGACTGTCTGGAGACTATTTCAACAATTCAGACGCTTTATACAAATTAACAAGTGGAGCACACGGGAAGGGACTCAAGCTCCACAGAGATGACGAACGATGTACGAAGTGAGAGTGAGCAGGTCGTCGTTGAGGTCTTCGAGACGGCTCCCATATTTCTGAAAATCACAAACACATAACTATTACCATAACCCTGCACTGCCCATTTCAAAATTGGCACCTTCGCGCCATCCCATAAAACTCACATCATAGTCCTCGCTGGCGTGGAGGATCATGAACGCTCCGGATCTCTTCATCCCTTTGATCTGCTGCGGAAACTCCTTGTGGACTTGAACTTTCGGATCGATCAGCTGAAAATCTGTTGTTATTCAGAAAGCGAGACTACTAACTTACAAGAATGTTGAGGCCGTCCACCAACTCGTAATGGCGGTCGCGAACTTTTGTGAACATACGAAGACGGATCAATTTTTCATCATAATCGTCTTTTTCGTCATCGTTACCCATTGTGATCCCAAAGAATCTGAAATGTTCGAGTGAAACGCGACGGAAAACGACTCGAGAAAAGGGGATGTTTCGTCAGGCCGTTTCGGCGGCAGGGAAAGGGGCGAGAATGTTTTTGAGACCCACATGACTCGCAAAAGAAAACCGTCTAGAAACTGAAAGTGGTGGCGAAAGTATTGCACAACAAGGGATTGAACCGGTGACCCGGGGATCACTGAGTCAGATCAATATAGTTTTTGTTAATTATATGCGTACCTAGCAATTTTCTGCGGAATAAATTCTGGAAATGAAGTCGTTGAGAAGTTGCACGGCATAATATCATCAATGGATCCGGTCGCACAGGCAATTACAGCCATCAGTGAGGGAACAGGAAGATGTGAGAGTGCAAACAATGTGCTAATAAGTGATTCTTACAGCCTGCGCAAACGGATTGCCCTTTTCACTGATAAGACGTGCACGCATAACACATGTATAAACAATCACGAATACACAGTCCGTTCTGATAATCTGAGTCAGTCCCCCATCATCCCATACCTCTTTTTTTTCTCAGATTGACGAGGAAAGCTGTCGAACATCTGCCCGTTTTCGACGGTCACGAAGATTTTTTGTTTTGAAGAAGAAGAAGAAACCAAACATTTTTTACGTAATGCGCACCGAATTTATTATGAAACCGGGGACACATGGAAATATTATGGTGGCGAAAGATGGTTCTCACAAAGCAATTAGTAGATGGTGATCGGTCTTGGGAGCGGGCCGTCGATCTGGCGAAGAAACTCGCGGCGGCGACGTCTCGACTCGCGCTTGCAACGACGATCCTTGCGGAAGTTGGTCCAGGACTGACGGACCCAAGCGGTGTACGAGAGCGACGACTCCTTCATGTTCTTCTCGATGGTTTCCATCTCTTCGACGCAGTGAAGGAGCTCGTTAGTTCTTCCCTGAAACTGAACGATTAGAGTGATGAAACACTTGGATTTGGAGGAGGGATAAGTCATCGTATCGGTTGTGTATTGATTACCTGCAAGTGATGGAAACGGAGCGTTCCCTTGTCTTTTCCAATCGACTCAACGACGTCACGGATGTCTCTGATCTCGTCCTCAAAGTTGTAGCGACTGCGGTTTGGCTGTCTTTTGACCTACAAAAAAAACAAATAGTGTGGATTTCCCTGAAAACCATCGGATATTACCATTTTGTCCAGCTCGTTGAGCTTCTTCAGAGCTTTCTTTTCCGCCTTGTTGTAGTCCTCCCGCTCCTTGGCGATCATTCGGCCGAGCCAGTCAGGCGAACGGTTACGGCGACGGAAAAAGTCGAGAACGCGAGCGCCGAACATCGTGGCACTGTGGCGCGAGCGGCGGTCGATCGATGTGTCGGTGGGCTAAACGGAATAATTCTTTTTGTGGCTGGCACTCGTCCGTTGGGCGCGGACATACAGCGCGTGATAAGGAGAGCAAAGAGAACACAATAATGGGTCGATTGACGGTGGTTTTTGTTTATGCAGTTTCATTTCGTGTCAAAGAGAGAGAAAGAGAAAGATAGAGAGACGGATGCATAAATGGAAGGGGGAAATGTTAAACAGCAAATTGGAGAAATAAAGATACGGGAAACGAAAAAAAGCGAAATGACCGAGAGGGTTATTGCGAAAAAGCCTGGATTTCCCACTCTATCTGACGGATGATGGCGACGAGGGTGAGGCGACACTCCTGTAAAGTCAAAATAGACAAGTGACCGGGAACAGCTGGGAGTGCAGTTCAGCGCCGCACAAAAGCATGCGATCGATCGAGAGAGCGCGGTACGTATGCCGACGTGGAATAAAAAACCGTTTCTTTCTTCACGAGGCACAAACTGCTAACCTCCAGCTCGTAGTAGTCGTCAATGCGAATGCTCGCGGAGTAGATGATCTGGTGGGCTTCCCGGTGATATTTGAACGCCAACGCCTTCTCGAAAGGGTGGGAGCTTGACATCAGCTCTTGCATGAGGTTGATATATTGGGCACGGATCAGGGAGAATCGCTTCTTCTCCTTCTGGAATGGATGGTCGATGGACGTGGGATGTTAAGAGGGGGGGGGAGGTGTCTTACATTCATGAGTTCGACCTCCGGCCAGGCAGAGTCCTGACGTCTTCCGCCGATGCACGGAAAGAGTCTGGAAACGGCGCTGCCCAGAAAACGAAAAACGGATCTGATCATTTTGACGGCTCTGTTTCAACCTCAAAACTACTTTCATTATCGTACTTGTAACGAGGAAAAAATATTAGAGAAAAGGCTATTCCAGTGGAATCGAATTCCCATGACTGGGGGAAATATCACTTTTTGAAAAAGTCAAATCGAAACCGAAAACAGAAATGCATGCTAATGAATTTCAATTGGCGAGTTGGCCAGCACAGCCAAACACCGATATGTGACAAAGTAAACGAATACTCTCCGCCCACTCATTTTCAACCAGGCTAAATGGGATAGTTGAGAGCCGAAAGGTGATGAATACCGTACGCCCCTAGTTTTTATCCAGGCACAACCCGTTTAATGCGGTTTTCTATGGGTTGAAAATGGCACTTTGCACATTATTCCTGCGGCCGACTATGGGAACCTGCGACAATACAATAACAAATCTGGTGAAATTCGAAACTGGGGGACCAATTTCGGTATAAGATAGACATTCTTAACTTTAGATTTTAGGAAATCGTTTATGCTTTCGTTTTATGAAGACACCATAGGAAGAACCTGTGCTCGAAATTCCCAATTTGCCGCATAAATTGTCTGTTAGTTTTGGGCAAACTCTGGTCGGAAAAATTCGATTCGTTGCTTCCTGTGGTTTTTGAGAGTTTCGGGATGTTTGCCTGTCCGGGTTTTCTGCTATTAGCCTGTTGTCTTCCTAAAACTAGCTGTATACCGTGTTTCAACCACTTCTCTTTTTATGCTTTATTTGTTCCATTGTTGAGATTCAGATTCATTTTTATTGCCTAGTGGCAGAAAGTTCCGACTCTGCTTTCTTGCGCTTTTCTGTACAAATTTTTCGTATCATTTGCACAAAAAGTGACGTTTCTTTGTTGTCCAATTTGCGATAAGCACTGAGTAAGAATTTATAAAGTCGCCTTTCTCTCTGTCGTCATCAGCATTGCCTGTTGTTGCGCAATCCGTCCCAATAATTCAGCAGTATAAAGGAGTCTCAGTAACTAATGCCATCAAACTCTATTATTTTTTCTTAAGAGTTGTGAACTGAGAATATGGATAGGTGAGTGAACACATTTGGGCCATGGATGTTTGCATTTGTTGATAACGAAAACACTGCGCGTTATTGAGAGAGTGTTCTCTCTCTCCCTCTCTTCTAGTCTACCCGTCTCTTCTCGTTCACCCTGTCTTTACTGCGCGCGATAGAATGCTAACTAACAGACGCAACACGACGAGTAAAACTATCATAAATGAACACCACTGATAATTCCAGTCTTCCTTTGCTGCCCACTTCTAACGAGAAGAAATCGTCAAAACTTATCAGTTTTATACGTGTAATTGTGAGTTTTTAAAAAAGTCTTTTAAAGTCAATATAAAAACCAAATAATTTACAGATTAAATGTACAACATGCTTTGAAAAACTACTATTTTTCATTGGAATTATTTTTTCAATCTGCACTGGTCTCTGTCAGCCTTTTATGAGTTATACCTTTGGAGAAGTTGCTCAAGTACTGGTAACAATCACAAATGCAATCAACAACAAAACAATCGGTAATAGAGACAAATATTAATCCAATTTTTATTTGAATATTCAGATCCTGCTGATCTCGAAAAAGCATACGAAGTGTACGAACACGACATGAATCGCGTCTCTCTCCATTTCTTCCTTTGCGGTTCTGCTTACTTTATTTTTGGATCTCTTCAGGTATAAAATCAGATGTTCTCCTTTTTCAACTCATTTTCAGTTCTCCGTCATGAAATTCGTCGGAGACAACACCACTTATCGTGTTCGCAAACAATACATTTCCCGTCTGCTCCGCAAAGACGCCCAGTACTTTGATAGTGTATCAACTGGACATTTGTCGACCGTTCTGAATGAGTATGTGAACAAAACAAGTCGTGAGTTCAAGAATTTCTGAAATTACAGCAATCTGGAACGATTTCGAGAAGTGTTCAACGAAAAAATCGCACTTATCCTTGCCTTTCTCACTGACTTCATTGTTGGCACATCATTGGCGTTCTACACTGACTGGAGGCTAGCATCTTATGGTATCTTTTTCTCGCTTGGAATAGCATTCTCCGGCTTCTTGAACTCTGCCAGCATGATGGCTTCGACTGAAAAACAGAATAAACATTACGCGAATGCCGGTTCGATTGCATCCCAAACTCTCGGAGCCTTCAAAACAGTCTGCTCCCTTAACGGACAGAAACAAGAAATTGCACGGTAGTGTACAAAATCAAAGGCAATAACAAAGTTATTAATTTCAGATACACGGCAGAACTGAAAGAAGGTGAACGACACGGATTCCGTCGAGCTCTCGGTTATGCAATCTCGAGAGGTGTCACTTATTTCTTCTGTAACGCATTGAACACTGCTGTTCTGTACGCTGGTACAAACATGATCTACTCGCATAGACTTGAACCTGCAATTGTTGTTAGGGTATGCTCTCTCGATAGATATGCTTGACGAGGAAAACATAGTAATTTGCAGTTGTTCCATTTCTTAATGTTCGGAGCTTTCTGCCTCAGTGAAGCACTTCCCCACCTCTCCCTTTTATCAAGTGCCATTTCGTCATCAGCTCCAATTGCTGAAATGCTGATAAAAGTAAGTTACAAGAAAAGATAATGAAAACAGTCACGTATTGTAGGACGACAATGTTATTGAAAGAGAGGAAGAAGACAATGGAAGTGAAATGGAGGTTCAGGGAAGGATTCAGTTCGACAATGTCCGATTCTCCTATCCATCTCGTCCGGACTCTGAAGTTCTGAAAGGAATCTCATTCAATGTGAACAATGGCGAATGCATTGCACTAGTTGGTGCAAGTGGAAGCGGAAAAAGTACAGTTGTGCAACTTCTGCTCCATTATTACAACATTGATTCCGGAGACATTCTGATTGATGGAGTGAAATTGAATTCAATAGGTCTCAAGAAACTCCGACGCGTCATTGGAGTGGTTTCCCAAGAACCGGTGCTTTTCAACACGACGATTGAGGAGAATATCAGATTCGGAAATCCAAATGCGACTTTGCCCGAAATTTATGGAGCACTGAGGAAGGCCAACGCATATGATTTCGTATGTGGATTCCCAAAAGGGATAAAAACAGTAGTTGGAGAAAGAGGAGCACAGTTGTCTGGAGGTCAGAAACAGAGAATTGCAATTGCAAGGACGTTGGTACGAAATCCGAAGATCTTACTTTTGGACGAAGCAACGAGCGCCTTGGACAATGAAAGTGAGCATGTTGTACAGAAAGCTCTTGAAAATGTTAGTAAACACTGATCGCGTTACAGTTATCTATAAAATTGATTTAGGCTGCACAAGGGAGGACGACAATTGTGGTCGCACACCGATTGTCTACCATCAGAAATGCTAGCAAGATTATTGTGATGCAAAAAGGAAAAGTATGATTTGGAATATGGTGCCTGAGTGAGTTGAATATTCACTTCTGTTTTTCAGATTGTGGAAGTAGGCAATCACGATGAACTGATAGCGAATCAAGGAGTCTATAACGATTTAGTGCAAGCGCAACTCCTGGATTCGAGCGATTTTGGTGATCTTTCACCTTTAGCCGCCAGACAGCAATCTCAAGAATTGTCACCTCTTCACAGTTACACAATGCAGAGAAGCACTAGCAACGAACCGGGTGTTCATGACAATGAAATGGAACGGATACTTGACGAGCTCAATCAGGAAGGTGCAAAAAAATCGAATCTGAAAGAGATTATCAAAATGTGTCACCCGGATTACTGTATTCTACTGATTGCCGTGTTTGGTAGTGTTATTCAAGGTTTCAGCTATCCCATTTTGGCTCAACTCATTGTCCGCACTTATCAGGTTGGCACATCAGGACTAGAACTCATAATTCCATCGGTTTTTTCAGGCATACTCCATGGAAGGTGAAGACATTCTTACTTACGGTCACTTATGGGCTCTCTCGTACTTGTTTCTGGCTGTCTTCCGGCCAATCACATTGTATTGCCAGTATTACTACTTTGGAAAAGTCGCAGAACGACTATCAACTCGACTTCGCGTAAAATCATTTGAACACCTTCTATCTCTTCCGTGTGCTTTTTACGATGATCCGAAACATTCACCCACCAGACTGGCAACACGGCTCAACACAGATGCTTCGAATGTGAAAGCGGCCGTAGACGACCGTCTAGGATGCGTATTAATGACTTTTGTGGCAATCACTGTCGCCATCACAACCGCATCGATATACTGTTGGAAAATGACGTTGGAGGTAAGAACAACACGACTGTGCCATCATGGACATCATAAAACAGGTTCTCATGTTCTTTCCACTACTTTATATTGCCGAGTACTTTTACGAAACTGCAATCGAAAACGCAGTTCATGAGGATTCAATCGCCTTCGAAAATAGTAACAGAGTGAGTTTTTCAGCGTTCTGCCTGACTAAAAATAGTGGTTTGAAGACTGCAATAGAAGCGATCGAGAATGTGAGAACTGTGAGATCGCTCAATTTGGAAAACAAGATTATGACGATGATCACCGACCATCTACAGAAAAGCCGTAGTTCGTACCTGAAACGGGCCGCAATTCAGGTAACAGATTTGTTTGGGATCTTTCAAATACTATATTTTTATTCAGGGTGTTTCTAATGGTCTCTCGATGAGCTGTTTCTTATTTGTCTATTCAGTCTCTTTCAAGTTTGGAACGTATTTAGCGCTACGCAAAGAGGTAGCTCCGATGGACACGTACTTGGTTCTTATGACATTGTCAATGACATCGAACATGGCTGGTTCAGCCGCCGCATACCTTCCGGATTATAAAAAAGCAGTGCACGCTGCTGGACTGATATTCAAACTGTTCACTTATCCGGCCACTATGCCATTCGACTCGAAAGACGGAAAGATCAACATTGTCTCGGGAGAAATCGAAGGAGAAGATCTTCACTTCCATTACGAACAACGACCAGATCACATGGTTTTGAATGGCGTCAATCTGAAGGTAGAGGCTGGAAAGACGCTTGCTCTGGTTGGACCGAGTGGGTGTGGAAAATCTACAATCATCTCACTTCTGGAACGCTTTTACCATGTCGCTGATGGGGAAATGGTAATCAGATTTGGAATAACTTATCATAAAACGCAATTTTTTTCAGAATATCGACCATGAAAACGTAGAGGACATCAATTTGCACCATCTTCGATCGAGTGTTGCACTGGTGTCACAGGAGCCCACTCTCTTCAACTGCTCCATCCGAGAAAACCTTCTATACGGATTGACCCGCACAGTTCCGCAGTTGGAAGTGGAGAAAGCTCTGCAGACTGCAAACGCATTCCATTTCGTATATCAATTCCCTCAGGTTCGGATCTTGACCTTTCACCTCAGCGAACTCGTTCTTTCAGGGATTGGACACAATTGTTGGTGAGCGTGGGGCACAGCTATCTGGAGGTCAGAAGCAAAGAATCGCAATAGCACGTGCAATCCTCCGAAATCCAAAAATATTGCTACTGGATGAGGCGACAAGTGCTCTGGACACAGACAGTGAAAAGGTTACTGAAAACAAGCTGATCTACATATACATTATACTTTCATCAGGTGGTGCAAAATGCTCTGGATACTGCAAGTGAACGTCTCTCCACTGTCATCGTTGCTCATCGTCTGTCTACCGTTGTCAATGCTGACTCTATTGCAGTGCTGAAAAACGGAAAAGTTGCAGAACAAGGTATTCACAGAAACATAACAAATTGACATTTTTATTTTACAGGAACTCACGAGGAATTGCTCAGATATCGAAATGTCTATTGGCGATTGGTTCAGAAACAAGGAGTTCAAGTACAAGCCGCTTCATACTAGTTTTCACATTTTGTTTTGTTTCCACTCATTGTTCTTGTTGTTTTTTCTCATTTATCCCTAGCCTTTTTATGTTTTCGATGTTGATCCATAAATTAATTGTTATCCTCAAACATATTGAACTGGCACGAATCACTCCTCCTGGAGGTCCCATTTTCGGGCATAGCAAATTAATTATGTCTTTAATATACTGCCGGCCATAATTCACCCAAAACTTCGTAAAAGTTGGTTCAAGAAATCACGGAACCGAGGGGCTTGTCGGAAATTGATGTAAAACGGGTTTTCTTGATTTTTGGAATATTTCTCACTGAAGTCTAATGATTTAGTTTGTACATTTGTGGTACCTTGGGTGACCGAACACTTTTTTGGATACAGCGCCTAGCTTTTGAAATGTTCAAAAAATTGAAGTGATCCTATGGCCGGCAGTGTATAAGGACGGGTGGTTTGGTCAATCGTGACTCCCAGGTCTTGCGAAGACTGGCGGGTTGAGATGGACGCATAGATCGGCTTGTGAGCCGATGCGTCTGTGTAATTGAATAAAGAAATGGTCGGAAGGCAAACAACTTTTGACATTTTTAACCAATTAGAACATTTGTCACACTAATTTGGCAAAAGCAACGGAAAATTGAATCCAAATTGTGACTTTACACGGCTAATTGTAAAAGTTGTTCTTGTTGCGTTGGTAATTGGTTTATTGGAAAGAAATCAAATAAATGTACAAAAGACTGCATAGTGCAAAACTTCAAAGAAAGTTCCTTTAGGAACTTAATTTAATTTCCATATTATTCTACATTGAACTGACGAACAGAGATTCGGTGAAAGTATTGTTAAGTAAGTAAAGATAATTTTGAGTTAGATCATTGCTAGCTGGTCAGTGAGCGACTCTTGAACACTGCCACCGACTTTTTAGGGAATCCCAGAGTATGTCTCATGTTGTCACGCATCTGAACAAATAATTGGAAATGTTGTGCCAAAAGCATAATGAATATCACTAGAAGCCATGGTTGCAAAAGGGTCAAACTCTCGCTGACGTACGGAAGAATCTCATTGAGAAAGCTCAATGACCACTGAGGCAGAGCAAATTTGAGGTACAAACACACACTTATTGCCGTTCCAATGATTTCAATAAGGCAAGTGATGCCAATTAGTTTGATGAAGTTCGCGTTGACTCGCTTTTTCGACAATGTGGTCATACTTTGCACCGTGAAATAACTCATAGTGTTCAATATGAAAGCGAGAACAGAAGCAAGAACCATGTAAGGCAGGAGATATTCGTAAATGTCTTTGACTGGCTGTAATGATGATTTGTCATTCATTGGATAAGTCAGTTACGAACCATAGTGGTTGTGAGAGAATAATCGTCTTCAGCTTCTTTATATGCAAATCTACAAGTGTATTTGAACACTATATGGGTATTTATGAGAGGGATCAAGAAAGTACCGAGGATTGCAATCCAGCAGTAACTCCTCCAATACTGAAAGGGATGGTTAAATTGTCTGAATACATTTTGCTACTCTCACCTTCTCAAGATCATATTTGACGACAGTAAGACGATTGAGTGCAATCAGCATAATGATAGTGTACTGAACGTAGGCCATATGATATCGCATTCCATACACAAAGCTGAGAAATATATCCCAGTCTGAAAGATTTTATTGATCCCATACTTTTTTGGAAGAAAAGGAAATCTTCACCAAGCTCCTCGTAGAACACCGCCAGAACAGAGCCACGAGAAGCAATTAGACTGACTCGCATCGAGAAGTAGTTGACGGAATAAAGCAGAAGGTTGAGAGCGGATTCATATAAGAATAGCTGGAAGAAGGACGAGTCGAAGATCTTTCGGTGCCGAACGATGACGTAGTCGGCTATGAAGTACAGTAGGACAGACGCGAAACCATATATGGTAGCGATCGTGTACTCGATCCAGCCCATTGTTTATTGTGAGTCAGCTGAAAATGTGTTTATTCAATCATAATAGCACTCTCGGAACTCAAAACGAAGAAAAAAGTGGGAAAAGTTTGAAAAACGAGGCATGAAACTTTATCTCTGCTTCCTCTACTTCTAATGATGAAAAAAGCTTCTAAATACACAACGAGCCGAGCCGAGCTACCTTATTTGGACGCTTGACTGAGCCACGGGAAGATGAGATCTGTTATAAAAAGTTCAGCCGAAATTGTGCATTCACGCCACCCAAATGAGTAAAGAAAAAATTTTCTAGTCATTTCCGAAAGCATGAACCGGAATGAGTACGGTAATGCACAAAATGATTCCGTCTGCTCTGTAAACGGAGTGGTCTGACTGGGATGAAGTATCATTAGAGCACAGAAGACGGGCAACTATAGATTTTCTTTTCGGTGTCATCTAATTATACCTGTGTCAGACAGATAAACGGACAGCGGTTTAAAGAAAGCTAATAATTTTTTTTCAGACGTTTGTTTTCCAGACAGCGAGTGAGTTTTCTGAAAGGATTAAAAGAACATGTTCAGCTCATTCACTTTTGTTTTTATGATTCGTTTTTGCAATAAACGAGGTCTTTCAAACTTTTATTCCCTCATTCCAGGTACTTGGAAAGCGGCGCCCAATTGTCTGAAGGTCAGAATCCGTGAATTGTCGTAGCACGAGCGGTTCTTCACAATTCGAATATCTTGTTTTAAGTGGATAGCTACAAAGTGCAGCCCCTAGGCTTTCTGTTGCCGTTTCGCAATCCAATAAATCTAAAAGTGTGAATCGGCCGACATAGCTCTTCATGATTTCCGCTGATACCACCACAGCCACGACACAAGAGGTGTTATGAAAATAAACGAGCCGCCGCTGAGACTCAGGAGAAAAAAGAAGAAATCAGTTGTAATCGTAGTGATTGGTTTTGAAGAGCACCTGACACCTCTACGCCGCTCGATTCACTTTTCTTTTCACAAACGGCGAAAAAAAATCGAAATGTTTTTTTTAAATTTCTTCACACTTTGCTCATTCGAATGGTTAATGAGAGAATGGTTAAGTTTCCCTAACTTTTTTCTGTCGATATTGTCTTCTCCCACTTTTGTTCCGTTTACTTTGTATCACTTTTTCTTGCGGTGTGTTACAAGACAAACAGAAGCAAAATCCCTTGTTCCCTTTCATCTTTACCAATTTTTCAAAGACATCAAAAAACTTTTCAAATTTTCATAGTGACTGCTTTTTGATATTGCAAGATCTCCCGGGTTAGTATCACATTTCGTTTATTTAAGATTACGTCGTTCATTAAATTCTGACGCAGGACCATGTGGATGTGTAATCCGATGACAGTTGTTCTGTGAGCTTCTGAGACGTTTTGAGGCGTGTCCATGTTTTTGTCCTACCAGACGCAGCCTGGCCGGTCTCCAATTTCATCTTGAACCTACTCGCTCTCTTGCTAATTACATTACCATCCACACGAGTCCCATCGACCACCAAATGGCTCCGTGTTTGTCGAAGCAACAATATGCTAACAGCCAAGAATCAGAGACGTGGCAGGTGATCGATGCGCGAAGAAGAGCAAACACTCGAGTTGATCTCTAGTACTATCAAATTTGGTAACGACCCGGGGAGGAGGAAGAGGGTACGCGACGACCTCAACCGTGCCTAATCTCCGTTTTCTATGCAAATTTGCCCAAAAAGACCGTGCCGTCCACCACATAACTCTTACCCTTGACTCTTTCTTACCCTATCATCAGCTTCCGCTTTCCCCTATCCATAATAACGATTGTAATACATGTGACAGCTGTTACAATTTCTTCTCAATCGGCTCTCTTAAATGAAATTAATTGAGAGGTTATAAGAGACTTATTACCGGATTAATCCTGCCCAGATTTTGCCTCCAAACCTCATAAATCATTATTTCGGGCCCACAATTGTCGTGAATACTTGAGGCATTTCTATTTTGTTCCGTTGAACCATTAAGATTCTGCGAAATACTTTTGTCTTTTTCGGTTTCCCTCTGAATGAATAAAAAAGAAACAGCGGACAACGGGATCATATTCTGGTGTGGACATCCGCTGACTACTGACAACCTGTCACTTTTGATGGCTAGAACACTCTCCCTGTTCTAACAACTACTTTTTTGCCCATATGCCTCTCTCCTATGGTTCATTTCGTACCTCCCATTGTTTCGCCGATAAAACAACATTCTAAATGCTATAATCAGCGTTACTTAACACCTCTCTACCTCAGCCGCCATCAATAACCAGCTGATAAGAGCCCGGAAAATGTTGCAAAATTCTCCGTTTCTTGCTTGGTTTTTGTTCTGTCCTCTTTCCCAAATGCTTTTTTTCTGTTAAGATGAATCAGTTCTGGAGATGTCAAAGAATGTATGTTCAGTAGCGCGGCATCATCAAAGGAATTTGTTGAGGACGTTTCGAAAGTATTTCTGTTTGCTCGTTCCTACTGACCCCAAGTGTTGAAGCAACGCTTATCGCGTCAGTTTTCTGTTTTGTTCCCCCATTAAACACTGTCGCTTCTTCCCCTTCTTCTTCAGCCAATTTGGCAACATTTCCACTCACGTTTATCTCAATTACTTACAAGCTCCCACTCACGACCTTTCTTTTCTTTCTGCGTCACTTTTTCCAATCATGGCGAACCAAATCCGCTCAATTATTCTATTCTCGCGAAAGCCCCACTATCTATCCATCTTTCCATCTCTTCTCAAGCTCAAAAAAAGAAAGAAAGACTTTTGCGATCCCACCTCGCTTGCCTCTTTTTTGCCCAAAAATGACTTATTCCGTCCCTTCTCCTCCTCTATCCTTTCTTGTGTGTAACACGCTGTGACCACGGAATTACACGGACTCGCACAATTTTATTGTCTTCTCACCAGGGACTTCTCAGACCGCCTCGAAACACGGAGGCGTAAGAGAAAAGAGAAGGCGTGGACATCATCCGTCCCGCGCCCTTAAAATTAGTTTTTTTGGCTGAGGGAGAGGGAAGACGAGCTTCTATGCTAACCATGATGAAGCTGCATTTTGACGTGTTTCGGCTGACGAGCAAAAACAAGACCCACACTCACATTTTGGCCCCATCCTCCTCGTCTAAATGCGTGGGAAAAACAGAAGGAAGTAAGTGGCTCCGACGAGCGACCGGCTCGGACTCCTTCAGACCTTTCCTCTCACTTGATCGCTAGCCCGGCATCTCTTTATTCTCTTTTGTCAAGTACTTGATGAAGATCTTATGATGATTTATGCACACTTTTTTTATGTTCTGTCAACGAGAGTCTCGAGTAGATACTATCCGCCAGAAGATGCGTGTCCATGTTCTTGTCGTGGTCATTCGACGATTCTTATCGGACAAAAACGCATGCATAGGGGGTCTACTTTCGTGTTGAACTCTTTACGCCATACCAAGGTCGTCTCGTTCTCTTTTTTGGCAAAACGCATCCGCACTGCATGAGCGGACACTGGATTCTGTGTTTTTGACGTTTGCAGCTAGCTAGCAACTTCATTTGGCATTCCAAACTGAAAGAGAGTATGCATTTTTATTCTCATTTTTATTTTCTATACAACAGGCGTCACCTTTATTCACTAGTGTTATGTCTTGCCAGTCCGGGACAATAAATTCACGCGGAAAACGAAGCCGCCAAAGTTTTTCGATATGACGATTCAAACATCAGTGCAAATAGAGAGTCCATAAAGCGTAGTCGTATATTCTGATTTTTCTTGCCTATGATTCAGAGTTATGCCTTGTTTTCTTCTTTTCCATCACACTTTTCGTTCAACTTCCCCCGTAGGCCATTCCATAATTACAACATAAAAAGGAAAAGGCGGTCGCTTTCTCACTCGTCGATGATATGCCAGCAGCTAATCAAAACTGACAACTTCTATGCAATTCAGGCTAGGCGAAGGCGAAGGCATCACTGAATGAAATGACAAAAACGCGTCGAAACATTTTGTGGAATCTCATTGTTCCCAAAAATGTCACTCTTTCTCTTCTTGGAAGTAGCGTAGAATAGCATCCTAGAGTTTTCTACAGTATTCTGATGAGCGTTAAGTGGACCAATTCGGAAATGTTACACATTTTCCCATGCAAATAAATTTCGGACCTTCAAGCCCATGGGAGACATGAAACATTGGGTTCAGGGTGTTGTTCTACTCGCCACTTTTTCCAATTTTCCCAACCAACCTCGCCACCAAATGTGATTTGTTTATTGTAGTCTCTTTCCTCCGCCAAATATATCTCCCACACTTGACATGCGTAGAATTAGTTCGAAAAACTTCTGACAATGGCATTGGCGATGGCGCCAGATGCTGTTCATTTCGGATCCATCTAGTCGGATTGTAAATTATTCCAATTCAGAAAACACGGATACGTGTTGAAAGGGCACCGGCCGGGTGCTATCTGGCCGCCCCATCTGCTGACAATAAGAGAAGGAGACCGTCTGCCCCGGAAAAATCAGATTTACCTCCTTTTCGTTGCTTTCTCCGTTTGAAATCGGTTTGGAACATGATCACGCGATTGTTCACGCATAAGTAGCCGCTTGTTACCCGGTTTAAATCATTGCACGCACTATTGAGTCCGTGTCATGTACCGTTCGCTTCCTCCTTTCCGCTTTCTCTCATAACTCCGTCGTGTACAGTGTCGGCGTGTCTTTTGACCTTGGCCACGTTCCAAATTGAGTGAAAAGGTGACGGGTGGCCGAAATCCAACCGAAGACGACGACCAGTTAAGCCGACCTTCACTCAAAAAAGCTGGTTAGCCACCTAATTACTCATTGTGAAGGAAAAGATCTAGGAAGTGAGAATGCATTCTTTTCGGTTCCTTTTCAAGTTTTAATCATGTGAAAGTTATCTGTGTTGTAAAATGAAATCATTACTTTATTTGATTGAATGATAAGGATTTCACAACATTGCCAACAAACCTGAAACCAAAGACTTTCAAACTTTTGCTCAGGTTCTGTCCGTTACCTTCTTCATCACTAACGTAAGAAGTACAAAGCTTCTTTGATAAATGACAGTGGCAACATGTGAAAAAGTAGTGTTCTCCATGTCCCCCTTCCCTTCCTCCCTTTCCCTATTCATCCACCTTATCTTCTCACACCACGCATCTCGAGAATGGTGAGAAATAGAGAAGAGACGGGGGTATGTACTCGTAGAAGAAAGGGGAAAACAGAACAGTCATCGGGACGGTACACTCACCCTTTTACGGCCTTCTTCACGTGTACCCTTTCAGCTCGAATTTGCATTTGAATCAAGACCAAATCAACCTCCTCAGTTCTCGACCCAAACGCTCATTTTCTCATGCATCTCAACTGAGACATAATGATCATTTCTGTCTCGTTTCGGCGAAAACAAATTCAAACATTCGATACGAGCTAAATTTGAATAAAGCGCGACAAGAGATTGTGTGTGCTGTTGACACGTCTTAGCCGACTTCTCTTTCAAACAATGTTAGAATTCATAGCTTGGATTCGTCCGCCTGGCATGCACTCGTCATCATCATCTTATACTGTAAAGTAGTAATTATTAAAACTAGTGAGAAATTACGGATGATTAATGTGTTCGATTCAGCGCATTGCGCTCGCGCAGTCCCTGATCACTGGCAGCCAGTGTCTAAACGTCACATCCCCCCTCCCCACCCTCAAGGTCTCGCCTTGAAACAAAAGATAAAAGATATTTGCGCCTGTCCATCGGTACGCATCATATTCTGATTCATACGTACTCGTTATCATAGGCCAGAAGGGAAAGAGAGACAGAACATTTAGATTTCATTCTATGTTTACTTCCTTCTGTAGATGAAATTGTGAATTTTAAACTGAAGCTGTCTCTTATAACTTGTCATGTTTATACCTAGGACTATCAGTTGTGTTAAAACAGTACGCACTGCCGCCCTCAAGTCTCACAAAACAATGTTGACATTGCGAATTACTACTGATTACTCAGAGTGTTACTCGCTACCGAAACAAATAACTGTTTTGATATCTTTCCGCGGCGAAAGATGAGAGAAAAGTCATGCGTTTTCTGTTCTTTTCTTTCTTCGACTCGTCCGGGTGGTATGGTAAGAACAAATGGACTGCTGGGGAGGGATTACTTCAGATGAAAGAAAGAGAAAAGAATGACTGACTGCACTCGGCCCTACTGCTAACCACCAATTTGTCGCCCTCGTTTCTAACAAGATCAGCCTAAAACGCCAGGTTTTGTTTCGGACTACCACCTGCCCTCCATGAGCAAGCCCTCCCTCCTTTGCGACCGGTGCGCGCACCACCCGCCCCACGACCTAATTATACACATACAGTCTGCTGCTGCTCACTTGATTCTCCTCACACCCCCCGTCTCTCAGTTAATTTATTCGGGACAGTTTTTGCAAAATTGAATATTCTATTCTTCTCCGTACTCGCAACAATCACTCTTTTCCTCTCGTTTTTCTTTCCAACAAACCCATCCAGGTGTACTTCATTTTTCATCTTTCCCCTCTTGTCGGCTCTTTCATCTTTTGCGGGCCTCCCTGGTGTCGCAACACATGTCCCGTGCCGAGTGGTCTCATTATATAACTTGTTGGATCAGTGACCTCAATCCAAGAAACTATTATCCTATTCTTGCAGCATGTTGTTGAGGAAAACGTGTTTTCTCCTTCTGATTTCGGCTGTATCACTGTTCGCCCAATCGATTGATGAAGAAGAGCGTGTGCACGTCGGAGAGGGAAGTGCTAATGGAATCACTGACGACGAAGACATGGAGGTATCGAACTCTTATCATCTTTTGCCCAACTAGAAGAGAACGAGAGACCCAGAGTTGACCTTTTCATCAAATTTTATCAGTCACAAAACAAAGACACACATCAATTTTCGACCGTGGTCCCTTTGCCTTGCACACAGTCCCAAATTGTTTGTATTGTGCTGACCTGTATAAAACTGTCGATGATGCAACACCTCCCGAGCGGTCATCCTACCCCTACAATGCTCATGCGCAATAAGGGCCACAATTGAATTAAAAATTACCGTAGAGGGACCATCTCACACCTGTGCATCATTTTTCCTGACAATTACGTACACTTCTGTTGATCCTCAATGAGGTGTCGCAAAAGTGGACGGATTAGAGCGTCCGTTTGTTATTTCTCATCATCAAATTCTTGGTTTCGGGGGACGGCTCGGGGGAGAAACAAATAAAATTATCATCACATGGTGGGTACTACGTGCTTGAGAAAGTCAAATAACGTTCAAAACAGACGTTCGGCGGCTCAACAAGCTGTAAGATTGCGCGCGGCGGAGACAAAAGCGGCTCACACGCTCCCCACCCTGTTGTACGGCTTGTTTGACTTTCCCCGCTAGAATCTGTGCTGCTCCCGTCGTCTTGACAAAGTGTGTCCAACAAGAGGGTTTAGGTTTCACGTACAGGCGGCTTCGGCTTCGGCACTCCTTCTGCTCGCGGGTCAAGACCCCGAGCGGGAAACGGCCCCTACTTGAGTACAAGCTTGAGGACAGGGGCTAATCAAACAGAGGAAGACCATATGTACATGTGTTGTTTTAGATATCCCTTCCTTCCTGCTTCCTCCCCTTCTTTTTTGTGCCCACCGCACCCTGGCAAACGGGACTAATGAGATTCGTCTTTGCAGGGATCTTCTCTTCCTCCAGACACATTCTATGCAACCACTCCTCAGTTGCGACAAAAGTTCTCATCAAGCACCAAGTTGGAGACCACTACCAGAAAGGTTTAAAAAAAAGCTAGGAAATGGTTCTAAAATAACAATTTTCAGCTTGTGACCTTCACCACCGCCGATGAAATTGTCACTTCTCCGAGAACTATCATCGAATCGACAACCACTGATGCTCGGCCATCGGTGCCATTCGGAACTTCCATGTTCTTTGGAACTCAGGGAATCTTCATCATTCTCGGAGCGATCATGGTTCTTTTGATCGTTTTGATCATGGTTGTTCTTTGCTTTAAGGCTAGAAACAGTGAGTTTTAAGTAAATCAAAATAGTTTCATTTTTCATTTTTGTTTTTCAGATAAGAAACAAGCCTACCGGCCAGGACAGCGAGAAAGTCCAGACGCACTGCTCAAGGAGTAGGAAGAATCTGACCGTTTTCTGAAACAAAACAATCTTAGGCTTCATTCTACAACTTTTATTCGCATAAGTCTCCCCCCAAGTTTTTGCCATGTTCAGGAACTTCCGACTGTACCCCCCAAACCTTTGACACGAGTTCTTCCAGCCTCTTACTTTATACCGACATTCACTTACGCCCTCCCACCACTCATTTATACTCTTTCCCGGTCTGTTCAATTCTCTTCATCTTTTGCACCCTGCATTTTTGGCATTTTTGAAAAGAAAACGACCAATTTCCAATCTGTGCAATAGTTTTCTTTTTCCTCTTTGTCTTTTCTCGCTTTTCTATAACACGATGGTACAGATAATTTATCTGAATTCGCTTTGAATAGGGTTAGTGTGACTTTTCCCCTAAATCAGTTGAATCAACACGATCTTCACCTCCTCCTCCCCCTTTTTTTATATTAATCTCCTTAAAATTATGTTTTTTAGTCTTTTTTCTTTGTAATTTGTGTCATTCTCTGTTCACGTTTTCACTGATGAGATAAATAATTTCCTGTTCTTCCAATATCGTATATTTCTCAGGAAACGGTTCATCTCACGGTGATTAGTCAGAAAACGGTGATTATCTTGATTGATATCCGTTTTATGATAAGGGAGAAGCTATTGACCGTCTGAAGGAGCGGCCGCGCCCTGATCCACCCACGCGCGCTTGTCTTATTGATGATTTGACAACGAATTGGTGGCGACCGGGATGGCTGAGTGGTCTGCATGCGCAACTGGTGAACAGTTATCAGTTGGGATCGAACCCCTCCTTGGTCCAATATTTTTGACCAACGACTTGCGCAAACTCCACATCTTCAAAGAAAAGCAAAAGAAAAAGACATAAACACTAATGAGATTGAACTCGACGTTTTTGATTAGAATAAGTGCATATATCTCATACATAATGCAAAAACGGTGTGTCGACCAATAGTTTTCTTCGCGTTTTTGCACAAACACCCATTCATATTCATTAGCGATTCACTGTATACACGCAAAGTTCATCTCTTTTTTTTGTTGGAATAAAAAGTAATCTGCGAAAGTGGTGACCGACGGAAATGAGTGTATCATCGACGTTGTCGCAGTTCCTTCAGCATATTCTTCGAGAGATGTCCCTGCGTCAGGCATCCAACAAGTTTCCATCGGTGAGTTCCATTTTTACATCTCTGATAAAAGTTAGACTAACTGGGCAAAAGGCCGGTTCAGGCTTTTGACTTACTTTAAATATTCTGATTGAACCCAAATTTTGCAGGCTTCTTGGATTTGGATTGAAGTTTTTAAGGCCAAAGTTTCAGACCGATCGGATTATCTAGTCTGGAGAATGGCTTGAGGCCGAAAAGGACGCAATTCTCGCAAAAAATAATTTTTTACCTTTAAAGTCGCATATCTCGGGACAAGCTAATTCGATTGATTTGAAACTTTAACTTTAGATTCTTTCATTCAATTCCGAAAAGTCTGCAAAGTTTGGGTCCGAATAGAATACTGCAAATGGGTCAAAACTTCGGGCCTCAAAAAGTAATCGAGAGAAATAGGCCGGTCTTTTGTTGCAACTCACAAACCCTCATGTTTATGTGTTCGCATTTCCTAAAGCTATTGAACTCCAGTCTCACGGCGAGTCGGTTAGAAACGTTAAACATTATGTGATATCTATTTAGAGACATGTTTTCTTAACGACACGATTTTTGTGCTTCACTTGTAGAACTAAATCTCGAATCGATTAGCTCTATAAGTCGCACGGCTCATCCTTTCCATTGTACTTTCTCTTCTTGAAATCCGGAGACGGGGAGAATGAGATTACGGCTGTCTCTTGGCGCCTAGCATCCGTCTCCTAATCTCATGCCAATGACGAGCAAGATATTATTCGAGTATCGATAAAACATAAGGAAGACAAGAAATCCGGCTTCTTCCATTCTTGTCCCCCCCCTTCCAACCAATACTCGCTCTTTGCAACCGTCGGATCGTTTCATTTTTGATAGAAGTGAGCATAATTACCGAATTCCGGACTTTCGTAATTTCATTGTTTTCTTGTTCGTTCGTTCGTTCGTTCCACCGCCGCCACTCTTCATGTTCCCAAAAACACTCAGCCATGAATAGGCTAAAACTCCACAACTTTCTAGTCAGCAGCCCCTCCGGAAATTGATGCTTGCCGCTTTGTGACCGAGCTCAGTATATCAGATCGAACCGCCTCTCTCCTTTTTTACGTTAAAATGTGTTTCCATTTTCTGAATTACGTTCTTCCTGTTGCTGTTGCCAATATTTATCACGCAACTCAATCTTTTCCGCTCTCTTTCAACAATTTCTCGTTACGTGTACTGCAGTGTCATGTGCAGCACATTATCTCGTTTCCGCTTCTCTCGCACTTTTTCTGCTTTCCTGATTAGAAACATCACCGTCTTAGTTGCTCCGACGCCAAACTATCTCTCATATCTTGGTTTGTCAGAGAACCTTTTGCCCTGAAAACTACCGTAGACTTTATTCGAGGTTTGGACCCTATTTGAAACCTTATCAAATGCACTTTTCCGCTTCTAAGAGATGCATAAATTCACAGTGATTTGCCCCCGTTGGAGCATGTTGAACTAGTGTTGGGATTATCATCGTCGAGTCGCGAAAGAGGTGGATCCATTAATCCCTTTTCAATAATTTTCTCGATATGTGGAGAGGAATGGCAAAAAGAAAAGAGGAGCAGCATGTTAATCTCGACTCAGGAGCACATTGTCCGGATGTGTCACGCTGCCATCTGAACAACCGACACGTGCGGATCACACTGTTCTGCCCTTTCAGCAGCGGGCGCATTCAAATCGGATAAGAGTGCAACAGAAATCTGTTATAACATTATATATGTTACCCTCATAGACTCGGGCAGTCGGCCGAATCTAATTCTCATTTTCTTTTCTTTTTTCTTCCTTTTTCGTTTCGGTCTTCGTCTCATCTGAATGTTTTCGAAACCACAAAAAAGCTCATAAAGTTAAGCCGAACAGCAGTATGTCCTTTACTGCTTTTTCCTCTTTTTTCAACAAAACAATAAGAAAAATAGTGACGAATGGAAACTAGATTAACATTAAACACAAAGTGTTTTTCGATCAGTCAAGTTGGATCCAAATGTCCACTATTACAATGGTCCCCATCCGTCTAGCTATTCGCGCTCTCTCAGCTGACCGCTGCATCACTAGATCAACACACACCACGATAATCACTTTTGATTTCTTCCTACGTTGTTTTTGTTCTGTTCGCTGAAGTTCCAGAGCCAATCGAGAACTGAGTGTAAAATTGATTTCACTTTTTAAGCTAAAGCTCAAAGAGTAGTTTGCTTTTCTATTATTTTTTGACAGCTCCGCGCCAAACTCTATTTGCGCGTTCAATACTTACCTTAGGTTTCTCTTCGTCAATAAATTATGGAATGTATGCGTCCCGAATCAAGTATGTTATATCTTTGCGTCAGGTCTTACCTTGATATTATATTTCACCGCAACGTTTTTCTGATCACCCTCATTTCATAGAACAGAAGGCTAAAACGCCATTTCTTTCTCTTCGAATTACACAAAAACTGATTGAGTTGTCATTTTCTCAAAAAATACATCTCAGTCTATGTATTTTCGCATTTTCTCAAAATGTCCAAGTCCTTGCCTTTGATTCTTGAATCTCTGAAACTGGTATGTTTGTCTGAAATTGAACATTCATGAAGTTTCGAGCGATCTTAAAGTCAAAGTCCCTTTGTCTCCGACTTGAGACGTTTTTCTCCGTATACACTATATATCTGTGTGTAGCTATGTGTATGTGTGTATCAACAGCTTAAATAAATCCCGAATTTCTTAATCTTCGCATCCTATGCGTATTCTTTCTAGCTCGACGCGTGGTTTTTTCTCTAATTCTTTCATTGAATGTTGAAAGAGTCAAATATCGATAAATCATTGACATTCAGTATTTCTGTTAATCAGTCACCGTTTTTTGCAGGTTGACTCAATGCCTACTTCACGGGATTCGTCGATGGAAACTACCGACAGGTTGGTTGGTTTTGTCATGCACTTTCAGCACTTACAAGATTACCACATATCTGCTGTGTTAAATTGAATTAGATTCTTTTTTCTGAATCCTCGCGGCGAACCCGAACCTGTTGAGTCAAAAGTTTTGCAACTCACACACATGCACGAGGGCTGACCATGATTGTTAATTGAATTATTTAAAAGCGACCCTTCTTCGCTAGATTCCTTTTCTTCTTTTCGTCTTCTGCTCGACCATTCCACTTTTATCGAGTACTCTCTAGACAATATGTCCCCATCGTATTTTTCACTGACTCCTGTCAATCCTTCCGAACTTTCCATATCCTGGAGCGATTTGCGCAGCGATGAGTAAGTCTTGAAATGTGAGATGGGGGGGAGTCTGTGAATGTTAATGGTGTAATTTGATAGATAGGAATCGACAAGTTCAAAAATGATTCGAAGAAAAAAGTCTTCAATATTCTTCAAACGTGACTTTTGTAGAATAGAATTGCAAAATACGTGCAGGTTAGGTCAGAATCTAGTTGGGGGTGTCTCTCTTCTTGCATAAACTTTCGAGACATTTCACCTCGTTGATCATGGGCACATGTTAATGTGCTGCTCATTTTCACACCCACCTCGGTACGTGTTCTCATTTCCAGTTCAGTTTCTGTACCTCTAAGTGCTCCTAATATGATATGCGAAAGCGCGTGTTTTTCCGCCATCATCATAGTAGGCTAGAAGTCTAATTCATCTTTTCCTGCTTATCACCCCTCCGCCGATGATGGTGGTTTTGCCAGCGCACTAAGTCAGTCTCAAGACTCTTCAGTCTTCATTTTTCCTGCCATCTATCCCGCGGCCAGCGCTAAGTTGTTCGTCGACGACGACTAAAAACTGCCTCCGCACCACACCCGGCAGCAGATAATCAAATTTCAATATATATATATGTATGTGTTTATCCGTTTTGTTAGTGAAAGTGGCAAGGGCCCCCCGATTTTGATACCCATTTGAGAAAAAGTGTAATGGCTAATGACTACAGGTACCCATTTGGGTATACGACCGAGTTGGCTCGTACCGAACCGTCAGCGTCAACAGCCAAACGACTACGACAGAGGTTACAACGACAGCAGAGCGGACAGTCAGGTAGGTGATACTAAGAAACGAATGGGAACATGTGTCCCTTTTAAGTCAGGGTCTTAGAACCGAGAATGACGTGACTTTTTTAACCTCCAGTGTCATTTCTTTCTAGTTTGAAAGAAAGAAACAACTGGGAGGATCATTGAGCATTAGTACATCTTTTCTGGATACTGACAACTTGTTCGTTCACTGCGCTTCACCGACGTCGTCTTTTCCTCCATATTTAGTTTTTATTTCTTTATACATACGCTATTCTCGGATTTGACCTATTCTCAAAAAAGGAAAGTGCAATGTATGCTGTAGCGGAAAATCCGTGATAAGCGAACATCAAATCTTTAATCTCCGGGGCGCTGACTCATCTACCTCCCCAATTCTGACGTTTTTCCGATAAATGTGACCATCCTTATCAAATTATAGGATTATCCGGTCGACGGTACACTGGAGAAAGCAGCGAGTGCTCCTCACTTGTCGGAACACCCACGGACACTGGTAGATCGTTCACATTCGGAGCGGCGCAGAGAGTTATGCGGGAACGGTATGTCAAATCGGTCCATACGAGATATCATAAAGTTTGGGTGCAAATTGAACCCCAGACAGTACCCGGAAAGTAATCCGATCTCGTCGAAATCGTTCTGTGCGGCTAATTAGTCATTTGAATGCGAGAAGTCGAGTCAAATGTCGCAAAATACTGCAGCTAAATCTGAATATCAAATTCCGGCTCATTTTCTCGGAGCACACGCGTGATGTGTATTCGGGCGAGCTCGCAACGAAAAAAAAAACGATATTGAGCTATGGTGTCTCCGGAAAGAACGTTTGTTTTCTTTTATATAACTTATAGAATAGAATGAACAAAAACAGAAACACAAATGAAATTAGGAAACGAAGAGAAAGGGGGCAGATTTTGTAGTAAGCAAACTTAATTTAAAAGTCTTTTTTTGGTCTGAACTAGCCGAACTATCACCATTGCATTGTTTTGTTACGGAGATCTATGGTCGGTCAGATATATTGAAGCTGAAACTGAAACTGAAGACAAACGTCATGCGATCCTGGTCCACGCGAAACTATCGTCGCATTTTTTTCAGCGATGATCGAAAACCATCTGTGACCCAGAACTTGTCAGAAATAATGCTCGAGGTGAGTTAGCCAGAAACGGAAATATAAAATATTCAGATAGGTCAAGTCTCCGCTTTTCTTTCTTTTATCCTTGATTTTTTCGTTCTTCTCTGAATCCAATTTTCTGCATTTGACATATTCTTGAGAAGTACTAGCAGAGTAAAGGAAAGTCTTTGCAAAAAATATATGTTGTCTGTTCTAATTTTCTCATTTTCAACTTTAAACTTTTGACAATCTGCAACTTTCGTCCGTTTCTTTTCCCCTCCTACGTCTTCGTTTTTCTGTTCCTTCACTGCTAACATCTAATTGACATTTTCACTATTTAGCTTTCGTAATGTAAGCAAACACACAGCAATGTTTTCCATTTCCAATTTCAAAATACGACTATCTGTGAATCGAAATCTTTGAATTAAATTTAAGAAAAACTCTATTCCAGGCGATCCACTATGAAGATGTGAACTTGATGGAAAGGTTACTGACGGCGCATAGTTCGAAGCAACCAATGTCAACATCGCCGTCAATTGGTAATTCATAGGACTCGTCAAGCCTGAATTGATGAGTCGTCGACACGTCTTCCCCCTTTTCTTTCAGGTAGCACCAACACTTTGACGGATCTTGCGCAACGGAGACATGGAGCGGGGGCGCATCGACGTTCAAATGCCAGTAGTACGGTGTCGACGCATTCGGGAGGAAGGTGAGATAGAAAACAACAATTTGGAAGAGGGGGGAAAACCTCAGACATTCTCGTTGGGATGGAAAATGTTTGTGTGCTATGAAATATTCATTTTTTGGTTTTTGAAAGTGGGAAAAGCAGCCAACACACAAGTTCAAATTGTGACACTTCTGATGGCGTTTTTCAGTTGAGTGATATCATTTATATCATTTATCTACCTACAGATCCACGTGCGCCATGATGAACACCTTGCACATGGCAGTGGCGCATAAACAACGCGACATTGTGGAACTTCTCCTCAAAAACGGCTACGATCCGAACCTCCCGGCATCATGTCACTGCAAAGGGAACTGCACGGCCACCGGCAACATCCCTCTGACTTCCATCATCCCAAGGTACCCAAAAAATCTCTCAAAAAACCTTCAACGCCGTCATAAAGTACAAGCATTTCAGTCCTCCGCAAAACATGTTTCGTGATAAGAATTTCTGAACGACTTTTTCTTGACTCGATCTCGCCCGCACTTCCGAATAATTTCAGAACACATTCGATGACGCCAGAGTTGTGCTCGACGTGCTCCCAGTTGCGAGTTGTGTCGATTGTGGATCAGACGCCGCTCGGAGTGGCTGTGCGGTCGCAATCAAGCGAGTTGATAGCACTGCTCATTGCATACGGAGCGGATGTTAATTTGGGTGTGTTTTGGATGTTTTTCTGCGAGAGACTTGTGGCGCAGAGTGCGCAAAGGACGGAATTGGTATGGGACATTAGTCTCAAAAATGCTTTTTCGCTCTGTCAGTTCCCTGTCATGAACGATTAGTTAGGGCATTGCGGAAGTTTAAACTTTGTTGATTAATACGATACATTTTTCATTCTGTTTACCACCGCGCCCAGAAGGAGGCTCAATTAATGAATAAATAATAATTGTAGGTGATGATGATGGCAACACACCGTTGATGTTGGCAGTACGGGAATCTCCACTCTCATGGACCTCGCTCCACACTCTTATCTTTTTTGGAGCTCAGTCAGTGATTTGCCTCCAACCTACTATCATATTCGCTTTCTGTTTCATTTTTATGTTTTACATTCCAGAATTGAGCAAAAAAATATGCGAGGCATCTGCCCACTTGACCTGGCTCCTGAACTCAAGAAACTTCAACAGACGTGCGTGGAGGAACTGTTCAAGAACGCGTGCTCCGGCGACAGTGAACCGCCGTCCCGGTCCACTCCGGGACCATCGGCCAAAAATTGGAACAGGCTACAAGTTGACAACGGTGAGTTGAAGAGAAGAACGTCAAACTAAAATGTACACGTATTCGATCGATATCTTCCTGAGCCGACTGATTGACTGACTTACTAGTGAGCATGAGCCTTTTTGTTCTTCCTTCTTTATTTCTTTTTTATAAAAGCTGCTCCGATGACATTATAATTGAATTCTCACGCGTTCTCTCCTCATCTTCAAGACGAGACGAGAAGTGACTTTCATCTCTTCTGCCCTCAGTTCAGCTGGAGCATTCCAAAAAAAGACGAGCTCCTTGTTTCCCCCCGCTTCATTTTCTTTCCCTCGATTGTCTTGCATAGTGTGTCGTTTTTTGTTCAGTTTCCCAAGGAGAACGGTCGCTGTCGAAGGCTCCGCTGAGCCCGAAACCGTCGGCAGCAGCGAGTGTCTCGACGTGTAGCATGCTGGAGACATCGTCAGCCAAAGAGTCAGCACGACGGAAATCGCTGGTTTCATTGCAGTTGCATCGAAAATCTCGGAATGTCAAAGAATGTGAGTGCCCTTATTTTGGACTGATTCTCTAAGTTTCTTATCACAACTTTTTCGTTTCAAACCCCGTTGTTTCGGTGCGCCTTCACGCCCTCTCCTCCGCTTTTCAATCCCGCCAATTTATGTGTTGTCAGGCTTTCTCACTTTTACCCTTGTATTGATTTAAAGCAAAACATAGTATAGCAGCAAAACTAGAAGACAAATTTTTATATTTTTAAGCCCGAAAAAAGATAGTTTGTATTTTGGAAGCCTTGGAAGGAATAGCCGAATAAATTGAAAGAGGGCAAATAAGTTGCCTTGTTTCGCTTCACTTACCAGTGAGCAGGAAGAATTTAATTTCGAATGCTTAGTCGTGCTCGCAATCATTTCCCATCCCCTTCTTTCTTTTCTTCCTTATCCACCCACTCTAACTTTTCTGGCAGCGTCCCCCGTTAATCTTGCGTCAGTTTATGGCGGGGCGAAGGGAGCCTTCCAAATCATTTTGGTTCCCGTTAGAGACCCCTAAAAGATGTGTGCGAAAATAGGGATTAATGGCGGGAAGCGATGGTGCCGCGAGTAGTATTCTGAGCAAAATCCTTGACGGGCCACAACGCCACAATATGTGGCGAAGCGTGGCACTGAGGTCCGACTCGAGAACACTGTCTGAGAAGCGTTTCACCCTACGTATTCCTTTAGATCCGGTCATTGACTGTGTCAGTTGGGAACAAGCATGGGAACTGCTCAAGAAGATGGCCTGTAATCCAGAGTGCCTTGACAATATTGTGGTAAGAATTCGGAATCCAACAGAATCTCTCCATTTTTCTTCATTTTCAGAACTCATTGTCAAAGTTTGCCGCTCAAATGGAAAATGCACCATCGAGCGTCGATCGTGATCAATTCGACGCGCACATGGGTGGACTTTTGCACAGAATGATCCATGTAAGAAAAGACGAGAAACATATAATTTGAATGCACTTTAGACGGCCATCAAGGAGTACGAGTCTTCGACACCAACCTACAAAAAACAGAAGAAACTGCATCTAACCTGGTTGCTGAGCCAAATTGCCACGTTCTGCTTCACATTTCTGCAGAAAAGTGGGACCAGTCGGCAGTTCTCAGCATTAAACACCTTGAACAAAGTAATAACTGGATGAATCAGAAAGATGGAGTACATCATCTATTTCTAGATAATCGACGCTGGTTTAGTTCACGACTTATTCGCGTTCAACGATGTCATATTTCATTCCTCCCGGATACTGAACAGATCTCATGCCTTTGATTCCGATGAACCGCCTACGCCTTGTAAGATTTCTTGCGTTTCGATAATTTCAATATGTTTCCTGTTTCATTCCAGCCGGCGAGTCTTTCAATTCCAATGCTGACCAAAACTCGACAGTAGATCATGTCTTTATTTACGGAGCTGGTTACAAGTAATTATATTCTTCCAGTTATTGCTTTTTATCAGAATCACTTCCAGAGACCAGTCACTTCTTCCTTCTCCAACTGTGGCGCCGACTCGTCACAAGTCTGATTTGATGAATTCCTTCAGTGACATGGATCCGAGCCAGGGTTTGTGTTTGTTTGCACAAACTTCCGCACAAAAACAACACATTTCCATTTAGTTATTGTTGCTCTCCACAACGCGATAACAATGCAAAATCGAGAAGCGGGCTCCAGATCTGTTTGCAGTCCGGCACACCGATGGAGGCAATGTTGTGCACATTGCACTCAGATTCTCGTGGCCAGATTGCTACTTTTTCTGACGCATGCAAAGTGGGACCTGAAAATGAGAAGATTAACATAGAGAAAGTGTGTTTCAGGAAGTTCCGAAGTCGTCTCTCAGACCGACACCAACTGCGGAGTCTCGTCGCACTTCTCGAGCCAACTCTCGAGCCTCAACTTCTTTGTCTTCTCCTTCAGTGCCTTGCAATGATCGCTTTGGATCCTTCGACTCATGTCACTTTGATTGATATTCAAATTGACGATGTGCTCATACAAATGCTGCTCCCCGCTGACGACTGGTACTACACCAACCACAGTACCAAGTATGGAACATTTGTGAAATATCACGCGGCGAGAGTGCTCGTTTACGTTGGAATGGGAGATCGTGTCGGTAGCCGAGTGAATCTGTTCAGCTTGTTAGCTTTTGAACCGTCTGCAAAGAGTGGAAGCCAGCAAAATGAGGACGACTACATTTGCGAGACGTGTGCCACTCCCCGGAGCATGAGCACATTTTCCCGATCTGCTGTTTCGGTTGAGGGCGTGTTGCTGAAAGTACTGGCAGAGGTGGCGGAGGTAAACGGAAAAGTGTTAGAAGTGAAGCTGATTATTATTTTTCAGTTAGTGAGACAGAGTCAGCACTTGTCAGCAAGTGAACCGATCACTGAAGAGTCACCGAGCGCAGGATCTCCTCCAGCAGTCCTTCCCAACCAAGCAGAGCAAAAGAATATCATCGAAAAGAACACCGAGAAACTGACACAGCTGGGATGCCAGATTTTGATATCTCTAGAGCAACTGGAAGCTCATCTGTGCAAATTAGGACTAGTCCTAGATTCGGTTCTCCTTCTCCGACTCCTTCTGCACAAACTGTCTTGGGATCTAGGCCTGGTGACGAAGAAACGGGTAGCCGTGGTGGACCACGTGTACAAACCGATCACCGACCCGAGAGCTCATTCCAGTTGCAGTCTCGGAAACAACAGGTTTGCGAGCGTCCTGTGTTGCTCTGGCTGCGTTTATTTCGCTTCTTTTCCAGAAACTTTGGTAAATCTAAATCTTTTGATAGGCGAGAGGATAGCAAACGGGATAAGAATTATCTGCGTGTCGACCAAGGATCTCGGGCTTCCAAAAGAGTTCACATCAGACGATCGAGTTCCGTCGAAATCATCCGACCAAAACGACTCAGTTCCGGAGCCAAAGACATCAAGAATAGAGAAAGAAGGAAACGGTACTACTATATCTTCCCAGGATTTCAAATAACAAAACTCTTAAAATTGCAGACTAGGAACCGATACCAGTAGCGGGTCGAATCGTTCCAAAAAAACCAATTCTTCGTCCTCGTCTGTCCAAAAACATCTTCCCAAATACATTCAGTCGCTATTCCGAAGTCGTATGGGCACCGATCCGTGCAAAAGGACATCGAGAAGTGAATCCACGTTACCGCACAGTGACTTTTTGTTGTGTTATTTCTGCCATTCACCTCTATCTCAAAACACACTCATCGGCGTTTCCTCAAAATGCCGTATTTCTTTGCAAGCTCTGCCTAATCGCATGTCAGAAACATTCACAACTTTTGAGAACGAGTTTTGATCATAATTGTTAGTCTCACTAGTCAAACAAAAAATTATAACGTTTTTAAAAACGTGAAAAAATGCGCTTTTCGTACACGCACTCTGTTTTGTAACGTGGTCTCAATAGATGTCACTTGCTTTTTCAGATAGATTGCTTTCGGAACTGCCTCTTTTCAGAGAAAGTTCATAATAACCCGATGTGTTTGTAACTCATCCTTCTGCCAAATTATTTATCAAACCACAAACGTTGCCCATTTCAGGAGATTCCAACGAAAGCAATACAAGTGGGTCGGATGCCGTTCTGGAGTTCACCCGAAAGTTGCAAAACTATCCCTTAACCAGGAGAGAAGCGCAGAGATTGACATATCGAAGCAATGGACAGCAAGATTCGAACGATTCGAAAGTGGGACCAAGGACAATGGGATACGTTTACTTGCCGGAGCTAGAAATCCAGGGAGCTAGTCCTCCAAGGTAAATTTTTGTTTAAAAAAAACGAAAAACTGTCGAACTAAACAGATCTCCGGGTCCGTTGACCGCCAACTCATTGGAGGAAGGAACAACAATGTTGTTGGACACTCGCCGTCCAAGCAGCCCACAGGCCATCCCTGGTCTTCCACAGATTGAAATCCGTCGTCCGTCTGCCCTTTCTCAATTCGAGTTTGGATATTTCGTCAATTCTCCGGAGCTAAGCGGAAGTGAAGTGTCCGACTGCGCGCCTCTTCTTCTCAGCGGCCAAATTGGCGGCAGCCGAAAAAGTTCCGATGGTGAGTGGGGGGAAGAGAAACGAGACGACGCCCGGCGCTCACATGTGTATGCGTTTCGCCTCGCCCGCTATCGCCATCCCATGTGGTCTAGTGGTTAGGATTCGTGGTTTTCACCCACGCGGCCCGGGTTCGATTCCCGGCATGGGAAGTTTCTTTTTTTTTGCAGAAACATCTCTGGGTGGCTGGTCAAGTCGAGCTTCGTCGGTAATGAGTCAAAGATCGTCCCGTTCGAGTGTGGGCCTTCGTTTATCAACGTTTTCGGGCGGAACGAGTATTGCTTCCGACAATTCAGGACCTTTCCTGTTTAGTTTTGTACTGAGAAAACGTGCATCAACAATTGGAACGCGGATTCCGATTCCAAGAAGGGCTTTGTCGAGATCTTCGGGAGACAGTCTAAGGGTTCCGGACAGGGAAAGTCCTCTTCATTTGGCCAGTATGACCGAGATGAATCCGGACTTTCAATGTGTGCGACAACTCATTCTCAATCTTCTGAATGTTTACACTAAAAGGTAGCAATTATGTATTGTGAATGAAATAATCAAAAAATTAAGTTTATTCAGAAATGACAACGTGGTTTCCACAATGAAAGAGTGCGCTGACGTTCTTCGTCAAATTCTGAACTCTCCACAACATCCAACTGTCAAGAACTGGTGTGCCGAAATAATTCACGTCGTCAGCACGCACGTCGAAGAGGAAGAACCGACAACTGCGGAGAACAACGAACAAATCAACGACGAGTATTTGGAAGTAAGCACAAAAGAGAACGATATTGCTTTTTGCTCCTTCTGTTTGGCGGATTGTTCTTTTCTGATATGTTTCTTTTTGACACGTTTTTTTCTTGTTCCCTGTGTCACTTTTTGTTTCGTTTCTCTTTCCATCTGGCCATGAACCATAAGCAGGAGGCAAAGATTCTAAATCGTGGAATCGCTGAGCTTGTTCGACGAGCTACCGTCAGTGCCTTATTTCCGAATGGGGCCGTGTCGAGAAGACATGTTCGAGGCTTACCGGCTATTGAAGAATTGATGGACGAAAGTGACTTGTTCGAAGTTCAAGAGGATGATGAAATCGAAACGGACTCAGAGTGCTCTGCACCAACCATCGACGTCACCGTCCCAACAGATGGATCGGTCCGGAATATGGAAGAATTTATTGCGAATTATGACGGCGATTTCGGTAAGTCCTTTTTACTTTTCCGATTCCCCACGGATTACGAACGATTGATGTTTCGTCTCTGAACGTCGTAGCATAATTGTTACGTCTTTCAAATTTTCCTGATGCCACATTTGTTTTGATGTTCTCTTCTAGGCGACTCGCCAACGACCAGCCAACCATTCCCCAGTTTTTGAGCTTTAAGAAAAGAACACGTGTTGTATGACTTGTTGTTGTTTTGTGGCGATACAGTGAAATTGTGCTTTAGGAAAACTGGCACCGTCAAGTCATCCGCTAACGGCTCCGCGCCGTTCGCTCCACATTGGAGCACTTCTGCCGGGTGCCAGCAGATTCACCGCTCGACTGAAACGCTCGAAATCGTTGCCGCGGATTCAGAATATGGATCAAATAAAAGAGGCCATCAGACGGAAAAGCTCGTTGCGAAAGTGGTTCGCCACCCGCACGGTTGCTGGGAGACGGAATAGCAACACAAACAGCTATGAATGCAAGCGGACGTCGATCACTCACGAAGACTTTCTCTCTCAAATGCGCAACGTTACTCGCAACACTCTCAAACATCTGCTGTTTCCCGACAAAAAAAGTGAAGTTCGCATTGTGAAGCTTTCCAACGAAAAGTTCCACGATGTCGAAGCGCTCACCCGCCAAATCAACGAAATGGTCATGATTCCAACTACTGCGAAGCCGACAGAGATAATTAAATAAAGGGTTCACTGTTGAATTTTATGTTTTTCCGTTTTTGATATGAATAAACAAATGACGAGCAGTGTTGATAAAACAGTCATAAAAACGAGAACATGACGCGTTTCTGATTGTTGTTAGGATGTTTGCACATCTAAAAGCGTTCCCATGCTTGCATAAAAATTTGTTTTTATTTTGCCAGTCAACAACCTCATTTTCCCTACCAACGTGTTTTTCGATATGTAGAGAAGCTCATAACACTACTTCCTGTTTCTGCCGGTAGTATTCGTACGGTCAATCATTCAATCACTATGCTTTCATGTATTCTTTCAAAATTACTAGGGGAGAATAAAGAGAAATCTTTTTTGAACCCCAACTACAAAAAGAAGCGAGTGAATCCTAAGTTCAAAATACTCACTATGAATCCGGATGATGAAGAGATTCAAAAATTACTTCAACAAATTCCCTCGACTAGTAATTTTTTTGTGTTTGAGTATTGGACAGTCGAGAATGAGTACGAGCAGTACTTTAAGAACCAACTGTCCAGATTCACCTGCTATTGTAATTCAATAATTTCGCGTGTTGGTGATTCGCTGAACTTTTGCCGCAGTGAAAACATCAGCGACAATGGAAATGTGTTGTTCTCAATTGATTACTGGATTGACGAAAAGTTGTTCAATAAACTTGTCAAGCCAAAGTCTGGGAAGAGAGTTATTATCTTCAAAGTAGAAAAATGTTGAGTATTGCGAAATAGTTATGTTTTTCTTTCAGTTCCAAGACCAAGTGATATCTGGAAGTTTGCCATGTCCCAAAGAAGAAGCGGCGTACTTGGCGAGCATTCAGTTGTCTGTCGAAGAACAATGGCCAAGCAACAAACGTACTCAGACCATCCGGAGGCACTTGCTCAAAGGACAATTTGGTCAGAATATTAAACTCTTTCAAAACAATCGAATAACTTCTCTTTATTTTCAGGTAGAATTAGAGACCTGGCTCAAAAGATCATGGTGACACCCTGGGAAGTAGATCAGAATCTTTACTGCACTCCTCCGAGATTCCCCAACGAGTCAACAACCGCAAGTAGGGCTCAATCGGTGGTGGAAGAGATCCAGCATCGGTCAAGAACCCCGACGCTCCTGAGATGCATTACGAACACGGACGGTTTGATGTCCGAAGAGGTTGGCTGTAAAGGTGTTTTTTTTTTCAAATTCTTGTTGAATTACAGATGCAGGCGCAGTGTTTACCGGTCGACTTGCGTGGCGATCGTCGGACAATAAAACTCGTCAAGGTGTGAAATCATTCAGTGATCAGTGAGAAATCTGATCAATTTTGCAGGAAAGGAAGAGAAAATTGTTCCACAGTCAAGTTTACGAAAGTGAAATCGGGATGAAGAAGTTGTACATTCAGGTTGGTCAAGAAGTTATTAGGCGTGGGAAACTTGTCGGATTAAACGTTGCATTCAAGTCACAAAGCATCCTCATTCTTAATTCTAGTTTTTGCATTTGCAGTGTCGCTCAGTACCAATCACAAATAACATTCGCCATTTTTTACACCTGTGCAAATCGGAGCCATGATTTTTATGTCTCGAGACGTGAAAACCCCCAATTTTACGAGGCCCCCACGCGTAGACCCCTAAATTTATTCGTTTTTTTTTGTTGTTACTCACAATGTCTATATACATAACGAACACTCGTTTTTCAGACCGCCAAAAAGTTGGCCGCATTTGGTTGCAAAGTTTTCCAAGTGAAAGAGTTGCTACACGGCCGAACACTGCGTAAAGTGAGTTTGGGCTCTTATGAATCCTCTGAACATTTCACTCATTGCCTCCACTTTTCTCTGTCCGTTTCTCGCCGCGTTCTGTTTACGTATCCGGAGGCAATGGGGGGAATGACTCAAAAGTGCATCGGCACAAGCTGTTGTTGTTCCATGACCTCGTCGTTTTCCTCACTTTTGTTACCACTTTTCTTGCCCGCCTTCATTTATTTTCATCTAGTTTTTCTCTATTCTAAACACTGTCTAACTTTCTTGCCTTTCCTAAGCCGTCGCCAAATCGGAATGCTGAACAAACAGTGTACTCAACACTCAATTTTTCACAATTTGCCTGTTTTCCGCGAGTGTCTTGTTTGTGACTTGGAGAAAGGACAGAACGGTTGCGAAATGAGTTCATACAACGGAAATACTATAGATTCCCAAAAGTTGTAAACTGGACTCTGGACCCATACAATTTATCGTTTCCATGTTCACTCATGGTTTGATGAAAACGTGTATTTTCAAGTTTCAATTCAATTTCCAAATGGCGCGGTCCTTCTACTTATTGTCAAACAAACATTACTTTCATTCAACATTCTGATTAGTTCCGGAAACTTGTTTTGAACTGGATATATTCGCGAAAGACCTGCGAGCCGAGTGATAGTGAGTAATATTGACACGCACTCGAGCCTACCCCCAGCGTATCGAATAGTGATTGTGCGAGGTGGGAGGCGCATTGTTTTGTGGCTTTGTTCTTAGCAGACTCCTCACTTCAAACATCGGCCACCCCCGTCTTTAACAGTCGCTCCGCCCTCTCTTTCGTTCCAATTTTTGAAAACAACTCGCTCACACTTGAAAAATAGATTGGTTCTTGATCTTGATCCCAAATCAAAAGCCGAAAAGTTCTTAATCCACGCGGCTGCGCGTCTTTTGTGTTTGCTCATTGTGAACGGTTTTTTGCAGAAAAAAGTAGAATGTTTTAATCGGATGAGAAGTTGAGAAAATGAGAAGTTGAGAAAGTTGAGCGACCGCCTTTTAATTCAAGAAAATTCAGTGTCCAAAATTTCCGAACATTTGAAAATAATTTACAATAATTTGTTTATTCCGTAACTTGCAGGCCACCAAAATCTTACAAGTATCAAAACATGAAATTATTACAGTAATCGAGAAGTTTTTCTGAACATGAGTCAGGCAATTACCATTAGGTTCTTTTCGGCACGAACAACGGCAACGCCAATATTTTTCTCTTTTCATTTTTTCAACCGTCTGCCTTCTTCTCTGCTCCCTTCTCCTCTCATTTCCGGATCTTTTTTTTATCAAGTACCATCCCATAACCTCAAGATTTCTGTGAAATTCCTGGGTTTAATTGTCCGAGAACATGGCGTACTTTCGACATTTTTCAAATTGTTTACTCATCTCACCTCAGAACGTGTTTGTTTTCGTCTAAACAAGTAGTTTTGGGTTTTGTTCGACACAACGATCAGGCGACATCTTGAAAGCTCTCAAAGCTCATGTGTTGAATCACCATCACCCGCATAATTGCGTCGTTCTCACAAAATTCATCTTCTCTTTTTTCTTTTCACTCTTGAGGAAAATTCATATGTCGGAGAAGAGATCGCATGTTTGCAAAGCACGCCTTCTTGCCCATCCCTTACCCATTTTTCTCTCCATTTCATCAGTTCAGTTCTCAATCCTTTTTGGTTCTTTGTGTGTTCGATATCGAAACGGTCGCTATTCCCGCCGTCTAATAGTGGTTTTGCCCACAGACTCTTCGGCTCCTCTGTCTGTCTTCTGCTCAATTGTGCCTGTTGGACGGATCGACTAAACTTGTGTTGAAACGACAGCACGCGTCGACCCTTCAACAGTGGAGAGTTGGTGGTGGGGTCAGCAAGCATCAACTGCTGCTGGAATTCCGTGGAACAAAGTGGCAGCTCATCGGTAAGTGAAATGGTGTTAGAAACGAGTTACAAGCTTTCACTCTCGTATGTTTGACCTTTGCCTTCGAGAAATGATCAAAATTCAAAATTCATACGCACAGGAAATCCACTTCCTGTCCACTGTTTCTGAGAGTAATCCAATATGAAACAAAAACGTATCCATTTTTGCAGCGCCATCGTATAATGCACTGAAGTCGATATCGATGACATTATGGGAGATTATGCAAAATTCTGCTAGCAATTCAATCCAGCGGAGTCTCAACCAGTCGATGCATCGTTCGCACACCGAGGCCACTGTTTGTACGTTTCTCGCTTTTGTCCTTGCGTCTTTTTCTCTGAAAACATTGATAGTCACAAAGAACCGAACTGACAAGTATGCCGGTAGGGCCATTCACAAATCCAATCACACGCAAACGACTCCTCATTTGAGAAGGAAAGGGGTGTAATGCGTGCCCGGGTACATTCCTGCTATAGGCCGCCCATTCCACAACCCTAATTGATCCTAAGAGATTTCACCGACGCCCCGACCAACCTCCTTTCAAAAAACTGGAAAATTTTTGCACTTTTATCTTTTATCTTTCTATTTTTATCGGTAGCAAAAAGTGAAACCTCAACATAATGAGTCTTATCTTGTGAACCGTCCGATTCTGATTGTGATTGCACCCCTGATCTATGAATATACCTAGTTTTGACACTGATATACTCCAAACACGTCATTGTGACCTTTTTTTGATTTGGAAATCCGGATAAATGCAAATGAACACCACTCCATGCTAGTTACATTTCTAGTATCATTTGAACTAAACAGAAAACAGAAAACACTTTTGCCCATCTATGATTACTGTAGGCTGATAGACGGTGCCCTGAATGGCTCTCTAAACACTTCTTTACTTCTCTCCACCTACTTTCGTTCATTGGAATTCGACTCGCCTATCAAATGCACTGCGGAAAACAGCCTGCTTCGTTATCAGCCCCGGTCCGATAGTGATTCACTTCGGTGATCTGCTCCCCTTTGCGAAACAACACGATTTCCGTCCTTCGAACAACCGTCACTGCCGTTCTCAAACGGATAAAAGTGCGGGAGACAACATAAATATGAAAACGATACACAGACACTACGTGTCTCTTTCCTTTTTCTTTTCCTTGCATGTTCCTCCTCGCTTCTCTCTCTCTCTCTCTCTTGTAGATCTCTCGCCCTGTTTCGTCTTTCATGCAATCACTTACAGTATTCATTGTGATTGACTATTCCCAATTATAAAATGCAATGAATTGGGATACTCTGAAAAACGTGCTGAAAGCACGGAGGATCACGAAACGAACGATTCCAGCCTACATTCATCGTAAGTCTTCTGACTACAGTAGTCTAATTACAAGTTTTCTGTCACATGCCAATGTCACATGCCAACTCACTGAGTCAGAATCTTTAATTTCTGGTTAGACAATAATGTTTATTTTTGAACTCTTATCGCTTTGACGATAAGAGTCCACAAATCAACGGAACTAACTACTATTAAAAAGTTCAATGAATAAGGAGAAGGGAAGTTCTTTGTGCACTTGATATCAAACTCAACTTGTAATCACAATCACGTTTTTAACAAATTCCAACCGTATTTTATTACCTGGAGGAACGTTTATTTTTGGTTTGTTTTCCGTGGTTTGAAGTTTGTTTTACTGTTAGAGGTGTCAGGACACACATAGTGATGTTGCCTTATTTCAAAATTCAAATGCGCCATTCATCCACCGCTAGAACACATTTCTAATGCCAGTCAACTCATATATTGAGCGCCTGAACAATGGCGACCCAAGTATTCAGTGATTTGTCAATTTTTCGTGTTTGCTCTCCTCTTCTTTCCAATATGCTAACCAATCAGTGCGAACTGAAAAATATGAACGAAATTCTCAAGGGGATCCCCGCATCGCTTCTATCCGTGGAGCTCAGTGCGGCTGCGGCAGCTGGGCACGCAAGATCCAAGATGCCTTTTCTTCGTGCCTCCTCCCCCTTTTTTCTTTTTTCGCCCATTTATCTGCCGCCCGCCTTCTAGTAGATCCGAGTCGAAATTTTTGCTTTCCTCAAAACGGGTGCCGTGTTTATCTGCTCATTTTGGCACGAAACATTCAGCTCTGATATTCTTTTATTCATTCGTTTCCTGAATCCTTGAAATGCTAACACAATGCCGCACGAACGTAAAATGACGTCTGTGGTATCCCGTTTGCTTCATGCTCTCGGAAGGTCACATGATCACGAAGAACCAGAAGTTGCTCCGGATCCGGATAGTCTTCTGGTCTATGTCTGTAAATTGGGTGAGTAGTGAAATGCATCCGGAACTTTTCGCTGTTTGCCATTTTCTTTTTCAATCCCCATAAGGATGGTGGTGGGCGTGCAAAAAAACGGATGTCAAAGCGCATCTAACTTTTTTATATGAAAAATGTTCGCTTCTTTCTTATCTTGGACGAGGGTTCGGCTTCAAGATTGAGATGTGGATATAGGCTTGTCACTAGAAACTTTAAATTTCGAACAAAAACCAAGTTGGATGTTTCAATGGAATCCGTGTACGCATATGACTTCAAAGTGAGAGTGAGCAAAGAAAGCCCCAAATTTAGCAAATCAGGCCCAATTGAATTGTTTGCGAGCCGTTTTTCTGTCTTGTTGCTCGTGTAAGTTTGACGCTCAAATAATTTGGTTGTGCCTCTCTTTTTGTCCCGAATTGCAACGAGACGTGTGCAGAACGCGGCTGTCCAGTTGTCCACGTTCTTCTGTTTCGACCCCCAACTTTTACAAATTTGTTTCGAGCAACAGATATGCATAGAGCTTGTCGTCCCCCAAACATCTTTTCAACTAGGACAAAATGAGAGAATCACGGAAAGAGTGAGAGAGAGAGAGAGAGAGATTCAAAATTGCAACACAATACGAAGAGCACAATTCAAAACCCTAATTGCACACAGAGCGGCATTTTTTGGGGGGAAAGAAGGCTCGAATAGCCAGCTGATTGTTGGTCGTTTGGTTGGGAAGAATGGCGGATGGGGGTGAAGTATATTATAGGAGAACAAAAAGAGGATTGGAAATGGAATGAGGTCTAATGGGATGCGTTTTTTAGCGACGTCGCGAAGCGATTCGACATCGTCGACACAGTCAGCCACTGCCGGATTCATTCTCAATGAAGAGCCAATCACTTTGTTTCGACTCGAACTTGAACGACTTCAATACATTCTTCATTTCCCGGAAGAAGTTGCATTTCAGGTATTTGGTTTCGCTGTCAATAGCTGATAACTCAAAGATTATTTCAGCTCTCTTCGACCGAGTATCAACTGTTCTACTCGATTCAGCCCATGGACTATGTCCGATATGTCAGTTGTGATCTGACATCTGTGCCAGTCTCTGAAAACCCGAGTCCGGTCAGAAATCTTGTGAAAAGACTCTCTGAGGTACTAAAAATCAATCACTCATCTGTTCCGTAACATTTTATTTCACAGGTATCTTCTTGGATAACTCACGTCATTGTCAGTCAGCCGACTCACGACGACCGTAAAATAGCTCTGACTGCCATTCTGAGAATAGTTGAAACGTGCTGGAACATTGGAAACTTTAATGCTGCCGTAGAGGTTCTCATGGGATTGAAAAGCGAAAAACTGCGTCCGTTTTGGCTTTCCCTGCGGCTAGAAGAAAAATCTCAGTTTGATTCAGTATGTTCCCCAAATTGAGGTAAATTCTGCTTCATTTTCATTTACTTTCAGCTCTGCGAAACATTGTTGCCAGCCAACCAGGCGCTCCCATCTCAAGCGTACATCAATGCGGTCCAAAGAGCTCTCCGAATGCCCCAATCTCGTGTCATCCCATTTTTCGGAATATTTCTACGTGATCTCTATGCCATTGTCAATGACTTGCCAAATATTGTTGTGATCGGGCATGAGGGTGAAACACAGAAGTTAGAATTCATGAACGATCCCAATGGCGAAGATCATTTCTCATCGAGAATCGGAGTGGGAGGTCTACTTAATGCTGACAAAATCAATCTTGTTGCAATCGGTCAGTCAGCATAGGATTATACGGGAGTAATGCAATTTTTATTTCAGTTCTTGATAACTTGGAGCTCTTCCATCGTCACAGTCGAACCATGATCAAGCACTTGGAAGACGCGGCGATCCCAGCCGCCCAAATACCACAAAATGAGCGGGAACAGAAAGAGAAAGAAGCAAAAAGTATGTGAACTTGTTCTGTTCCAACGAAAACCCAATTTCAGCGTACGAGCCAGTGCAAGTGGTGCGCGGGTCTTCCCATGGAGTGGCTCTCATTCCCCTGGACACTCTTACGTTCGACCTCGATGTCATCCAACGCCTACAACATGGAACCACAGTCATCCACTATGAGCCAGATTCGGGAAGAAGCAACTTATGTCTGCTTAGACTGGATCCGAGTTGCGGGCAAATAAACTGGCACAAGATTTCATACTCTGTTAACAAAGACCCCAAGGAGAAAGTGAGTTGGTTTGATGGTAAGCACGATAACTATTTTGTTGCAGGATGTGCTCGCGAAGGTCTCGGTTTCAAATCTCCAGCCATTGGATTCTGGAAGAGGAGCCGCGTCTCCAATGCCATCGGGAAGAACTCCGGGCACTGGAGGAGCTGGAATTGAAGAGGGAGAGCTCAAACTGAGCGTTGTGAAAGGCGTCGAACTGGTGGACAGTTATGACATTGACATTGAGGTAGAGCGTTATGACATGACACATTCAAGAAAAGACACATTCAGGCAATTTACCGCCGTCATTCCGTTGAAGAAATGTCGGTTCCGGTGTGCTGCTGGAAGGTCAGTCATGGTCAACTATTGTCTGACAACGAGTTCATTTACTTCTTGGCTCCACAGCAAATCGCCCACTTCTGGACGAACGGGTTGCAATCTGTATGTGATGAAAACTTTACGAACACTCTTTTAAACTAATTTTCAGGTAGTGAAAAGTCTGCAGAGACAGCAGAAATACCCGGACCGACGCATGCTTTGGATTAAGAACGTGTACCTCTCATTGTATGAGATTACCGGCGAAGCCAACTGTGGACCACGGCCCTACGAAGCACTTCAGGCATTTGGTGGGCGGGTTGAGCGTTGGAAAGGCTTTGGTTTGTTTTTTCGTTCTTGTGATAGTGACAGTTTGGGCTTTGCGACAAGCAATCAAAAACAAAATTATGTTATTTATTTTTTATCGCTTCATTCTCCGGTCGGCTTCAACCTGTACGCGTGTCTTTCTGTGTGTGCAACAGAGAAATAGTGCGGGGAGGTTAGATGAACATCATAATCATAAACGTGCTTATCTTTATTGCCGTGAACTTCATCGGCCGCCCTCCTTTCGGTTTTTCGATTTCTGGAGCTGTGCCCATCCGCTGTCAAGCTGTTCAATGACTATGCAAAATGTGTCTGTAACTCTCACACTTCTAGGATTGAGCCAGACGAACAGTAACGCCACGAGACCCAACGACTCCTCGTTGTCCAGCGAGCCAGGAGGCGCTAAAAGCAGGTGAGTGGTATCAAGTAAACAGATACGAGCATGACTAGTACTGATCAACAACACTTTTTCTGTCTTCAGACTAAAGAATTTGAAAAATGCGATGCAGAAGAAGCTTCGTGGAGCATCCCGTGAAGGCAGTCGATCTCAGTCCCCTCAACCCCACTCCCCACTTGTCCGACCTCCATCCATCAAGTCACAAATCTCCTCACAATCCGGTCCTCCCGGCCCGAATTCTCCGGGTTACTTGCTGAAGCCACGTGGCGAACCAGCAAACAGCGATGCTGGTGACATTGACAGCCTTTACACACCGAGGTCCAGAACTCCGACCAGCAGCTCCTATGGAGGTCAGTCAGTGTTATGAAATATTCATACAGAGCGGCTATTTTTGGCAACTACGCTGTATGTTGTGTTACTTCGACAATTGCTGATAGCATAGCACAAGACTCTCGGGAAAAAACGTGTCAGAGAAAGAAAAAGGCGATTTTTATAGTTTTTCGCTCACTATCTTACAATTAAAAGGTGTTATTTTATGCGCTTGATCTTTACTATTTCAGGTCGTTCTGTCGGAGGAAGGTCGACAAAATCATGGAGATCGCGAGGGGGAGAGACTCCGAACTCGGGCTCTATCAGCAGTTCGGGACAGATGTCGATTCAGGTGTCCGGGCTCAGCGGGCCTTCTGGAAAAGAGTTTCAGGAGAAGCCTCTGACTCTGGTCGAGTTTGCAGAACTTTTCCGATTGTTTAACACCAGAATGAGAAAGGATTTGAGGTAGATCTTAATTTCTCATTTCGATCCCCCATATTTCGTTTTCAGAGATGTTTTCAACGATGTCTTGTCCACAGCCACAACGCCACAACACTGCGCAAAACGAGAGCGGGATCGTCACAGCCCGCGGATGCAATCAAGACTGGCGAGTGTCTCAAACTCGTACAACGCAGACTTCCTGTCGAATGGTAGGTCAAACAACACACGCGATGACAACAATCAGCCGTTTGTTTTCAGACTTCCTGACCCGTAACACCACTGTCACTTCGCATCATATCAGCGAGAAACAGAATAAGATCTATAATGCACTTGCTCTTGCCAGCGTTAACAGGTTAGCGTTGCTATTTCTATTTCCGGCCTCTTACGTAAACCCACAGCTAAAAGTAGTCTAATTTTATTTCCAAACCAGCACGCTCAAGTGCCTCTGATTAATGCATGAAGTCATACTCAGAAACATTTCACTCCCTGTTATTATCTGATTGTCAAAAAAGATGAAAAGAAAAGGAGCCATCTAAACGGCAAACAAGACAACGTCTCACGTTTGATTCATTACAAATGAAGTGGTGACGTCGCGTTGTGGATGTAGGTGTGAACAAAGCGGTCGAAGCCGAGAAAACGCAGACTTTTCTTATGTATTTGTTCCGTCTGAAGTGGGGAGGAAAAGCAAGAAAGAGTGTTGTAACTTTGAACAATTTGCATATAAATTATTTATGTATTCGCGGCTCCTACTTCTAAGTCATAGCGGGGATGGGGAAGGGAATGGAATGTAAGTAAGAATCCACGTATGATGTGATATAAAAAATGGCTCCCAGACACTTTTGAAGAAGAGAAAAAAGCGTAAAGAAAACACTCTTTGAAAAGAAGCAACTGGGTCGCCGTCAACTCCCACGCTCGTCATTCTTTTGAAAGTTTATGAATGAAAATCATTATCTGAAATGAGTCGATCACATCATAGAAACAAAGAACACCCATATTACCTTACTGTAATATCTTATTTCTCACTTTCAGCATGGGTGGCCTCATGGACACGTCACGATCCTCGATGCTGACGCCGCAAATGCTGCGCGCGTTTGTCAACACTCATCAGATGGAGCAGATTGACGAGCAAACGGCAATTAAGCTCATTCAGGTAAATTTCGGATTTCCGTTTACTTTCACTTCCTCATTTGAAAAGCGCAACTTTTTGTGTCCAATGTTACATTACTTTATTAACATGAGTGGTTGGAAATATACGAATCCCGTTGATAGAAGAAGAAGAAGTTTAGTCGTTAAAGTGGTCAGACGCCGACGAAACCACCGCAAACACGAACATTTTTTGGGGGCGAGGGAAGAGTTGGAAGAGAGGGAAAAGGATTGAGTCACACAAAATTGACATTTAGGAAAGAAAGAAAGAATGGAAGAATGGAAGAAACTAGAAAGGGAGAAAGGAAGGGCAAGTTACATTGACGTCCTTTTTATTGGATAGAACAGCACATTTCTCTCCGAGCGCTTTCTTTGCTGATTCGCTCCTGCTGCTCATCGACTTCGGCGGCAAATGAAACCTGAAAATTTTTTTGTTCGAAACCCGGAAATGTTGTGCAAAGAAAACCCAGAAAGAGAAAAGAGCCACTTGAAATTTACAAGAGCTCTTCCCCCCTCACCAGTAGATTTTCTAGCTCCTTCTTTATCAACTAACCTTTTTTGGCATAGTGGGAGTCGCTGACACGTCCGGATGTTGAAGAGTCGTTAGCGATGTCTTGTTTGTCGTTTCCACAGCGCCATAGGCTTCAACATCTTGAGTTTTCGCCCACGTGGCAGCACTGCTCGCGGGAACATCTTCCCCTTCGCTCGGTCGGGGCATTGCGATGAGAATGGCGAGAAGTGACAGAGGCGAGAGAGGGGCGGGGTTGAGCAGCACCTTTTCGCGACCGCCTCGGTTCCTCTCTTTCTTTCTGCGGTTAGAGGCAAAAGAGAGGGGTGTTCTGCAGTTGGACATTTCGATTAGAGATTACATTAAGAGGTCAGAAAAGAAGTGCGGAAATGGATGATGTTAGCAGAGTACGTGTAGGGATTGAAAAAATAAGAAATATTGCAACCTAGCTATAAGTCTTTATGTGAAACGTATCAATTTTGAATCTCGGAATAACGCATAGCAACAGGGACACGTGGGTGTTCGCCAACGAACAACTTGCAAAAACAATTATTAGTTATCAGTCTGCTGCTCCATCTGCTGCTCTGAGAATACGGGGAAGAACTCAATGAAACTAGAAAATAGCCACATCTAAAACGTGCACGCCCCCTCCTCCGCAATCTTTTTCACACGGTTGCTCTTTCAAAATCAAGAATTGCTCTCGATTTTCCCATTGAAGGGCACTGCATTAGAACGTTAGTATTTCTGGGCAGAGGTCGAATCGAAAAACGGAAATCTCGTCAAAGAAATCTAGAGGCTTTCAGCAGATACGGCCTCTCGGGTTGACGTCCCCCGGGGAATGCGTGCCCGCTCTGTTTTATTTTAATTTATGAGGGCATCCCCCCTACGAAACTGGAATTTCTTTTCCGCTTCTGCTGCTCATTTGGTGAACTTTGATCCAAATCAATCGTCCGGGATGGACTTCACATGGCAACATGTGAGGGCCATGAAAAGCATAGCAAAAGCTTATAAAATACAAGACGAGAAGCATAAAATGTGTGTTTTAGGAGCACGAACCGGATGCAACATGCCGTCAAAAGAACCAAATGTCGTTCGAGGGATTCACCCGATTCCTGTGTGACCCGGTTAATTTTGCATTTGTTCCTGAGACAATCGAGCCGGACGAGGAGGACTTGAGATATCCGCTATCTCACTACTACATCAACTCGAGTCACAACACCTACTTGACGGGCCATCAACTGAAGGGACCGAGCAGTTCCGAGATGTACAGACAGGTAAGTCAGAACGGAAACGACGTGAGAGACTTGACAACTTCCTGCGAAGAAAACAGGTAGTACCCATCAAATGATAAAGAAGTGTTGACAGAAAAACAAAGCTTTTAGGAGAGAAGGGACCGGGAACCGGCGGGAGGGTGCAAGTTCAAACATCACTTTTGAAAAGTGCAATCTATTTCTCGCAGGAGGGGAGGAAATTATCCAATTTCCACGATTATTCAGGGCGCCTAGTCTGTTTCTTCTTGATTAGTGACGCGCTATTTTAACCAAAACCCTGATGCTCTTTGAATTTTACTCATTTATTATGATTTTAGTCAAGTCTAGCTTTTTACCACGAGCGTCATATAGTTGGCATTTTATCAAGCTGAAATTGAAAGTGCAGTAACATTTTTGAAAGCCTCATATTAGACAAAAGTCCAAGTTTATGGGGTTTTCGGTGAATAAAAGAACTCAGATCGGTTCAGGGGGTCGAATGATGTTGTAGAGAAACTTGATACTCGACTTGACGACTACGTCCCCCTGGACGAATACGGAGAAAAACAAAAAAAAGGTAGGTAGTCGGTTGATGAAGAGAGAAAACACCAGACGTCTCCTCCTTTCCTTCTCTTTTTCACAACAGACAGCAAACAAATATCCGGGAGTAAGCCAAATGCTCCAGAAGAGGGCGAAAGGCGGGTCATCGGACGGGCCGCTGTGTGGGCACAAGGGCACCGCTGCTCCCGGAGCAGGAGCACAACGAGAGCCGCTCATTTCAGCACCCCAACGGGCGCGTACGCATGTGTTTCAATGTGCATGCGTTTTGCCTTTCGGGGGCAAAAACGTTTTTTTCTTCTTCTTCTCGCTCCTCCCTCACTTCTTTTTGAAATTGGCACCAGAATAAAGGCGCACACAAAGCGGGTCATCTTGAGAGTGATGGGAGGAAGAGAAGGTGTCTGCAATTGACATAAACAATCCAGTTGGGATCCTGGTTCTCAGTCCCTGGCCACTCATTATACGTGTTTACTGACCCGGGTATGTTAATAACGGACTTTGAGTGAACAGCAAACAAAAGGGCAAAAAAACTCGTTGGCCGGAAGCACAATAGTCTCCGAAAAGAGGAATGAAAAACTTACCCTAGCATAGATCGCATTTTCTGTTTTATGGTGTCAAAAGATAAAACCTCGCGGGGCTAATATATTGGATTTATCGTAAAAAAACACAATCACCCACGCACCAGGCACAGAAAAAAAACAATAAAGAAGAGTGAACGTGAAAATAAAAGAAAATAAAACATTCTTGAAGGTGCTTCTGACCGGATGCCGATGTGTTGAGCTGGATTGTTGGGATGGAGATGACGGGCTCCCGTTGATCTATCACGGACACACTCTAGTCAGCAAAATAGGATTTCGACAGGTTGGACTAGGGACTGGGGATTGCGAATTACACAAAACGTTCAGGTTGTGGAAATCATCAAGAAATCAGCGTTTATCACTTCTGATCTGCCTGTGATTTTGTCTATTGAGAATCATTGCTCTCTTCAACAGCAAGCAAAAATGGCCCAGATGTTCAAGACAGTGCTTGGCGATCTGTTAGTTACTAACTTCCTGTTCGAAGCTGATTTCTCCGACTCTCCGAGACTGCCGTGCCCACTCCAACTCAAGAACAAGATTTTGATCAAGAATAAGAAGATGATTGGTATTGACTATAAGTAATGTTTCGAAAATAACACACAATTTCAGTTGACCCACCGACACCGCTGCCTATGGTCGAGCGTGGAGCCATTCAAAGAGGGGAAACCCAACTGACCCTTCACAGAAAACAAAGCAAGAATTCGTATGAAAGCAGGTAAGTAGATACCGGAAAATATGATTATGCTCAAAAAATGAATAAATTACCTAACACGCATTTCACTTGCAGCAATTCGAACTCCATCTTCCGATCTAGGTACTAACCTTTAGAGTGAAATAGATATAATCAAACCTATTACCCTCAGTTTTCACAATTTGGTTCATACCGCCTTGAATTGTGCTAGAATTTATAATTTTTCTCTTCACACACTTCCCCCAATACTCCCCGATCACTTCTTCTTTGAATGCACACCTAATTAGTTCTGCATGTAAAACTAAATTACAGTTGGAAATGACATTTTTTCAGTACGGTCGACGAAGTTGAGGATGATGATCTTGATGAGTTTTTGGATGATGAGGAGAATGAGGAGGATGACCCAGAAGAAGTGCCGGTAAGAGGAGAGAAAGATGACAGTCCGAAGGCATCGAAGAGAGCGGAAAAGACAGCCAGAAACATCAAGCAACAAGACTCGTTGTGCAGTGATCATTCGGTGGAGCAGGCAAAGCCTTCAACCAGCAAGACCACATCCAAAGTAAACGCTAATAACCTAATAAAAGCTAAAGCGCAACTCTTCACACTTTCAGGCAAATGAGCAAAAGACGGAAGATGAAGTGCTGTATGCTCAACTAGCGCAGAATGCAATCCGCAACCAACAACCCCGGAAGAACAACACGGGTGTACAAATAGCACCGGAGTTGTCGGATATTGTCATTTACATGCAAGCCACCAAGTTCAAAGTAGGCAAGATTGCAGAAAACCAAAACAAAATCACGTCATTGCAGGGATTTCCGCCAGTGGAAGGCATTCAGTCGCCGAGGATTACGGAAGAACAGCAGGCATCCGCCAGTCTGTCATTCTCGTCGAGAGCCAGAACGCCGTCAAACCTTCTGAACACACCAGCACCTCCGAGACGTCAGCGGAGCAGTACACAGCTCAGTCAGGAGCTGACTGCCGAATTCGTGGGGACCGGTCGGCCGAATGCGACAGCCACGTGCTATCAGGTCACGTCGTTGAATGAGAATGCAGCAAAGAAGTTGATGAAGCGACACCCGGCCAAGTGTATCTCATACACTCGTGATCATGTACGTGCATTAAAAAGAGTGATAGGAAAATTTTGCTTTTATTCAGTTAATTCGCACATATCCAAGTGCCAAGCACTACGACTCCTCCAACTTTAACCCTATCAATTGTTGGGCTCATGGAATGCAGATGGTGGCGCTCAACTTCCAAACTCCTGACGTCATCATGGCTGTCAACCAGGCAATGTTCGAACAGTCTGGAAACTGCGGATACCAACTGAAACCAAAATGTCTTTGGGACGATTCTCACCTGCTGTACAACAAGTTCTTGCCTCTTTCGAAGGATATCTCCGGTCACTCTGCTCTCCTTCTCAATCTAACGGTTAGTTATAAGCTCTACACTGCCAGTTTTTATGCAAATATGTCAATTTTAGATCATTTCCGGTCAGCACGTTTACCCAAACACTCACTACGCGAGTCTGTACGTGGAAATAGAAGTGATCGGAATTCAAAACGATTGTGTCCGCGAGAAATCGAAAGTGGTCCAAAGGAACTCAGTGAATCCGATCTGGAACCACACAACTCAACTGCGTATTGCGTGCGTCGACCTCGCCTTTCTTCGAATCGCCGTTTGCGACAGCGGCCAGAACGGACGAGTAGTGGCGCATCGCGTGGTCCCTGTCAAATGCATTCGGCCCGGATTCCGACACCTTCCCCTCCGAACCCCAGCGAATCTTCCGATTGACAATGCAATGATTTTCATAAGGTACACACATAACACGTGCGGGGCAAGCTTTGTCAACACGAAGCGTTTATTTCAGGTCAACACAAGAAAGTTGTACCGAGAGTATTTAGCTTTCAATGTAATAACACACTCACAACATAATATACTAGTTTTGTATTAGTACCTCACACAGTTTGAAACACTTTATGGCATGCATTTGCTAGATTCAAAAGTTTCTATATTGATATTGTTGCCGTATTGTAATTGGTCTCACGTTTCAGAACCAGATTCGAACAGGAGGAGCACATTTACCTCCACGACGATGATTCGAATGCGTACTGCAATCTCGAGCACACTTTGGCTTATAGAACCGATTTGGTACGCGGAATTTGATTTGATTAGCACGTTTTCATAGCGCTTTTCGTTTTAGACTCCCCACCTTTCACCCACTCCCATTTTGAAAAAACAAATCTTCGTTCTCCGCATCACGGGCGCTTTCGCTGACGAAACGGCAATCACTGTACACAGCGAGTCGGGAAGTACTGTGAAGACGGTGATGCAGCAAGCTCTCATGAATGCCGGAAAGAATGCGGATCAAGTGGAGGAGTATGTTTTGATAGAAGAAGCCATTCCGATTGCGTCTGGAGAGGATCCTATTGAACAAAGAGTAACACAGTCTGTTGTAGATGGAAAAGTCAGATGAATGTTTTCAGATACTCCCGCTCCACGAACCGATCATGGATGCTGTCGCATGCTGGAACGGTTCGATGCGTCGATTTGTGTTGCGCAAGAAAGGCAGTGTGAGTTACGAAGAAAAACGTCGTCAGCGCAAAACTAGCAAATCGTCACGCAAACTGAACTGGGCCGCAACGTTCGACGCGTCCACACTGTCGGCGAACGTATGAGACCAACTCAACCTTCACATTCCTGTTTTCTCAACTCACTACAAACCGCTTTGTGAACTCTTGCTAATATTGTAACTCTCTCTCTCTCTCTCTCTCTTCACCTACCGTATCTTCATTTCTTTTCCATTTTCTAACTAGCCGACTTCAAATGATCGACAAAGGATCACGAGGAACGGGGCATAGGTGAGAACTCGACTGACACGACTGAACAACAATATTTCCGCGCCGTGCAGCAAAGGGAATGGCTGTTGAGATTATGTAGTGGCTTGTGTGTGATATGCTAGGAATATTGGCCTTTCATGAGCATGACTAATTGATCTCATTCCGCTGCTTATGCCGGCACGGATTGTTGAATTGACCTGAATTGATAGCTGATGTATTGATGATGTAACCAACGCTTTGTTCTGATCTTCTAACAGTTTTTATGGAGTTCTGATAATTTGGAGTGATTTGTGTCTCCTTTGCTTCAACCTTCAATTGTTCTGTTTTCTAGGACCCATCCTCAAGAGCTTGGATCACTTCCATCATAAAATCGGGTACCAGTGGCAGCTCAACATCAGTTTCGCCAAGCCCATTAACCAAAGATGGTCACGTAAAGAGTGCGTCGAGCAACCAACTTCACGGCCGATCATTGGACACTGATGCTTTTGGCGAGCACCTCGACGTGACAGAAGGCAAGTGTAAGAACTATTTCCATTTGGTTCCCATTCTCAAAGCACCGATAATTGAAGGGTTGAATCCGAGAGCTCGGTCTATGGTCGGCGACACATTTTTGGTCTGTGTGCACAATGTCAGCGAGGACCAGCCATACGCTATTCTTCGTGCTGGAGTTAACAGTACTGCTGCTGATATTATCAGACAAGTAATATAAAATTTAAAGAAACACTTTGTGGAATTAGATTTTTTCAGGTGTTCGTCAAAGTTCGTCGTCCAAATTTAGATGACGCAGAATTTGTTCTTGTGGAAGAAACGTGCGACGACACCAAGAGCAGCCAGGGTCAAAGTATGCTACAAGCTCTCTCACTGGCGCGAAAAAAGAGCAATGACCGTAGGCTATTTCATCAATGTTCCCTCATTCTCTGTCTATCTTGTTTTGTGCCACGGTTTCTTTGCACTTTTTTCAGCGCACTTTTAAGTATAACTTCTACTATCTTATGTGTTTCTGTTACATATTTCCAATTGAGCAGTATGAAAAGAACAATTTCAGTGACGCCAAAATATCCGAACAGTCGCACAACAAGCCGGGTCCTGGGTCCCACTGAAAACGTCTACAATGCGCAATGTCGCTGGAAGTCAACCGGCAGATTTGTTCTTGAGAACCGCAAGGACACTGTCCACGCAACACTCGAAAAAGTGAGATCATTTATTTCGAAACTGGAAGCTGCTAAAGCAAGCATTGAGCCTTGAATGATTAATTCCACTGCACCGTTTCTCCCCCGAAAAAACGTTTTCACCAAAACATCTCGAATCACTGTCAACTTCTATCCCTATCACTTTTTCCCAATTTTCACTTTACCTTTCTTTCTCCCTTTCCGTTTCGGATACATTTGTGTTTTATTTCTTTCCAGAACAATTTTCCGCATGTTTTTTTCTGCATAATCGTGTGTACCTTTACCAAAAACCGTTGTATAATATAAGTGACTACCGAAATGAGAATTCTCCTCTCTAACTCAATTTCTATTGCCACTAACATGTCTTAATAAATATAAAATGGGTCATTATGATAACTACATTCCGACTGCCTGGTGTTCTTTGGATAAGACTTTTAAGGATCAGAATTTTCTACAGGAATTCATTGAAATGGCTCAGAAACTTCGGGAAAGTATTCCGAAAAAGGAAGAAATCTATTACATGATCTACTATGCAGGATTGCCGGGCGAAGACATTTGAAAACAGGCAAACTTCTATACACTACTCATTTGCATCGTTGTTCCTTTCTATCCGTGAATTGTGGTTTTATAGTACTCTATTCTTTTGTTCAACTGTCTCTATGCATTGTATTCGAATATTGTTTAGTTCTCTTCTTTATTCTATTCGTAACCTAACATAATCTTCTACAATTGCAGTCATTGTTCACATTTGACTGCACAGCTTCTCTTTTCCAATCAGTACGTGCACCTGTAATGTATAGAATGCGTTTTAGGGTAGGCGTGTGGAAAGCACAACTTCTTCTTCCTCCACCACGCGCAAAATAAGTTTATCCAGCGTTCGCTCAATCGGTCTTCCACGTAAAATCTCAAAGTTCGGCAAATCGTTGACGATGGATGCCGGACCCAAGTAAACACAACACATTTGGTTTCTTTTGGTCTCAATTTCCAGAACTGATAGTTTTTTGTACGTTCTCTATAGTCATAACATTTTCTTTCTTCTTTGGCCAAATTTGATTTTCTTTCCATGTTTTTCATGTTTTTTTTCATTCAATAAATGATGGGTTTAGACTTTCGTCTCCATTTTTTTTCAGTTTTCAACTATTGTTGAATTTGCTCCGTGATGCGAAACTTTTGCGTGGATGAACGAATAAAAAGGTGGTTTCTCGAATGAAGGACAGGTGCACAAACACAAATTGTCAATTGTCTTTTCCAAATAGCAGCCGAGTGATTCATCCGTTAGTAACCAGCATTCATCCGCAATGCATGCCGCTTATTTACTCTTTCTGGCAGTTTTGGCAAGGTAATCTTAATTTCATATATGAAAAACCAGGTAAAAATTGCATATTGTCCAGATGCCAAATTCATATTGCCAACGACAACTATTTTCTGGAAAAACAGCGATTGAGACGAGATAGTGAGTTAGGGGCAGGTTTCCGAGAGGCTTTTTGTTCGATTTCTTGTTTAGAAGGACAGAAAGAAGAAGAAAAAGAAGCCGTACTTTGATTGATAAAAGCCATTTTCTAAACAACCCGAACCGATCTTCAGTCTTTTGATTACAGCTGGAACCACGACGTGCGCTGATGGAATGACCACGGCTACACGAAACATTTTCGATCAAACTATCGCAAACGGAAAAGTAATAAAACAACAGATGATAGTTGGTTCAAATGAACTACATTTGTAGATATGGGACTGTACTCTCGAAGCGAAAGCGCAAGCGGTCATCAAAGAGTGTTTGTCGGACAATGGAGGGGCTACGAACGGAACTCTGAAACTCAGCTTCTCACTGACGGACAATTCAACCGCTGAATCGATCATTTCAGACTCGCAGACGGCATTGGGACTCGCTGCCAAAAATTTGAACAGTGATTCGGATGTAAGTATCGAATAATAGAAGTCTCATGAAATATTGTTGTTCAGGTGAAAGAGATCATTGGCTGCTCTTATGCCCAGTGCGAAGAAAGGGTCGACATTCTGTGTCTATACAGTAGATCGGCCACAACTACGCCACTTCCTTGACTGTCCAGTTCAATTCAATTCAATTCAATTCAATTCAATTTAACCCGATAAAGTACACTTATCAAATCAAGCCGTTAAGTTCCAGAACACTCTAAACGCTGCTGGAAATAAAATTGCTGATTAGATCAAATCAAAATCACGAGAAAAAGCGAAAACAAGATTCTTTCACTGAATCGCGCCTTTCTCTTCTTCTCTCCCTCGCGATTTTTTTGCGAAGCGTTGCCTGACAACACCGCAAATTTGCATGACATTGACACTTGTGGAAGGGTGGTTTTATTGTGGCTGAGAAGGAAACATAACAACTATAAAACGCTTCATAAAGACGACGACTACCAGAAGTGTTATGCGGCCGACAATTTTGGGTTTCACTTGTGCGCCTTCTCGCCCTTGCCAACATGATGCCCTCTTCAGCTGCGGCAGGTATTATTATTGCTTCACAGTTCTCGCTTAATTTGCATAATGGAGCGACGCCCCCCGAGAACAAAAGAGGGATGGTATCAGCTATCAAAACTAATAATTCATTACAATGTGCTGTCTGATGTGTAGTATAGTCATTTCAGCAGTGAATTGCTGGTAGGTGTCTATGTAGCTTCATTCGGCTTTTGAAAGTGTAGAGGTCAATTTGAACTTGAACTTGCGTTTCGTTAAGCCGATCTGTTCCTATTTTCACTTTCACTTCTCCCCCTTGTTTTGCTTCGACTTGATTTTGAGAAACCGAGAGAGAAAGTAAGAGAAAAAGAGGTTGTACGCCGGTCACATCGGTTCCGAGACGGTTCTTTTTTTCAGGAGACGGAAGACGTGAAAACTGGTAACCTTGAGGGGCGGCGCTTAAACTACTTCCTCTGGACCGAGTTTCTCAATCAGTTCATTTCAGCGGCGCGGCCGTCGAGTTGGTGGGCACGGAATCAGTATCACCGTCATGCTCTGTGCCTGCTAATGGCTATGAACGTGGTTCTCAGTACTATTATTCTCATACTTTTTGTCGAGTATGTTCAGGTAACTGCTACAGTAATCTTCCTCAATTCAACTAACTCCTAGCCGGCTATCAACATCAATGAGGGCAGTGGGAATGACGATTTGATTGAGGAAAACATCTGGAACGACGTGGACGACAAAGTGGTGGAAGCCCTCGGTGGCCCAGACGACGGTCAGTTCTTTCTCGCGTTTTGATGTTCTCAAAATCGTCGATGTTCAGAACTTTTGACAGATCATGTGTGTAACGAATCAACAATCACTCAGCTACAGCGCGAAATCATTCTGACAACGCACAATGAATTGCGAAGATCGTTGGCTTTTGGAAAGCAGAGAAACAAGAGAGGTCTCATGAATAGTGCGAGAAATATGTACAAACTGGTATGATTCCATGTAGAACCACACGTGAATCCCTGTTTTTCTTGTTGCCTAGGATTGGGATTGCGAGCTCGCCGAAATGGCTGCCAACTGGTCGTCTTCCTGCCCGCAATACTTCATGCCTCAGACCGCACTCGGGTCAAACGCTCAACTTTTCAAGCGGTGACCGGTTCACACTTGAACCCCTACTCAACTGTTGTCTTGTTTTCAGTTTCTATTTCTATTTTGACGGACATGATTCGACGGTTCATATGAGGAACGCGATGAAGACGTGGTGGCAGCAGGGTGAGGAGAGGGGCAATGAGGACCACAAAAACAGATTCTACGCGCGACGAAACTACTTTGGATGGGCAAATGTAACTTTTAATACTCAATTGATCACAAAAAATGCGTATTTTGCAGATGGCAAAAGGAAAAACGTACCGAGTTGGATGCTCTTATGTCATGTGCCCTGATTCCCAGTCAGCTCTGTTTACATGCTTATACAATGAAAAGTATTTTATGTTTTGCTGAATGTTTTGAATCAACTACTGTTCCAGAGCCCAATGCGAAAAAGAGATGATATATGAGAACGGAAAACCGTGTTGTGACGACAAGGATTGCTTCACCTACCCTGGATCGAAGTGTCTCATTCCGGAAGGCCTGTGTCAAGCACCACAGATTCCAAAAGGTATGAAAAGGCGCCGAACTTCTTCAGTTCCACTTTTTTCCAGATGACGGAAACAGTAGTCAGTGTGACAACCCATTAGTATCGGATTTGACAAGAAAATGGACATTGGACCAGCATAACTTTTACAGGTACTTAACCTTAAATAAAAGTGATTTTATAGTTACTAAAAAAATAATAACAGGTCGCGGTTGGCTCGAGGATTAGAGTGGAATGGTGAAACGAACAGTTCTCAGCCGAAAGCAAGTCAGATGATAAAAATGGTACTGCGAAAAAAAAGTTGTGAAATTTTCTGTGAAAAATGAGGATTCTCAGGAATATGACTGTTTACTGGAACGGTATGCACAGAACTGGGCCAACAATTGCGTGTTCGCGCATTCAGCCCATTACGAACGACCAAATCAGGGCCAAAACCTGTATATGAGTTCATTCTCGAATCCAGACCCGCGCAGTCTCATACACACGGTAATTGATCGATCTGTTCCTTTGAACCGTTATCATTATCAATCAAAAAACTGCTTAAGGCCGTCGAGAAGTGGTGGCAGGAATTGGAGGAGTTCGGTACGCCGATTGATAACGTTCTGACGCCCGAACTGTGGGACCTAAAAGGGAAAGCGATTGGACATTACACTCAGGTTTAGTAGCCGCCGTAATTTGATAACAAGTTGATGGTTCTTCAGATGGCATGGGATCGCACTTATCGACTTGGTTGCGGAATCGCCAACTGCCCGAAGATGTCGTATGTTGTGTGTCACTATGGACCAGCGTAAGTTGCCACTTTTCTCTTTTCTCTGTATCGCACGCAATCAGTTTTTTTGCAGAGGCAACCGAAAAAACAACAAAATCTATGAGATCGGTGATCCCTGCGAAATCGACGATGATTGCCCGATTGGAACCGATTGTGAAAAGACAACATCTTTATGTGTGATCTCAAAATCAAAATAGTTGTATATCATGAGTGAAAATTGCATTGTTTGAAAGCGTAATAAACAGATCTGTTAGCGATAGCAAGTGAAAAAAGAACACGACTTGTCACAATATGAATATGAGAAATTATTTATCTCCGAAGGCATGGATCCTCGACGTACTCGTGACGAAGTTCCACCGATCTACTGATGGTCTGGCCCTAAAAACAATCACAATACGGTCAAGAACAGAAAACGAACAAACAGAAAAGAAGTGGGAACCCTTCACACTTGAAAAGGTCACTTACTGATATCGGATAGTTCCTATACCGACCAAAAATACTGTGTGGATATCACAAATTGAGTCGGTGACGTACCTGGGTAATAACAGGGTAATGCACGCACGGATCCTTCTTCTCAGTCTGTTCCGCAGAAGATCCTTTGTTCTTGCTGTCCTCCTCTCGCTGTTTAATCAGTTCCTCTCTGATCTTCAAGGCTTCCTGTCTCTCCTGCTCTCTTCTGTGGTACTCTTCCAGTCGTCGTTTGTGCTCTTCCTCTTGTTCCTTTCTTCTTTGTTCCTGAAGTTTCGCATCTTCCTCCCTCTTTCTTTCCTCTTCCGCTCTTCTTTCATTTTCCAATCGACGTTCTGAGTCATAATGTTTTTCTTAAATGTAACATGTGAATCGCGCTACCTTCTTCGCGGCGCTCCAGCTCGATTCTCTGTTGCTCTTCTTCCTGTCGTCTGATCTCTTCGATTCGCTTCTTCTCCTCTTCAATGCGGCGAATCTCTTCCAGTCTGAGAGCTTCTTCCTCTAATCTTCTGATCTCATCCAACTTTCTTTGTTCTTCTGGAAATCGAAAATGAAAACAAAAATAAGAAGAAAACTTCATTTACCTTCCAAACGAAGACGTTCCTCTTCAACTCTTCTCTCTTCTTCGCTCAAGTTGTGATCTTCATGCCGAATCTGTGTCTGGCCTGGCTCGACAAACTCACCCGTCGTAGCCTCGACGTCTTCTTCTTCTTCAGTGGGTTCAATCACTGGCTCTCCATCGACTCCTGGCTCTTCATCAGTTGGAAGCACCGTCTCGTGGATTTTCGATTCGAAAACAGTCTGAAAATTATCTCTGAACGTCGGAAAATCTTGGGTTTTGCAACCTTCTCATAGAACCGCTTGTACTGAACGTAGGTTGGGATGCATTGACGGATTCTCTCATCAATGTTGGTCTCGACGTAGATTCTCTTCTCGTACTTTTGCACTGGTGCATCTGAAGTTGGTACTTCCGAGTCTGTCTGCAACCGGCCACATACCTGGAGTGAGAAGTTCAATGTCGCCCATGTGGTAGACATTCTTGGCTTTTGCTCCTTCGGTGATGTGATCGGCCGGCACGATTCGGGTGAAGACGCGCTGAAAAAGATGGTGGTGAACTCAGACAGATGCTCCGACATAGTTACTTTCTCGTTGAGCCCTTCGTATCCGCAATTGTGTTCGATGAAGATGTACGGTTCGATGGTGGTGAACTGAAGAAAACTTGAGGATACATTTTTTATGTCTCCCGCCTACCTCATCAGTACTTCCTTTTACGCAGAACACTCCTCTATGATCTGCCACTACTGATCCGAGAAGATCGTCACTGTCAAATACTGAAAAAAGGGTACGTGGATTGCAGGTTCCAGATTCCATAAACTCACGAGAATCTTCATCGTAAAGCTGCACAAAAGTTCCAGGCTGTCGGTGACCACGACAATTGACTATCCCTTTGACAGTGACAGCTTGGAGGACAGCAGAAACAGTAGGCAGAATAAGGAAAGCGAGAGAAAGAGCAAGAGCTGTCGGCATCGTGTGAGCGGATGGAAGCACGAATGGCACCGTTGGAGGATGCATCGAGGGGTGGGGCCCGGAAAAGGGAGGAGCAGACCGGTGACTGATTGCCATTTTGCTTCCCTTGTACGATTGTTTTGTGTTGCTTCCGATTTGCTACATTTTCGATATGGCCCTTGAGAGGAAAACTGTACTATTTTGTTTTGTTTCGCATCTTGAAGAGAGCGCATGAGGGAAATGACGATGATGATTCATGTGACTTCGTATAGATTTTTACGAAATATGATAACATTTGAATACAATGCTTCTTGGGAAAAAGAGATTGCTTTGTTTTTTCCATACATGTGAGCCTATTTCTTGGATGGATTATGAGAACTTTCGTATTGTGCGAATTTCGTATTTGCACCCTGTACACTTGTTGATCGCAATCAAAACCTCAAAACCCGAAAACCAGAGAACTGCAAACTTTATAGCCCCGAAAAATCCGGCATAAAACTATAAAACTACGGTTTTTCCAGCAAACATCCTGAACGCCGAATGCATACGTGTTGCTGCTTCTCCGATTTGATTTGCAAAACAGAAGTGATAAAAAGCTGTCAAAAAAGGATCTGGAGAGGTGAGTTCGACAAGGCTTATCATAGATGAGCTCTATTTCTGCTCGAAGATCGATAAACAGTATTCCTTTCTGACTGTTTTTTGTTGTTGATCGTTTCAAACCACCTCTCGCCACGTTTCAGTCTCTTTCGGCCATAAAACATGGCAAAATTCGTGGCTGTCTTTTCCTCAACAATATAATATAATGTATGGGAAAGCTCTCTCTGTTGATATGTAGAGATGGAAACAGTCGAACAGCGCTGTCTCTCTGTTGCTGTGGCTGTTTGAATCCGAAAAAAAAACCATTCGCCGCTGCATATTTGGTTCGTGGCGCTCACAAACACGTCTTGCATCGATTTTATGTAATAAATCGCTTCGTTTCGACGTGTTTCTAGCTATAATTATGTTGTTTTCAGGGAAAAATGTGCTCGTCTTTAACTCAACTCGTCTTCGGAGTGGTTATGCTAGGCGCCATCGCACTCACTCTCGGAGCCACGTTCTCCGACAGTCAGTATGCGGTATTATCGCAAATAATTTTCGTTTTTCAGAGTGGAGAACTCTTGAAGCCGACCTTTACACCGCTTACGAAGACGTGAAATCGAATCACACGGAGCGACTGACCGGAATTCTGCCCTTCTTCTGCGAGAATGATGCTGCTGGATGTGCCGCCTTCTGGAAGGTATGGATTCTGTGCCCGAAGTGGTTCACATACTGTCAGTTCAGGAAATGAAGCCATACGAGAAGATTGTCGCAATTTGCATGATCACCGCCCTACTTCTCGAGATTATCGCTTTCATCTGGAACTTCCTCACCTCGTAGAGTTTGCTATGCCACGTCTCACAAAAAACAGAATTTCAGATGCACGTGCTGCTTCAAAAAGTACCTCCTCCATCCGTTGTCCCCACTCTCCTTCCTCATCACTCTGTTCTTGACAGTGGCTATCGGGGTCTTCTACTATTACAGTGACGAAGTGAAAAGTGCGTTTTCAAAAGAAACGTGGCCAGAGTTGAGCGGCTTTCCGCCTTCCGCCCCCGCTCCGTCTACCGCTGCGCTCGCGCTTCGCCTTCCGCTTCCAGCTTTCAGCTATCCGCTTCCCGCTTTCTGCAATCCGCAAAAATGTTCACGCGACTTTTCGTCTTCCGCTTTTCAAATTATTCATTTCGCTTAACTCTGGCCGTGGCTCTTTTTTTCCAGACGATGTGAACATCCAACAGCTCTTCGATGCCAATGCTAAGGACCTGAACATCAATGCAAGTTGCCGATGGAATTATCAACGTTGAGAATTCGTTTTCAGATCGGATCTGCCTTCTGGATGGCCGTCGGAGCCTGGTGCCTTGCCGTCGTTGACACAATCCTCGCCTCGTTCGCCATCTTTTTTGCTCAGCACGGTGTCTAATAATTGATGAACATGTGCTGACTGTTGTTTATTCATAAATTAAGGGAGGATCCAGGAGAAAAAGCCTATTTTACATTTCCGCCGACTGTACAATAGCAGAACTTTAGAGAGCACAATGACTGGGAGAATGACTCAAGTTTTGATTGATTAGAGACGTGGCGTGGCGTGGCAAGGTATGTACAACTGAAAAATTACACAAAAGAACCAAATATATGAAAGTTAATCACAAAATGAAGTTAGAATACAATTAACGACTGACTGAAGAAGGTGGGATGGGTCACCATAAGATCGGTTGAAGAATGACACCCGACAGATGGAACTAGAATCTGACGTCGGCTAACTGAAGAAGAAGAAGGCAAATGATAGAATTCTGAACAGCCGGAGTGTTAAATCACAATTTGGAAAACGGAAAATGAACAGGAAGACTTAGATAAGGAACCAGAAAAGAGCAGCATTTCGGAATACTAACTTGAAACAGACAAAAATGAAGATAGGAAAAAGGGAGAAAACAAAAAAATCAGTTCAAGTCCGCGACAATTAGTTGGATGATGACGATGGTCCTGGTTGATCGGATGGATAGATCTGGAATAGATAAATCACAGATAATTTCACTGATTATTGTTAGGTCTTACTTCGTGATGTTCGGAAATCAGCTTGAAAGGAGACATGAACCTGTTGCCGGAGGGTTTCACGGGTGGGTTTGTGGTTTCGGATCTTGGCCTTTCGGTCGGAAAGCCTACGGATTCAGACATCAACACCTTTTCATCGAGCACTGAAATTATTGTTTATATGCACTGCCATTTATATCACTAAATGTCGTTGATATCTTTTCGGCTCACATTTTTTCTGATCCTTCTCGTAATGGTTTCGGACGTGAATTCGGAGATTCTCAACGGAGCTGTAGTTAAGACCGCAAAATCTTCGAGGACATCTCAGCTCGGCGCCGTCAATCATTTTGAAGTGATCAACGTGAATATGAACCTGAACACTTGAAATGTTATTGATAATTGAAGTCTAGAACTACCTGAAGTTCAATTGGGTTTGCCTGCTCTTCCTGGCAAATGGTACACACGGTTTGGTTTGGAATGGGCTTTGGTCTTCTGCTCGGTGGTCGAACCGGAATCTCCGGAGGGTCAATTCTGCGGGACCGAGTTGAGCTGAAGGAGGGCTGAGGAGGGTCTGCTTTTGGTGGATTCCAGACGGCCACTCTCTTGACAGGACTGGAACTAAAAGTCGAGGAGTCGGAACTGAAAATTTTATTTTTGTCGTCATTGGCGAATCACTTTAATTATTACCGTTTGCGATAGTTAGATTCAGTGGTAGAAAGAGTGTTTGATGACGGAAAATCTGATGAATTTGAGGAATGAGATTGAGTGGCAAGCGTGGCTGACGATGAATCATTGAGCTGAAAAGCATTGGATATTCCCTGATACCACTGATCAGGATTAGTGGTTGATTCCCCAAAATAAATACGTCATACAGAACCGAAACTCCTTGTTATCAAACAAAAATGCAGTGGACTGGGTAGAGAGAGAGAGAGAGAAAAAGAGAAGCATCTGGGCGGAATCGTTTGCGACTACACTTCTTCAGGTGAGGTTAGGAATTTGTGGGAAAGGAAGCGAAAGCTCACAAGTGGATGATTGACTGGTAGACTGGGAGGAACTTCCGAGATGCGCAGAATTGTTCTGGGCAAATTGCTCGAGTGCGAGCATTCCGAGACCTCCGTTGGACTCTTTCTGGAGAGCAGTGAGGACGAGTCCGATTGGAATGGAGGCAGCGGCGGCGGCGTGGTTAACACCTGCGGAACCACCGTTGGAATTGGCGACATATTGGAGTTGTTGAAGCTGCTAACGCAAGACACGTTACTTTGGCTGCCCGATGCCAACACAGCACTCACCGATGAGGTGGCGGCGGCGGAGGCAACGCCCAGGGGGAACTGGGGCGGTGCTGGCGCGCTCGACGCTTGTGGTAGTGCCGGCTGAGCGTTGGCCAACACCCGAAGCATCTCTGGCGTCAAGGCAACGCTCTGCGTGATTGGCGTGCTCAGCGTCTCTTCACGGTCGGGCTCGCTGCGGAGCTTCTCGACAATAGCTGAAAACAGACAAGGATTAGCCAAAGAGACACGTTGAGCAGACGAAAAGCGAGCGGGCTCGTCGAAAAACACCGGTAATTGGGAGGAAAAAGCGCATTCCGTTTGCTTCCGCTTATGAGACTACATTATGTAGTCTACATAGTACGCATTCTAACCCATAACATTTCACAACACAACATCACATCGAGAGACCTGGTGTGTGATTATGCGGACACTCACTGAGCAAAGAGATGCGTGCTTTCTCGCAGTCCGACGTGTCGATGTCGTTCAAGCAGGCACCGTTGTCTTTTTTAGTGATCAAGGACAGCGTGTCGACTGGCAATCTTTGCAGTGATTCCAGCTTCATTACATGAGTCTTTGATCTGAAAAACGATAAATTTGAATGATTGAATTTGATTGATTGAAGAACAAACCTCAGGTGTTTGGCCAGAATTCCGTGCTTGCGAAAGCCAATATCACAATCAGCGCACATGAAAGAACGGGGATTATTCGACATCGGTCCGCCGAGCACCGATTGTGTGGAGGCCAGCGGATCAATGCTCGCAGTCACCGACTCGTCCATCTGGAATAATGAATGCTTTGAATGTTAATTCGGCGAGCCGTCTACGTACACTCGTGCCGTGGGCGGACTCCATATGCTTGGCGAGCATAGCTTTGGTGCGGAGCGGGAGTTTGCACTCGAGGCACTGATACATTCGGTTCTTGCTCTGCTGCTTCTCAATGTTGTGCGTGTGTTGGTGGAGCGTCAAATCGGAGATTTTTCGAAATGTCCGGTCACACTGATCGCACTTCAGAGCCTCATCTCTTTGCAAATAATTGAAATCGGGAATCGGTACGCTGCTTGTTGGAAGATGAGAGTTAGGCATTACTATTTGAACGGGAGGATAAATCTGAAAAGTGACAATGCAGAGCTTTATGATGAAAGAATTCGTCATACTTGAGAGATAGGAGGGGAAGATTCCCTATTAAAAAGACTGCTAGACGGCTGACCGAATTGTTGCGGCTCGGGGAGGACGACATTTTGAGATGTTGATGGTAGTGGCGCGAAAGGAGTCATTATACGTTGACTTGAAAGTGGAGACGAAGTTCCGGAACCGGGCGACAAAGCTGAACAGAACAACATAATTTTTTTTCTATTTACTAGATAACTATCACTAACCTCTATCATCAGGGTCTCGTTGCATGGCCACCGGCGGGGCAGACATGCAATTACGACGGTCCGGAGTTGGCCAGTAGTGCTCATCGTCCTTTGCGTTAACCAGAGTCCAACGAGTCGGCGGAGTGTGAGCCATACGCTCGAAGAGAATGTGCTCTTGTCCGAACTTGAACTTATGCTCCACTTGCATCGCGTGAAGGTGATCGTCATCGTCCTCGTCCGATGTGCTGAAAAAGTGAATTCCATTTCTCACCCTATTGAGGCATCGGACATACTTGTTATCGTCGTCGAATAGCGGTTCATTTTTATGGAATCCTTCATCCATATTCATCATACTACAATTGGAAGGAGTAGTGCCATCACTCTCATTCCCAGCTTGGACTGCAATAAAAAGGACATTAGAAAAAGGAAGGAAGTCATCCGTTATTCATTAGCAATCTCGTTACTGTCCCATACTAAAAAGAAATGTATTATTTGAGAGCTATGGCATTTGCCTTTGTCTCTGACTCAATAATGAACTGACGGAGGGTGAATTTAAAAAATTGGAGGAAGAAACTAAAGTTGAACCGACTAAAATCAGACAATCGAACACTAAGACAGACCGCACAAAATATATGGTGAGGAAGAACGAGGGCTATGTAGTGTGAGACCACTTACTGTTGGCCAGACGCCTCAGGTGAGCTTTCGAGCTCAAATGCTTCGTCAGATTGCCTTTGGTCTTGAACGAGAAGTTGCATGCAGTACAGTTGAAGGCGCGAACGTCGGTGTGCGACCTGTAAGGAAGAAACATGCTCCTATGAGACCTTTCCGCTTGTTTGTAAATCAAAATCGGATAATATTTTTTGTGGTGGCTTGGTCGGCAGTCTCGCTCGCTCTCTCGCACACTCGTCGTACTTGATATGCTTCTTCAGCATGCTTGGCTTCTTGCATCGTATCCCACATCGGTCACAAATATATCTTCCACGTCCACGACCACGCACATACACATAGACCTGTAGAAATTATCGAAAAAATGAGTGACCTTTTCGGTTTGGTGTGCACCTCATCTGTTCGGTGACCGCCAATTATTTGCTCGTGTCTTGGACGGCACACTTGTTTCACATATTTCGGCCGGTCTTTTCTGACAATGCGCGGGATTTCATCTCTGCGTTTAACAGATGATCTGAAAAGACACATACATGAGATTAGAAACTGACGAATATATAGAAACAGACTTGAATAGAAAGACGTTAGGAGCTCACAAGGAAAAGACGACAAAAGAGGAGAAGTATTCAATCACAAATGAGAACTTACTCTAGTAATGAGTGAGTGAGATCATTTAGAAAAGCAACGACTAACGACTATCAAACGTTTTTCGCCAAAACTTGATTGAGCTCAACAAATATGTCAGTTTTATTAAGAGGAGCAATTTTCCGGATAGCAAAAAATCATTGGTTAAGTGAGGATCAAGACAAGCTCTTATTACCTCGCATCTAATGGTTCTTCTTTTTTGATTATTGGTTTCTCATCAATCAACATTCCGACGGGCACTTTTTCTTCGAGCCTGAAATGAATATTTATCGTATAAATTGCTATTCTGCTGGAAATGTTCGCTTACTCGTCTTCCATATCCTCATCCGGCTCCTCGGTTTTGATGACCATCGGCGTGGCAGGACGTGGCGATCGCATCAGTAGAGTCGGCTCGGACGTGCTTGGACCTGCAGCGACCATTGTTTCTCCAGGAGCCATAAGAACCGGATTATGAAGAGCACTCGGTTTAAATTCATCATTCGCCGGTGTATAGCCCCCGCGGACAAGCTTATCAATTAATTGAGCATCATACTCCGACGTTTCTTCCAGAGGTTTTTCCTCGCTCAACGACGCTTGACGATCACGGATTTTAGTGCTGATATCCCAGAAAGAGGAATGAGTCATCCGGTAATGTCCAAGGTCTTTGTTGGCGGTGGTATACTTCCAAAACTTGTGCTGGCCCGTTCGATTTTTCAATGATACCATACCCATGAAAGAGAGGTTCATTTTGGTCTCGGCGTCGTTGTGCACAGGCAGTGCCCAGTTTGCGTACATGGAAAGTGAACCGTCCTGTACGGCAAATGAGGGCTGCAAGCGAGTCGCCGTAACGTAAGTCTCGGAAGTGATGTTCCTATCGCGATTCCGTTTTGACGACATTCCACCAGTAGCCATGAACGTCGGCCGTCCTCCGATATTATCCTCGATCACTAACCAGTATGGTTTATCAGTGTTTCCCGTCAGGGCAGGAAAGTTTGATCCAAAAATGCCATTTTCCTTTTTGACTGCAACCCCATCCTCTATGGGCTGTCTCTCCAAATTCTCCTCACCATTCTCAGTTGGAATCGACGTTCCCTCTACTGCAGAAGTACTCTGGTGAGCAGTCGGAGTGTTCTCGGCAGTCGTTGCAGTCGGAGTAGCAACAATTGGAACAATCGGTTCTTTCACATGTTCCTCATCCACTACTTCCACTTGAACATCCTCATCCTCTTCCTCCACAGTAATCCCATTTGAACTTTGCGGCTCTTCTTCGTGAGTTGGAGGCGCGGAAGGTCCATTATCGGTGGGTCTTGGCTCCTTGTAAATGGTGTAGGTTCCAATCCCCTTGATCTCAGCGATTTTGGCAACTGAAGTCAAATGAACGAGCCCAACTTGTGTCAGTAGGAAATTGAGCGCGGTGACCTGTTCCCGAATTATCTGATGAAGCGGCGTATCAGTCTCCTCCAAGTTGGTCATCAACTGTTCGCTCATCTCTTTCATCTGAGTCAACTGCTTCATGATAACCATGAAATGAAGATTGATTCCATCAAGATCGAGATGAGGCTCTAGTACGGCATCCACTATATCTCTGCCGTTTGCACTGAGCACCCTGATGTTGACTGAATTCTTGTTGGGCGGTGAGATCTCTCGCTTCTGGGCAAGGTATTCAAGCATAGCATGGCACGAAACAAGCAGTTCGGGACATTCTCCTTTCAGCAACATCTCCTGCTGCTTCATGATTCCCTCGAGGTCAAGTGTGTGAAGTGGATGTGGTTGAACCTGAAAACAATAACGTTAACTCTTTTCCAATTTGATTTAGGAATTTCTAATCACTAACAATAGCATTATAATCTTCGCATCGTCTAATGTAGCACTTTTCCAGTTCGATCGTCATCTCTTCCAGTTGCGCATACTCGAGTAAAGAAGCGAAATGAATGAATTGGGTCAACGCTATCTGCGGAATGTTGTAGGTCTCAGATATGTAGCGTAAAAGTCCGTCGGACAGCTTCTTCAAGCCTTGCTGACACAATTTCGAGAGAAAGGCTTGCAGCTGAAAATCATTGATAATTATATGTACAACAGGCGAATCTCTTACGTAGTTTGGAATCAGAGATGCGAGTCCGGCAAGAGATGATAGGTTATTTTCCCATTCTCTGGGAAGAGTTTTGGGAAAATTCGACATCAACGAAGCAACAATAGACGATGAGCTCACAGTCGGTTCCGGTTCATCCTGGAAAACAATAAATATGACCATGAAACACTTCAAGCACAAACTTTTCGAAATTTTAGAGCCGGCTCCGATGGACCTGGCATGCTCGACGTTGATGGAATCGGCGACTGCAGAGTCAGAGTTGCGTCCTGATGAGTGTGACGTCTTTTGAGAGCACTGTGGGGATTGGTTTCCGAATGTCCATGTCCAGCCAATGCTCTTTCAGCTCGCACCTGAAACACCCAATGATTTTTTTTGAAAAATCGAAAACAACAACACTACCTTCTCCACTTCCTTTTTCTTTCCGCACACCAGTTCGTGAGCTTGGAGTCCAGCCTCATTCGGGAATGTGAGTTTGCAGTAAACGCATTCCGGGGTGTAGTTAGGGTCATTGTGTGGAATTATTGGACGGAGTAACGGCTGACCACTTGTCAGACTACCCATGAAGTTCTTGTTTCCACTCAGTTCAAACAAACTCTGACTTCTACTGGCCGCTTGCAGCATACGATTGTCTTTGGGTCCCGGAGACGTTCGAGTTGAACCTGCAATAAGTGGGACGATTATAGACAAACCGACAATCACAATATCGACTGATATATATATATATATATATTTATATAATATTTATATGCATTGTTTTCATATTGAATGGACACGTGCAGACGAACAGGCATGCAAAAAGACGGTATAGCAGAAACGGGGAGTAATAGAAGGTGACTTTGGGGGGAGAGGACAAGGGTAATGGAGCGATGCTTCAAGAAACTCAACCACACCACAACTCACCACCACTATTACTGTCGTGATCGACCGAGGATTGCGCACCTATTTGGCGATGGTATGGGCGCTTTTTGCGAATCACCTGGAAATGGACAGATTCGAGACGTCGAACAAAACGACAAATTGGGAAAACGGATGAGGGAGTTTTTTGCTCAGCTTTCTTCAAACTTCAAAGGTGTGAAAAAAAAACCCCATAAATGAAATGGACTCGCCACTCACCGGGTCTCCTTGAAGAATCACTTCGTTCTCAGAGATGATGCGGCTGATGTGGTCCGACATTGACTCGTTTCCAGAAGCGGCCTTCGACGAGGAAGGTTGCTCCGTCGATTTTAACGTCGTTACCCCAATGGGGTGGCTGGATGAAGTCGATGGTATGATAGAAGGGTTAGAGTTTTGTTTTTGAGGTTGAGTAGCAACAGGAGTACGAACTGGAATCGGAGCCGACGGTGCCGATGCCACAGATTCCTCCCGTCTGGCTATGCTGATTGGAGTGCCCATTGTGATTCCACCTCTTGGTATTGGTGTCGAAGAGATCAGCAATTGTCGGTGTTGTACCTCTCGAGCTTGGTTTTGCAGCATTTGCTGCTGCTGCTCACTCAAGAGTTTAGCCAGCTTCTCCTCTTGCGACTCGGCTGAACGGGAAAAGATTGGGTAAGCATGATGAACAACCAATGGTTAGAAGGTGATGCAAAAAAGAGGAGAGGGAAGATGTAGAAGAAGTAGGAGAATGAGAAGAAGTAGGAGAAGTAGAAGAAGTTGAAGAAGAATTAATATTATTATTATTGTTGTTTATTCATTCTCTGAATCATTTCACACACGAAATAGTTTAGTGTCTAACATGCATTTTCCAACTAATTCTCTCTGAATTGCTAAGCGCTTTATTTGACATACGGAGAAGTTGTGGTGTGGTTGTGGTGTGGTGTGGTGGAAATGGAATGGGAAAACAAATAGGGAAATGACACAGAGTGGAAAGCGTGATAGTGGGATGGAAACAACAAGTAAAAGAAGAAGGAAATGAGCTCACCGCTAGAATTCTGCTGTTCCATTCGTTCCATCTGTCCTTGCATATTTATCGACTGGATGATTTGCAGCGCTTGAGCCAGCGACGGATTTTGATTTGGCTGCACTGGCTCACGCATTTCAGAAACCTCTCGCTGCTCCCTTCTTGCTCGTTCTTCCCGCTCTCGTTGTTCCCTCTCCCGCTGCGCTTTCAGTTCCCGTTCTTTCTGCTCACGTTGCAGTTGTTCACGTTGCTGCTGCTCTCTTTGCTGTTGGAAGGCTTGTTGTTTCAACAGTTGAGCATGTTGCTGCTGCTGCTGCTGCTGCTGTTGTTGTTGTTGTTGTTGTTGGAGTTGCAACTGCTGCTGGAGTTGAGCTTGCATGGTTTGTGCCAGCTGATCTGCCAGTTGTGGCGTGGAAGAAATTGGCTGAGGGGTGGGAGCCACGGAAGGACGTTGAACTTGGAATCGCTGCATTTGTTGCTGCTGCATCAAGTGGTGCAAGTGTTGCTGTTGCTGCAACTGGTGCTGCTGCTGTTGAATTTCCCGCAGCTGTGATTGCTGCTGCTGTTGAAGCTGTTGGAGTTGAACTTGCTGAAGTTGATGCTGCAGCTGCTGTTGAGGTGTTTGCTGAGATTGTTGAGCCTGTTGGGCCTGTTGAGCTTGTTGTACTTGTGAGATCTGTAATAATGAGTTGAAGTCGAGGACTATCAGAGATTCGTGCTTACCTGTAGAACCTGCTGTAGTTGCTGTTGTTGGAGTTGTTGCTGTTGCTGTTGTTGCTGTAGCTGTTGCTGTTGTTGCAACCGCTGTTGCTCTTGCAGCTGCAGAAGTTGGGCAAATTGCTGCAAAAAAAAAGTTAGATTTAGGATATATCTTATTATGACCCCCCCCCCCCGTTAAAAGTTAGATTTATTAAGCGTATGGTCATGGTTTACCTGTGGCGTGAGTTGTTGTTGCAACTGAGCTTGCACTTGCTGAGCCTGCTGCTGAGCCTGCTGCTGAGCCTGTTGATGAGCTTGCTGTTGAGCCTGTAGTTGAGCCTGCTGCTGTGCTGCTTGCTGTTGTGCAATCTGCTGCGCCAAGGAAAGTTGCGGTTGCTGCTGGACATTTTGATTCTGCTGCGGCTGCTGTTGAGCTGCTTGTTGCTGCATTTGTTGCAAGAATAGCATTTGCACAATCTGATTTCCTTGAGGCGTCGCCATCAGTTGCTGGAGTATCTGCGGCGTGATCTGCATTTGCTGCTGGCTCTGCTGCTGTTGTTGTGCTTGCTGTGCCTGTTGCTGCTGGGCTTGCTGCTGAGCTTGCTGCTGAGCTTGTTGCTGTTGTTGTTGCTGAACAGCCTGCTGCACGCTTCCCGGTCCATTTGTCTGCAGCTGTGCTTGAAGTAGTCTCTGCTGATTGATCTGGTCACGCTGTACTTGCTGAAAGTTTGATATTCCCACTGCTTGCTGGCTCATTGCATGAGCGTTTAGAACACCTAAATTCATCTGTTGAGTTCATCGAATAGATAAGAGAGAGAAAGGAAGAGAGAAGCAAATGATATTCACGTGAACTGATCGGTTGATCGGAATAGACTTCAATTCTAAAAACACTGACAAGAAGCATGGATTATAATCGCCATAGGAACAAAGTACATTTCTCACGGGCATCGCATCAGTCAGCCACGCCACTTGTTTCAATCAAATCTTTTTTGATTTATCTCACGTCTAGTTCGCGCTGTGAAGATGAAAATATCTTGTGGTCATAAAAGATGGGCGAAAAATAGATGTGATAATATCTCTCAATCAGCGTTGTCTTCTCCTTCTGTGTTGCCAAATACGCTCGGACATTCACATATCAACGTCAGATCGTTCATTCTCGGATAATGCCTTATCACCGATTAGAGTTGACCGCGCGCCCGGTCTGATGGAGTCGGAAGTGGCGATAAATATAGTCTCCGAAAAAGTATACGTCATCACACAATTACGTCACGTATGAATACAGTTTCGAAACTTTCAGTAGTTGTTCCCCCCGCTGTTTTCGAAAGACGGATATGTGTGGTGGTGGTGTGCGAGACACATTAGTCTCTGCCACACTGCCTTTTTCAATGTGTTGTCATCATCAGACCGGCTGTTGGCGCCATGATCAATGACTCGCTGGGCACTGTCAGGCGGGCAAAAAAGTAAAAGAAAAGACGAAACGGTCTCGTTGAAGGAGGAATGGAACTACTTGCTGGCAGCGTTCAAAAATCGATTTTTGCGAAGATCAGAAAACTGACATTTTTCAAAGAGATGATCTTGTACTTTGAGCTTCGAACAAAAGATGGTTGGTCACGAAAGAACCACTAGAATAACCAAGCGTCAAGATGAATGGACGTGTGCTTTTAGAATAATTGCTTCAGCTCGCAAAGTCGAGGATAATGAAAAAATGGAGTACTTTTCCTATTTGAGATCTACTTCAACAGGTCCTTCAAGAAATTCCCCCTTGATACGTTTATGAGCTTTTCCGCTCTTTTCAGAATCCATTATGTCTAGATTACTCTGTCATTCATCAAGCACTCTCAAAAAAAGCGCCCAAATGGTTGCAAAATGTGTTCAGAAATCACTAGCGCTGCTCTTCTCCAGCCGAGCACACTCTGCGGGACCAGAAAGGGCGGTCCTTGGGCCACAAGATTTTGAAAGACACTCGAAAAGCTGGGGCGCCGACGCAATGCCCCCCCGGGGTCCCATGACACTAACGGACCAAGTGATATGTGAGCAGAGGCACTCCTTCTCTTCTTCTTCTTTTCCTTCTTTCTCTCTCACTCTCACGCACATTGGAATGGAAGGGAGAAGAGCTTAAGAGAGCGAGAAAAAGGACATTCGAAAAGAGAAAAGAGGGAAGAGGCACACAAACAGCTTTGATTAAACATCAGCAAGTGGTGGAAAAAAAGTGGGGGGGAGAGAAAGAAAATGGAAAAGAAATGTAGATTCACGTGATCATTATGTGGTTTGGCGAAGGACTGGAGACGCGAAAGACGGAAAGGAAAGATGAAAAAGACGAAAACATTCTCTCTTTTTCACGACAACCTGTGGGAACTGTATCCAAATGGAATGATATCAGAAGGCGGAGGAGTGAACGGACGGAAAGAACGATGACGACGTCGAAAAACAAAAAGGGCAATACCTGCTGTCTCTTTTTTTTTCATTTGATGATCAAGTTTTGTTTTGCAATCGACAATCGCGACATTCTGAATCACCGCGCCGCCAGAATTGGAATCGGAAACATTGGTCACTGGCCGAAAAAGGAATCAACGGAAATATTGTTTGTTTCCGACATTAGTTAATTTTTGTGACTCATGAGGAAAATACTATAGCTTTTTACAGACAGAGCAATTCTATCCTCAATCTGGTTTCAATTAGAAATTTTGATCTCAAAAAACAGATGTTCTATCGAGTCTCTTATGTCGAATGGTCCGGTCCATGTCATAAACTATGTAAACTAAACATTTTCTGCCAAACAGACAATGTCGTCTTTCGCTCTACGAAACAAACAAATTAAGTACGTGAGAACTCTTTCCCAATGTGTGAACAAGACTGGGGCTTTCTCGGGAGAAAGAGGGAGAACAAAAAACGTCGTTTGTACTATTTTCTCGTAGAAATCCGATATTCGAAAAAAGACTGCGGACAAAAGCAGCGTGACAGACATCAAGGAGGTCCTTGTAGGGCTCGAGTCCATGCCAACTGTTTATTTGCATGTGAAATTAGACACCGCGGCTTACACGAAAAGTGGGTGTTAGAGTGAAGATCAGAAAAGCGATGGGAAGACAAAAAGAGAGACACATTTAGGCTGATGCTTCAAGATTCCAGACTCGCCTACATTGCCCTTAATGTTTCCATGTTTCTGCCGCCTTTCAAATGGCCAAAGATGAGAGAGTGATGATTTTGGATGTCTTCAAAAGTCTGTCAAGGAAGTGCTGATGATAATCAAAGAACGAACGGAGGGCGCGCGCCGTACGGGGTTTATAGGTTTGCGAAAAGGTCACGCAGTGTTTTATATATTTGTACACATAGTTCTGGTCAACCTACGGTCGAGTGTTAAAATATCCGTTTGTTCCAACACGTTCTACGATTTTCGGCGTACACCGAGTGAGAAATAGAGACAAATAAATTTGTTGCAAAAGGATGTAGACCACGATAAGAAATCCTCCTATCTAGATAGAAATCTTCACGCTGCCGTTTAGCAAACCGTTTTTCCGATGAACTCATTTAGATGTGATAAACTGCAAAAAACTCACTGTCAACCGGAGGTAGGCTTCTGGCGGCATGTTTGCTGTCATCAGAATTTGAGCTTGCTGCTGCCCTTGAGGAGCTCTACCTCCTCCTCCTCCTGAACCCGGAGCAAATGCCATCGTCCGCTGAAAAATTGAGAATTATAGAAGGAAAATAGTAGAAACGGAAGCAAAAAAGCACGTTCGTTTGAGTTAAATAGCAATGTGAGGCACTGATCGAGTCGGGGTGTGTTTCAATTACAAAGTCGATTATTGTGATTATTGTGAATGAACGAGAGACCAGAGGCAACACAAACCACGTAATTCGGAATACATTAACATTTTTTTGGAGAACATTGAACTTCGTTTTTGAATGGAAATACATAAACCGAGGCCTGCACAGGATTATGCTGAAGAATGGGATACATGCCGAGTACATGCGTATAGACTAACTGGTAATTCAACTTGCAAAAAATTAAAAGAGAAATTGCACATGAGGAAGGAGACAGACACATTGTGTGTGGTAGAGAAACTGAGAGAAGAAAGAGTCCGAGGGATTTCCTGCGACGAGATCAAAAGTGTCCCGGAGAGGGAGCGGGAAGATTGCGAAAGGAGGAACAACCCCGCCGAGGACGCAGAGAAGTTGGCAGAAAAAAAAACGACGGCTATCCGATCCTATCAGCATCAACAATTAGAGGCCAAGGGGGAATGTAGAGATCGTGTTTAGAAGTTCCAAGAAAGAGAAGAACAAAGCGCGGCGCAAGCATTGGCACATACCCCCAGTGACCCTGGCGCACACGCACGTGCGCAATGGTGCGGTGAGCGGTTTTGATGAGTTTGAGTGGCTTGCCGTGTTGTCGCCGCAGCAGCACACCACCCCCACTCGCACTACCGTGAGTCGGAATACATTCGGAGAGCAACAGCGCAACTGCGGGACAAAAAACCCAGCCGAGGGAGAGGACGACGGACGCGTCTGTCTCCGTCGGCGGAGAAGGCTTATGTGAGATCCGACCGCCACAGGCGAGCCCCCCGTGCACTTTGACATTGAGACCTATCGATCTTGAGGACGGCTGCGAACCTATAGGGGAGAGAATGAATGTGTTGTTTGTTAACTTCTCGGTGGTTGGCTCGCGGCCAAACAACGCGCCTCCCCCTTCCTCCCGGGCCCCTCAAGACTCTTGTTCTTTTTTGGAAAAGAGAAACGTGAAAAGCGCATTGTGAATGAGCGACGGGGGCGGGATCCACACTTTTGAACTCTCTGCGTTTGTCTTTCGCTCCCTCGTTTTCACTTGAGTGCTATTCAACGACAGATCGAGAGAAAGGAAGGGAGTAACGGACGTGATGGCGCCGGATGGACGACTTAATGGCGCCTCACGAAAAGGACATATGCAAAAAACTTTCGCTTTTCAATTCCGAGCCACCCATTTCCACAACTGTAACGTCTCTTTCTTTCTCTCACTTTATCTAAAGAACATTCGACACAGACGCCAACGTTTCTATCTCATTTATCATGTTCTTATCACTTTCGACACACTTTTCGAAAAACCGACGTCGCTCGTCTATATTTGTGGCCGAGGAGGAGGACAAATGACGAATCACAACACTCGTCGTGTTTTCCCTCTCTTCCTGATAGAACCATCAAAAAAGAGAAGCAACAAGTGAGGAACAAAACGAGAAAAGAGAAGCGAGACGCTGCGGGCCGGGAGGAGAATTTCCGCGCCAGTGAAAGATCAAATCAACAAAGCAACTTATGACGTTTGTGAACTTTTTTGACACACGCTCCCGCTCACAAATTGCAAAAGAGGATGAAAGGACGGCTAGGAGGGAGGAAATCGGCGGGCACGAGGGGTTAGGAGGCAAACAGTTGATGGAAGAGGCGGAAGAAGAAGAGGAAAGATTATTTAGTTTCCATCCCACACTGTTTGGAAACACTTTTCTCGAGCAGTGCGTGTCGTCGAGCACAGGTGTGCTCTTTGGGTACAATTTTTGCAACAAAAATTTCCGCGGGCACCAAATTAGCGACCCGGCCTTGAGAGGATCAAAACACAGACGAATGGAGATGATATCTGTGGAGGACGGAAGGAGGGGACGACCCTCGTCTACGCAATGCTATGCAGTCTCCGATGCATTTCAAACAGCTTCGAAGATCGAGAAAAAGATCGCCGATAAAAGGGGAGAGACGGAAACGAAGAATTTAGTTTGAAAGATGCAATGTGCGTACTCTTCCGAGAAAAATTCGTCTCTATCTTTTTTGGTTTTCTCACAGAAAAAAGGAATGTGACGGCAAGTATCATCACGAGGGATGGGATGTGTGATGTAGCACAAAGTTCAAAAAAAGGAAATGTGCAAAAAAGAGAGTGGCGCTTCTTTCATAATGCCGTATTAACCGGGGGGCCTACGGACGCTAGTCCACGACCATTTGTGATAGATACAGTGAGAACGATAGAGCACGGAAAGAGCGGAGAGTCTACCTCAAATATATAATGGAGTACTGGCATTGAGAAAAGAGGTCGTACGCAGAGAAACGAAAAATGAGAATTGTCGGAGACCGCAGGGGTGCTGACTAATGTGCCGGGAGTGCGCGGATCGAGAGACTCAGACGCGCGAACAGAGAGCGCGCGGTCGACGGAGAGCGAAGGGGAGATAACACAAAACGGGCAGCGGAAAGTGATGGGTCTCTCGCTTCTCCCTCTCTCTCTCTCTCTTCCCCCCCCCCCTTTCTCTCCCTCTGTCATCAACGATTCGGCACAAGGGAGGCCTGGGGGAGAGAAGGAGAGAGAGAGAGAGAGAGATGGAGACGCAGTGAATGGTCGCAAAGTTGGAGAAAAGAGAGAAAGAGAAAATCGTTGTCGACGTGGGTGAGATGAGGGCGGCTGGTGGATAGACTACACAAAGGTGCGGAGAGCGACAGCAGCACACGGAATGCGCAAACAGAATGTACACGGCGACAAATTTGAATACAGACGAGAGCATGATCGAAAGAACAGAGAATAAAAAACAATGTGGCTCATCTTTTTGTTTCTCATAAGAACAAGACCTTTTTTGGCAACTCTTTGAAAAGCACTCGACAAAAAGAATTACAGCTAATATAGTAAAACATTTGTGTGACTGGCTGGACAAATAGAGCTAGTGTTCTTTCTCTTCGAACAATCCTAAACGTGTTTGGGGGGAAGGGGGAGTGGGAGACGGGCTCTCCCTGTGAGGGTAAACATTCCCCCGCTTGTACCATTTCTAGCCGACCAAACATTGACTCTTCCTGCCACTATCAGTTATTATTAGTGTTCTCTGTACCAACCACTGACAATCTCCCATAAAAGCATGTGATCGTGAAGGGGGAAGGGGCGGATTCTGATTTGCAGAGAAAAGACGAAGACAAATAGTGATTCGCAGTGAAAGTGAGGACGGTTATTATAGTTATGGGGTGGCAGTGATAAGAGAAAAAGAAAAAGCGGTTGGTCGATCTTTTCCAAGAACGGTCGGGTCGACCGACGGGATTTTTTGTTTTTGTTGCCAGCGAGAAGCTGAGAAAAATCTAGAATTTAGCAAGAGTCTTCAGACTATGACTCAGTGTTTGCGGGAACCTCACACGTTTTTGTACCCATTCGATTGGAGTAAAAAAAACTCTGCGACCACGAGACTCAGAGCTGCCTACATAAAATTGGATTGGATTTGTGTTTGTTTCTACTTCAACACCTGGGTTATACTTGGCTTTGAAGTATGCATAGTCGGTCCCCACCCACACATATTAGATTTGTCCCCGGCCGCAAATGAGGTTTTCAGAAAGAGGGTGCGAGGGAAGCCATGATCACTGGATTTGCGGTTAACCAGATGAGCTGATCTGCTTGTCTAGTTGATCACTGATTCGCGGAAAACCCATCAATTTGGTCATCTGAAATGCTCAAAGGTTATGTTGACCAGAAGGGATATTTTATCGTAGTCCAGAAGGAAATGAGAAATTTGGATGAGAGAGATGGGAAGAATGCCTCATTTCGATTCTTTCCGATTTCACTCAAATTCAGAAAACAACCCAACATTCTCACCACGAAAATGCTAGTTTTCGTTTGCGATCAGCTTCAAGACTCTCACACTTTAATTGTGTGTGAACCGATCAAAATTCAGCTTTTTAATGTTGTGATTTTTGATTCCTGAATGGTTCAGAATTTTCCAAATTTTTTCCAGAGCCATTTGAACGGCAGGTGGCCCTAACTCACTCGTTTTGGAACAAACATCTGCTCGATTAGAACTGGTAACGCGTCTGAGCAGGGCTCATTGCACAAAAAAACCGCCGACTCTTTCCCGCGCCCGCGAATTCGAATGAATTGCCCGCATCATTTACCATTCTCTCTCAAATTCTTCTTTTCGACGCCATTTGCGATAGGCATCAAAAGCTGAACGGGAATGCCCGTCAAAACAGAGGCGCCAGCTGAATTGGAAAAGAACGGACAGATGGCATACACAGTACGATTTTCTCAAGGGACACTACAATACAGGTGACGAAATCCCTTCGAGATTTGTCATTTGTTTTCAGACGGCCACAATAATATTTTTGATTGAATATTACAATATTCTACTATACGAAATTCATTTTCAAAACTGATTGTCTGGGGGGATTCATTGCTCATAGGCCAACAAATAAAATAGTGAGTACTACTCGTGTACATGTTGATTTGACAACATTAACACAATCGGGAACTAATCTAATTTTTAGTGTCGCCCATAGTTTTTAGTGCTCAATGCCTGCAAAAGTGTATTGGTCGTACAGAAAAAGAAAAACTATGAAAGAGAAAATTGAAGATGAAGATGTCAATATTATTTTTCTCGGCGAAGGATGCGGGGGTAAACCGCCTCCACATTTTCTTGGCAATCCCTGAAAGCCGGAAGTTTGGTGCAGAGGAAGTGAGCACTCTCGCTCCTTGCCCTTGCCTTCTCCTACTTTTGTGCCGTCATTTGAATATTCTAGTCTTCGCTCGCGTTTCCGTCAAGCACACGAAAATCAGCGGCATCTCGATGTTGATACAAATCAAATTCAGGCGAGAGGATGAAAAGAGGAAAAAGAAAAAGAAAAAAGGAGAAGCAGAACCGAGACGATGATCTTGAAAAGGAGAAAACGCAGAATTTGTAGGAAATTGAGGCCGCCAAATATATTATTCATGAGAGGGAAGGTGAAAAGAGGAAGAAAAGACGGCGAAAAGCGCATAGAGGCGATGTTTGAGCTGTGCAACAGTTTTCAATTAGGTTTTTCCCTTTTCCTTCTTCTTCTCCCTCTTTCCCAGAAACCAACCCCCAATCCTATTTCCGTTGACCTTTAACTAAGACTCACCAGGGCACAGAAGGCGGGTGTTGCTGAATCTACCGAGTTGAGGTTGATTTGAGTGAAAATTAGAAGGTTGAGGTTCCTGGAAAAAGAGCAATTCAGTTTGCACGCTTTGAAATTGAAAAGAGAAAGTGATGCGGTCAAAATGATAGAATGTTAAAGTTGCGCAAAGTCTGAATAAGAGATTCTCAGAAATTGGCGACGGAAACCGCGGATATCCGTTTCTGGTTTGCTCACTGCTCTTTTTACAACTTTATTTATTCTAGAGAAGCTAGCAATTTTCCATTTTCTGCACCAGGAACTTGTGCCGAATGATAATGTGACCGAGGGCACGGGAATGACGGGAAACACACACACACACACACACACGCAACGTTATCAGGAGCAAACTATGTCGGAGAAAAAACACGTTGATAATGACTCGCAGTCATGTGAATGGTCTACAGATTGTGCACATGACGCACAGGGACAATGGGAAAGTCTGGAAAAAAAAATAAAAAAAAGGGTTCCCGCGGTTCCGAGTGGCGGAAGGAGGAGATTATTATGGCATGTCAAGGGCAGCTGCTTTCTTTTCTTTGAAGAATCAGGAAAGGAGGGAGCAGGAGAGGGGCAGAAACGGAAGGAAAGTCATCGAGCCACGGGACATGTCAGATACCCATGTCGCGACGCTTTTATGAATAAATCAGTTCGAGCAACCGACTAGAAGAGTGAAAAGTGAGGTGTTTTTGGCTGCACTTTTTCTCCGAGCAGACGCCGTTTCTCTCTTCATCTGACGACATAGGCGCATCGAACTGATTGATAACCACCGACTTTTGCAGACGGCTCAAAGAACACGGACACGCGTTTCGCTTTCGCACAGCGAAGCAAGACCGCATTTTTTCTCACAATCAGAGACTCGTGCATCGGAAAAAATCTTCTCTAGTATTTTCTATAAAATCAGACGTCTGAATACATACATACAATTACCGAAAGTTAACATTAACTAACTGGTGCATCAGAAGAGGAGGAAGGCGAACAAAGACCGGCTTTCAACTGCCATCAACAAGATGTCCTGGGACTCTGTTATTACCGCGGAATGAATAAGTCTGAGAAATGTGTGCTCGTAAAACGTGAGGACAGAAATGAAAAAAGGATTGAAACGTAGAGCTCGAATCAGAACAACAAGAGAATGTGTTTGTCATAATGTACTTTTGAAAGAGTTGTCAAAATATCCAAGGCTAAAAATAGAACACATTTAACCAATGAAAGAGATTGTCTGTGACTCACATCACATTGCGTAGTTCGCAACGGTTCTGTAACCATGAACCTCTCACGGACTCTGGGATTTACTTTCAAAATAATTCTCATGATAAAAAAGAGAAAAAACTATTTCTCATTCTCAGAATGCATTCTCACACTCCTGGAAATGTCTGTGAGTTATTGATGAAGAAGAGAGTATTTGGCCCGGTTATTGAGGAGATAATTAGACCTGTTTTGTTTAATAACTAACAAAAATAATAAATATATATTCCCCAATGTTTTTTTGCTTTGAAGTAAGCAGACACATATTAAAGAACAAACCGTTTTTTAATTCGAAGGACTAATCCTTTGATGAAGGGATTTTGATGGAAAAGTCTGATGAAAGTCTTCGGATGACTGACCATTCCTAATCCCTCTAGTCTATTTTCATAATATACAAATCATAATAATAAGAAGAAGATTCTAAGCGTTCAGATAAGCTCGGATCAATCGTCTACTTGTGATAATCTCTTTTTCGTCATCTCATCTCTTCCAAGTGAAGTTAGTGCCTTCTCCCCGCCAGGAAAAAAGCTTCGTGCCCTTTTCCTTTTTCTTTTCCCTGCCCTCTGCGCATTGAGTCTTTTTAGCCTAATTGAAATTCGCATACACTGGAGATGTCGTGTCGTCAACAGGAATCGCATATCGAATGCATGTGCGCTTTCCGGAGTCTAAGAAAATGTAGAAAAACGAGAGGCTTGATAGGAATCATATTCAAGCTCGCGCGAGCAAAATTGAAATGGGAAATGAGCGCGCGAATCTGAGAAAATAGGAGAAACGGAAGCGAAAAGAGGTTGGGTTGCATCTCAAAGATGAGTTTACTTGCCTCGTATTTCTTTACGTCATGCCTAACCTTGTTGACTGAAACAAAATTGGAAAAAGTGGAAAAGCGCATTGCGCCGTGTATCTGTATATATCTGTCACGTCGCACTCGCTCCGCATGTTTCACCTGCGGCCAAGTCTTTCGAGACACCTGGCCAGAATTCAAAAGGACAATAGAAGTGCAGAAAAGCTCTAGGATGATGAATGGCACGCAAATTATCGGATAATCCAATCCCGTGCTTCTCCCTCCACCTTCACACGCTGAGCGGAAGGGGATAAATGGGCGGAGCTACCAACTTTGTGGCGAATGTCACGAAAACAATATTATCAGAAGGGAGAAAGCCAACGGGACCGACACGGATTATGACTACTTCTCATGATTTTCAAAGCATTTCATATGTTTTCTTTCCACGCGACAGGATTAGGCTAGTGTGTGTTCGGCAGAAGCCTTTTATCCGGAGAAGAACAGATTTGTGCCAGATAAGATACACTTTTGTTGGGTGGATTGAAAAAATGGAGGATTGGATACAAATGGAATCGGAGTGGAGAGGAAGACGGGGATTTCTGTTTCTGAGATATTGGGAATCAAATGAAGCGGGGGGCTGAGAGGGGCTAAATCACAAAGAATAGTTTTTCAAGCAAAAAAGTTTAGTTCATTGCGATCTTGAAGCTTCTTCTTGAACTGGCAGAGTCGACATTTGGAGCAAAGCCATTTGGATGACGTCATTTTCTGAAAGAACTTAATGTTTCGCATTTCCCTCAAAAGAGTTTGTATTCTACAATGAAAACTATTTCAATTACAAATCCGGTTGCAACCAGATATGCTAGCAGCACACTGCCAAAGCATAACCAGTGACCGTAATCCGAAATGTAATCCTCTTACAATCAACCGACCCGATTGTGGACACTGACACTGGTCAGTCAGTAACTGTTCACTAATAGCGAATAATGAACTTGTTGTCCCTTTTTCTAATGATATTCCTGGTCAACGCTCAAACGAAACGTTGTTTCGTGAGCCATAAGAACATTCGGATATCCTGTGGGAAATCCATTGACACGAGGTGAATTTTTTCTTTTCATTTCCTTTAATTTTCACACGTATTATGGCGATTCAGAACTGCAATCACGTTGGAAGAGTGTGAAATTGCGTGCATCCGGTACAACACGCTATGCCAAACAGTACAGTACGATTACTATAGGAATGTGTGTGAAATATTCAGTGTTCCGTCTCCGTTGAAAGTGAACGCATCGAGTGAGTTGTGAAATTACCATTTCGCAAAAGATCATTTCCATATTTCAGCTGCTGAAACAATGCGAAAGCGAGAGATTGCTCTGGGGTAACTTTGTGAACATCTTTTTTGATTCATGAGATATTTTTTGTTTTAGAAATACAGAGTGTGTGATAGCATCGCTTCTTCCCACAATTGGGACCACACATCTTATCCCTCAATGGGATTGTCTTTCCGAACTTTCGAACATCCGAATGTCACCAAACACATCACACTCACTGGACATTAAACCACCTGACGCTCAAGAAGATCTTCGATCGCCGCCACGTCCGAAACCGGTGAGTCAACATTTAGTGATACATGTTTTCGACTACTTCCGTTCAAACGGATGTACAGAGTTCTTTGTCAATTTCCGCAAATAGTGAAAGAGGTATTCATTCAAAATATTCGCCTATCACAAAAACAATATCAAATGCGGGGGACTGAATAACAATGCTGAGCACACAATGGCGAGAAATCATTGGGGAACTGTCTAGACGGCCTCATTACCTATTTCCTTGGCTCGCTTGATTTGTGATTTTGGTGAAGTAGCGACCGTAGTCGCCTTTCGTTTCTTGTTCGCATTTCCGTTTTGTTGGGACGATTGAGGTAGACTCGGTTGAAAAGTGAACTGATTTTGAAGCAGTGAAAGTTGAGGCGGGAACGGGAAACATTGCAGAAATCCCGGCACGAAGGGGTTAGCTGAAAAGGGGTCATTGGGGAATACTCATGGGGATTTGTGAATAACTCACAAAATGGCAACATTGGCCATCCATATCCGGGAATCGGAGACGCAAAGTTGAATAATGGCACTGGCGCATCGTTGTTCCGAACTACAACATGCATCTTTATGTCAAAATTCTTCAAAAACTCATTTTTCACCAAGTGGAGGAGGAAAATTCTGACATTGAACTGGCAGAATCTGCTGAATCGGCAGGATCGGAGAAACTTTGTTCAGAACGACCATATCACTTTTGACAGTGGGACCAGAAACTGATTGCTGGTTCTTCTTCGATGACTTTGACGACTCTCCGTCGTTCCCACTGATTTCTGTTGGTTTCAACTTGTTGTTCTGTGCGATAATATCATATTGTCGCATCAACGCCGCCAAATGTGTGTTGCCCGAGGGGACCTTGTTGACTGCAACAAAACATGTTATTCGAACCAGTGCTATCACTTTGGAGCCTACATTTACTTACCTGGTGATTGGGATAGATTTAGAGGTGTTGTATTCGCGGGTGTAGTTGTAGTTGACGGACCGCTGACGTCTGATGAAGTGGATATTTGGGTGATCGCTTCTGGTTTGGGAAACGGTGACGTCATGACTTTAACTATCTAAAGACATATGCATACTAATTGAAGGAATGTACATTACTTTCTTTTCCTCACCTTCTCGTTGTCGGCAGAACCACTGAGAGAAGTCGGCGCACTCAAAATGTTTGTGATGCTTTCTGGATGGGCCGAACCGATCATTGACAATAATGGGGTATTGACTGAATTCATGGCCTGCAATTTCCGTTTCAAATGTGTTTCTCGGGGTGTGAGACGAGACGACAAGATTCGTGTTTAAGGATATAAAAATCAAGAAACTCGGAGAAGACAAATTCGAAATCGTGAGCAACACGATCGGTGGGGCCGGAGAAGAGAAGAAAGAGGAGCGGAGAGTTGTGACGGCAGAATCGAGAGATAATAGTAATCAACAACAGTTCGATAATACACTGCGCAACTTCGCTGTAGAGGTAATAAAATATATATGATTAGAGATAAGATAAACGCAATCTTCTCAGGTCTTGCCAGTGGTTCCCGACTGTCCGATTGGAGAACATTCAAGAATTCAAGTGATTGAAGGAGTCGAGGTAAGTGACGGTCTTTCGAATGAAAAATGAAACATTGTCTCACTTAGGTTGCACGTGAGGCCACCATCACATTCACCGTGGTCATTCTGGAGCAGTGCGTTCAAGCATGTCGTCTTAGCACCGTAAGTCTTGTGGCGGGAGCCGGCAAAAAAAAGAGAGAGAGAGAGAGAGAGAAAAAGGCCGAGAGTAATTTCTTTTCGGAAGCCAAATCCATAAAATGGCTCAGATTTATGAGCTCGTGGTGCCAGATTTATACCCTTTTTCGTTCGCCGGTGCCACGCCACGTAATTGAAAAATGGTCCGAACGGCTAGTTCAAGGGCTTACGCGGCAAACGCGAGTGAGTAATGGCGATAAAACAGGATAAATTGTGAGGCAGACAGGGAAGTAGATTGAACAGAAGACCGAGCGGGTTCCAAAAACAGGATAACAAAGAAAAGAACAACAGTGTTTTGTGTGGGAATCTCAGCAGTAATCGCCTTAACGAGTCACTCAAACTTACTTGAAACACTTTTTCAGAATTCGGACGGCTCCCGCCTGCCACTTCTTTGCCGCTCTGCACACTTCAACAGAGCAACAAGAGCATGTTCGGTGTACTCGGATGCGATAAATCCGAACGGATATCTTGAATACAAACCGAACCAAAACGTGATATACATCGAAAAAATATGTATTCCGGGTGAGTTTTGACGGGAAACAATCGTTGTGGGGGTGATACATCATCATATTCTTCTGGTTTATGGCATCGTCATTGGCACTCTCTCTTTTTCTCTGCTCTGTTGCGAGTATGTATCCCTGATAGCGGGTCTATTGGAGAACATTAATCTTGGCACACTATGATAGGTGATAAATCAAATAGTGCTCTCCGCGACAGAAAGAAACGGAGCGCTGGGAATGAATGGCGCCAAGACTCGGCTAGATTGATGACTATGGCTGACGGATAAAATCGGAGCTGAGAAATGGGACAATTTCTTTTTGCAGACATGGTGCTACCCATGTCGTGTGACGATGTTTTCCGCCGGATTCCACAGCACATTTTATTGGGTGATTAAAGAGCGAACAAATGACATTAATGAGGAAAGGTGTTGATTTCAGGACACGCTACAGAAGTGATTTCGGTGTCGAGTGAGAATGAATGTGTTTTGGAGTGTATCAAGTCGAAGGTAATTTGGCTGTCGGCGTTTTTTGAAAACCATTATTCAAACGCTTCTTCGAAGAAGTAGCCGAATGCAATCCCCAAGGCTCAAAAGGCAATTAGTCGTACGCGAATATCAATCTTTTTAGAGAGGCTCTCGGGCGTTACGTACACCCAGTGGAATAGATGTGTCATAATACTGTTCTCAACAACACATACTTCCTTTCTATTTTAAAAATCACCAAGCAGACAGAATGTTTGCAGACAATGCGATCAGTGGCGTGTCACTCAATCTTGCACTACCCCGATTTTTCCTCCTTCAACTGTATTCTCAATGTTCACACTCGACACACGAAGAACCAGTTTTTCACGCCAGAATTGGCTTACAAAGTGGATTACGTGGAACTTGGTTCATGTGTTTACAATTCTGCAGCAGGTAGGATGAGGAAAAAATATAAAGACAGGAAAAGCATGGATTTTTGAGCAGTGGCGGGTGGGTGAAAACAAACAACGGAAATGTGGGGCATCGCCGACCTGATGGTAGCCCACAAATCATTTTAATTGTCTCTTGTCAGCCGCCGGCTCCTACTCGTTTCTCTTCCATGATAATGGGCCTCTTCCCACCACCTGGCGCTCAGAACCTGATGTTGGCATCAAATTGAGAGAGGGAGAGAGAGAGAAAGAAGTCGGGTGGTTTGTGTCCCAGTTGTCGCCCCGCGAGGTTTCCATGTGAACATCGGGGCCCCGACAAATGTCACATAAAACACGACACGCTTGGCACTAAATCTCCTTTTTCTTTGACGGCGACGGCGACAGACGCCGCTGACTCTTTTACGGTGGACAAAGAATGTGGGCGGGGGGAGAGAGAGAGGAAGTCTAAAGTTTCAGATTAATTTGTATAAACGTTCAGTGATTCAGGACAAATAGCCAGCAAAGCGATGATCCCTCCTAACCCGTTCGATAAGCCGGTTTTATCGGGTACACACTTTCGCAACAAACTTTCCATGTACCGTACCAGATTACAGATGGTCAGAAGCGAGTGGGATCAGTCACATCCGAATGGAGCGAATGGACTCAATGCAATGAAGATACGAGCTCGCGGAGCCGGCAGCGGGTGTGCAATGGGTGCAACGAAATAATTCAGGTGAGCCGTGAAAGCACTCCCACAAAATGGAAGTAGCGGAAATCGAGAGCGCGTTTTGTGAAGAGTTTAACATCATCCGAAAGGGCGTCCACTTTTTTCCAATTTCCGTTTTGGTGCAACTCTAAAATGTTGGCTCACTTTGAAATGAATAGAATGGGAAGAAAGAGGGACATTGCGAGCAAGATGGATTGTCGAACTATTGTAAAAGTACTTTTTTCAGTTCATGCCATGTTTCTCAACCAACAATTTCGATCAGGCATTGCAAAAATTCATTAAAGAGCAACAAGAGAAGGAAGCGATGGGTAATTTATATCTTTTGTTGAATTGAGCGAGGAAAAGGTTTTTTGAAATCAATTTACTCATTTTTCAGTTGATGCCGTCATGAAATCGCGAGAAATCGAAGCGGAGAGGAAACTGCTGCAACAATTGGATTCAGCCCCGACGGTCATCGAATTTCGTTAGTTCCGTATAATGAAAACCGTGCCTAAATATTTATATTTGCAGCACAGAAAGCAATAAACAATGAGCAGACCCCAAAGAACTCGGTTGAGTTTTTCGGTCCCCCACAGCCGGCTCAACAAGCATCCCAAGCAATGAGCACTTTCTAAAAACCATGCAATAATGTACTCGATCTTCTGGACATCTCGTTACTGACTCAAGCAAGAAAAAACCATTTTTACAGTATTTAAAACATATTTTTGAACCAAAACCTACACTTATTTGTAAATAAAGTTATTTTCTTTATTAATTTTCAGATTATCCCCTTTTTTTGCTGATGAAGATTCAAAACTTGAGGCCGAGGCTTGGTGACCGTCATTTCGGCCCGTGGCCGCGGACTAGAAACCTCTCAATGCTACGTTTTATTAGAATTGTTGCCACGGCCGCTAGTCGTCGTGGCATTGATATTTTACTCAATTTATCCGTTTTGCTCTCAGTTTAGGTTCGCATAATTTAGAATTTTCAGAAAAATATTGTTGAAAACCGTCGTACATATTGATTTTTGAATGAATTGAGCAGAAAAACGCAGAAAGCGTCGATTTTTTTGTCCTCTTGTCTTCTTCTCGTAAAAATCGATATTTTCTGTTTTTTACAGGTCGTCTAGCCACAACTGGTTCACAATGGCTGATGAAACCGCTGCCGTCGTAGAGGCTTCTGCTCAAGAAGGTCCAATGGACAAGAAACCTGCGGAGCTGAAGTACCGAGTGAAGTCGAATGATGGACTAGTCTTCGAAATGAGCCCTGATGCTCTGTATCACTCGAACACTCTCGCCTACATGACAAAAATTCTCGATTTGACTGTCGAGAAGGCTGCGATGGAGGATCCGATCAACCTATACGAAGTGAATGCATCGATTCTGGTGAAAGTGATCGAGTGGTGCACGAAACACCAGGATAAAGCTCCTAAGAGGGAGTTTAAAGATGACCCATTGGAGATTTCGCAGTGGGACGCTGAGTTTCTGGAGAGAAACCGAGAAAACGTGTTCGAACTGATGATGGCGGCCGACTACCTCGATATTGCCGAACTGATTTCGTTGGCGACTCAATTCATCGCCAACGTGGGAATCGGAAAGACGGCCGACGAGTTGAAGAACTATCGTATTCATCAGTACAAAGACTACTTCAAGAGACCGACGCTTCAGAACATGGAGATTTTGGATACGGATTCTGATGACGAGGAGGCTTCTCTGACCGAGTCCGAAGACGAAGACGTAGACGAAGACGAGGACGAGGACGAAGACGAAGGCGAGGACGAAGGCGAGGACGAAGAGACTCCTGAGGCCGAGTAAAATGCTAATCTAGCCCGTTGCATCGATTTCTCTGACATTTTTCTTGATTCCGTAAAAATTCGGTGTTTTTTTCAAGAACCTGCTGAATAAAAAGTAATGTAATCATGTGCCGTGTGTTCAATTGTTCACTTATTGGTCTCACTAAGCCATTATACCTTTTTTACAGGAATCGATTGACGTCAAAGTTTCAGATAATCTCATCCAGAGTGCACTTGCATTTTCTCATTTCTTCATATTAATCTAAAAAATTAAGAAGAACTCCAAAATTAGTGTTCAATTTCTAAGAAACAGCACTTATGCCATTTTCGTTTGCTTTCCAACAAATTATTGCCTTCAAAAAACGGACAATCTTGCTCGTTTTCTATCCCCGAAGCATTTCTTTGTAGTGCTATCCCATTTATGTCATCTTCCGAAAATCTCGCGGCCAACTATCGACTTCCGATCGGCGGCACCGTGCCGGACACCTAGACACCGCGTATCTCTCTTATCCTCAGTGATCTCTTTTCACTTTTTCGGTTTGTGTCCTTAGATAGTTTTCTTTGTTTCTAGAGAATCCGCAGTTCAGTTTCTTCCCCTTTGATACTCGAATGTTCTGCGAATTTATCACTCATTCCCTTTTCACGTCGACATGTAACTGCATGACATCGCGGCCGCCGTGGCCGTGGCCTAGAAAACTCTTGACTTGTTGCGTGAACCAGTCACGTTTTCTGTACGGGGAATGTGTTAAAAACCTTCAAATTTGTCGATTTTTTTTCAAATGTTGTTTAAATAAGTATTTCTTAGAATATCGAATCAAAATTCTCCACCAACTAGTAGTTTTACCGTGTTTTCCTCTCAGAAACTCAGTTTTTTGTTGGCATTCTTCTATCTTAGTTAGAAATTCGTTGTTGTGGAATTTCGTCTAAAAATGCTTTGTTCTCTGATAATCATTCACACTTTCGCAGTTAAAAATTGTTTCTCTGCATGAAAACCAATTGATTTCCTGACAATATTCCTAATATAACCCCTTTCTTTTCTCCCCGATTATCGATTTTTGTCACAATGCATTTTTACAGGAAATGGCAAGAGCAACTGCTCGTCCGAAGAAAAGGACAAGTGTGGTGAAGTGTTCGAGACGGGTGCAGCAGGCACGAGCCAAAAAACCGACAAATCCGGAGGACATTCCGACCACTGCTCTCGAGAAGAAGCTATTGAAAAGAAAAATTCAAGCGGAGAGAGCACTCAACTTGGCGACGAAACAGAAGGATTGGCTTCTCGGAGTTATTGAAAAGGTCTCCAAAAACGAACGCGAAAAAATCACTGCAAAATGGGAGTCCACTAAAAAACGCGAGCAACAACTGTCGGAAAGAATAAAGAGTGAAGTGGAAGCAAGAGAACGCACGTTCCGAGAGTTCGATTCAGCCCGACGCGAACAAGTAGAGAAGGCAATGAAGTTTAAAGACAAGTGGAGATTTCTGGATAAAATTTCCCATGAAGCAATGATCTCGTCCTTCGAACTGAAGGGAATGCAGATGTACTTCTCTCAATCTCGGTGCTCCGAACTGGTAGAACAGTATGCGGCGACGACGAGCAAGTACAAAGAGAGAACCAAGAAATTGTTGGAAGAGCAGAGCACTGGAGTTCGAGACAAGCAAATGGAGAAATGGTGGAAGTGCTGCGACAAGTGCGGTGCTGAATACACTTCTACAGGCGACGGCACGCCACGAATTCTCAGTACGTTTGACCAGAACTCCACCGCATAAACAAAACAACATTTCAGGATGTGGCCATACAATCTGCGAGGGATGCACGAAATTTGACAGATACATGGTGAGCTGTCCGATCGATAATAAATCGACAAAGCTCAAAAGAGGTCTCCTGAAGAATTTCCAGATTCTCAAGGAATAAGTATTGCATGTTACCGATAAAGTGTTTATTCTGCTTTTACAATTTGTTTCCTTTTCATTTTCCAAATCTGTTTCTATCACAGCTTTTTATCTATATTTAATAATTCCTTCTTACTTTGCATTCAATTTCCTGCTGTTATTTTCAGAGAATGGCACCGAAATCTTCCAAAACCGGCGGAGGATCAACTCTGCCGATGAAGAAATCACTGGCTCAGCGTCTAAGAGAGGACATCAAGAAGATTCGAGAGGCCACCAGAACGACTGTTGAGGAGAAGGAGGAAGCCGCCAAAGAACTCAAAGAACAGAAGAAGAAGTTTGAGGAAATCAACGAGCAAATGGATATAAATGCTCAAGACGTCATCAATGATCTTGAGAGAAGCCTGTACAATGTCAAAACTTCACACAAAGAGTGTTTCCGCGAGTTGGAAAACGTGAAGAGAACGGTTCATGAGCAGGACGACGTGCTCAATGCCAACGTACGCATTCTCCGCGGCTTCCGAAACCACGTCGAATACACTGAAAAGAAATTCAATGAATCGTATGTTTGCCCGATATATAAAAGAAATGAAAAAGAAGCGAAAAAGGCGAAAACCGAGCTACTGGCGGCAAGAGACGAAATGATAAAAGTGTCGAAAGAAGTGTTCAATCGGACACCGGACGGATGGAAGATCTGCGGGTGCTGCAGGGATTTCTTCAATTCCGCCGAAAGACTTCCACTCATTCTCAGTTTGTGCAACTCTGAAAATGACTAATCGATTGTTTATCGTTTCAGAGTGCGGACACACCATGTGCAAGAGCTGCGTGGAAGAAACGATCAAGGCTCGTCACGGCGGAGCGGTCAGATGTCCGTTCGACAGGCGGAAGTTGAAACTGACAGCGGCCGACGTCGGCCGAATCAAGGAGAATCGTGCCATTTCGCTAAATTAGTCATTGCCATGGTGTCGATGGTGGTGAAATAAAGCAGGGGTGGGGATTTGCCGGCTGCTACTTCTTGCGGCCTGTGTTTTTGGCCCACTACACTTTTTGGAAATATATATTGGTATGGTGCATATCCAAGAGAATTGCTTTGACGATATTTCAACACCGGGGCCGGCAAATCCCCACCTCTGAAATAAAATATTGTTCTTTGAAAATACAAAAATAAAGCATAATTCTAAAGTTTGAGATGACAGTACAATATGATTGTTGGCAATTATGTTGCCCATGTTAAATCAGATTTTGTTGTATGTATAGGAACTCCTTCCCAACTTGCTCCTCTCCATGGAAGGGTGAGGCTGTATAATGCTCAGTTGACATGCATACTATATGTGGCAGTCTCCATTTTCCTATTCTTCCCTCTCCGCCTTCTCATTTTCTCTCGTGCTAATTTGAGCATTCGCAAGAAGATCAATCTTCTTTCCATCTCTCCCTTCTTCTCCTCCACTACATCTTGTTCCGTCCGATCTTCGTTTTCCTCTGTGCAAACAGTGTTGTCTCATGCTCATGCGCGAACGGAATCACTATAAAGATAGGGTGTATGCATAGCCTCTCAAGTTGTGATATGCATAAAATTAAGCGAAACATGATGAACACTCCGACGCTCCCGGAGCACTTTGAAATGAAAACAAAAGAGACCTCAAGAAAAGCCTTCTGCTTTATTCCTCCATTGAGACTATAACCACCACATAATTTGTTATTTATAGGCTTGTTTTTGGAAACGTGCAAAGTTGCGTAAACTAGGGTCTATGTGCTCTGCCTCCCTGATTTGTGTTTCGCCCACCGACCCCTTTTGTTCCTTGGTGAACATTTCACGAAACCACTATTATTCTTGTGTTTCCGCATCACTTTCAAAGAGCAATTATGCTTCCTTCAAACAAACTTGCAGTACTTCAGGAAGCCGGGTGAATAGTGTGAAAACGCATTGTTTTCTCGAAGAAATACACCTTTTTGGGTTTGTGTGTCGTCAACGTGTACTGAAATCTCAAGAATATTTTCGTTTTTGTGAATAACTCATGGGGAAAGTGCATCAAGATACTCGGGGTAGGCGATATCTATCCCTTCTCATCAAAAAACGAAATTCATCAAGTGCACATTCAATTCGATGACGCTCTCCGTTTCTTTGCAATTCGTCACTAGTTTCAGTCCGATTCGCTGAGCACCAGATGTATTCGTTTCCACATCTCTCATTTGAACTCGAAATCGGCCCTGATAACACCTCTTTTTTATGATGTTCGTAATCAGCAAAAAAGGAAGAGAGAGAGAGAGAGGGGAAGAGAGAGAGAGAGAGAGAGAGAGAGAGAGGGAAAGAGAGAGGAAAAGAGTAGGCCACCACTCGCCGCAGTTTTGTCTCTTGTTGCCCCGTTACCTCGTCGTTGCTCCAATCAACGGCTCACATTCCTCCACTATTTCATTGTTTTTAGTCTTATGAACATCTCTTCTTTTTCTTCAAGAAGGTTTTTGCTGGAGGGGGGGGGGACATGGTTATCAACAAAACTGATAGGCCGGTCCAGTCACAGCAAACATTTCCTGATACACTGCACCGACATTTTGAAGACACCTTGACCTTAAAACTGATGATAAATAAGAAAAATAGTTTCCGGGTAGTAAGAGGACGTCTATAATCAAGGTAAATTGCTAGGTAAGAAGCACATGGCACACACTCCAATCAACACGAAAACGTGCAGCTCGCAGTGTCGTACCTGTGTTGTAATCTTCGTGGGTACGAGACTTTCCCAGCCATGCACACATGTACATGCACACATATAAAAGAGCTGCATGAGCTTTCCCTTTCTCTCTTCCCTTTCTCCGTCCCCCCGTCGCATCACACGGGTTAATGAATTTTGGCACTAAACATGTGCGTCATCATCTTACCCCTACCCCTGTTTCTAATTAGGTCGCCGCGCTTCGAAATATTATTGCTCGTTTTTCCCGACGGTTACGTTACTAGGAGAAGGGCATCATGTTCAGCAGACATCCTGACTCATTGTGTGCGGTCTGTTTTTTTTTAGAGTGGGATGGTTTCACACTCTCTTCCTGTATAGGCGACCTCCTGAAAAGCAAACAATATTTCTCTTCTTCATTTTTCTTCTAGCGCCGCCGCCATTTTTGGTCGAGAAGTGAGTCATGCGAAGCAGCCAAACATTGCCAATACTGTTCTCCCGAAGTGTTCTTCTGTTTTCAGGTTTACGCTTCTCTTTGCCGTACATTTCAACGTTTTGCGTGTGGTTTTGAATATTCATATTCATTTCCTTGTTGGAACATTAATCCATACACGTAGTGAATCCAATTTCCGATTGCATATACACGCGCACAAATATTTTCTCACATGGGACACGATGAGAGGAGAATTTTTGATGAGTTGCTTCTTCTTTCCTCTCGATGCCCTTCTTAGTACAAGAAATCGCGTCTTCCTCGACGAAATTAGTTTGATTTGCATAAGATGGAGTGTCCGACATTCTCCCATTTTGCTCTAAAATTGAATATGGATCTTGCATTTCCTTGCTCTTCTTTTCAATGTGCTGCTCTTCTCACTATAATTGCTCTGAGGGGTCACTCGTCTCCTTCCTCACCCCATTAGAATCACACTTTTGCCCGGCTCGCCGTGCACAAGAAGACCGCCTGCCCGCATTCGGTTTCCTCTCAAAAATAGGCGTCGCCGCACTCTCGATGCACAAGATGGCCAGTTAGTTTATCCAATTTCAACACTCACTCTCAATTAAAATTTTCATTTCATCGGACTCCCCCCCTCGCTCTCCTTCTCTTCATCGTTTCTCTTCTCAGAAGCGCTTCTTCTCTTCTTTTCTTACTCCCGGTGTACTCTCAGGCACAACCCAATTTCGACATCACAAAACAAAAGCGTTGTTCGGAACGTTACGAATATGACGGACGGGCCCCCATTGATGCTCAATCGAGCGTTCTTTGAGAGAAAAGAAAACTGGCTCAAGATAATTCAGTTTGTAAGTTGTTTGTTCAACTAAACTTCCTTTCGACTTTAGGTTCATTTGATTCTAGTCCTTTTCAGACACTCGGTTTTATCAACCTCTTCACCAACTACTGGTGCTATCCAAACCAACACTTTCTCTTCTGTGGAGAAAGGTAAAAACAGACAATCAAAGTTCTTCTTTCTTTCAAAACAATTTCTATTTTTTTCAGATACTTCACCTCTGCCCAAGTGTTCCAACTAGTTGTATTCAACGGATTTTGTCTCTGTCTCACTTTCGTACTCCTTGTTGGCAATATTTCTGGTGCGTATGATGCTTACTACAAGACCAATCCGTATGTTCTTGTAAGTTTTCAGATTGTTTCTGTTCCTATGATTTTTGAATTTTTTCCAGGAGCGATACCTTGTCTACCTTCAAACATTCCTGTACACCGTCGCCTACATCACTCTGATCGTTGACTTTGAAACCAATCCGTACGCCAAAGCTTTTGTTATCCCACTGGTCAGTTCATTTCTTCTCTGTTCCTGTGACGTCATCATTCTCTTATTCCAGGTCTCTACCACTTTCACCTTCCTCGCCTATTCCATCGACTCGCTCATGCAATTCCGTCGCAAGAACTCCTTTAACCAATAACCCTCCGTCCCAGTTTTAATTTATTTATCTCAATGTTCTTGCCCTAAGGGTATTCCAAGCCATCTCCTCCCCAATCACTTAATTTCCGGGGAACTACAACCTTTTCCAAACATACTCATGTGATTGTTTTCCCTTACTTACACGTTGTCACCAAATGCTTTTATTTATTTGTTTCATTGAGAAAATGAAAATTTAAAAAATTGAATGAGTACATTATCAAGGAATGAGTGAGATTCAAAGTGGGTTTAGGATTGTTTCCATATGTTGATGCAACGTTGAAAACATGCTCATCAGACAAAAATGAGCCGCACAAGTTTTAGAAAGAGCAACAAATTTTAGTGTTATCAAAACATTTCCGTCCATATTCAAAACAAATTGTAGAAAAGTAATTAGGAGATGATGGTGGTGGTAATGGCCGTTTCACTGGGCCCCAGTTTTACGACGGTGTCCACTCCAGTCGTACTCGAGCTATTCGTTCCCTCTTCTGCAAATCAAATTGAAATAGCCGCCTCTCGATTACACACCTGAATTATCGGATTTCTCCCTGTGCTTGTGGTTATGGTTATCCTCATCACAGCAGTTTTGATCTGAAACCAATTAGATTTACTTTTTCACAATGTCTGATGTAATTTTGTACCTATCAGAATTGGCATGTTTCGACGACGAACAGCTGAGCCGCCGGAGCCACCCGCAGAGCCAGTTGGCTCGAGAACAGCCGCGTGGCGACGGGCTTGAAGTCGGATCTGAAACGAGATGTGATGATAAGTCATGATTTCCGGTTGTACGAGAACCTGCTCAACGGGAAGTACTCTCCTCCGACGCTTTGGCAGCTTGTCTCTCGCCTGATTGTGAGAATAGAACATTGCGAAGTTAGAGACGATAACCTGAACAATATGATTGTAATATGGAAATAATAATGATTTGCTTACCGGAACTGGCAGAGCAATAGTAAGGACTCCCATGACGGCGCACAAAGATCCTACCAATCTTCCGAATGACGTATGGGGCGTCATGTCTCCGTATCCGACGGTGGTCATTGTGCAGATTGCCCACCAGAGTCCCAATGGGATTGACTGGAATTGGTTGTTCGGATTTGCTTCCATTTTCTCGGCATAGTACACGAGAGCAGCGAATATGACTATTCCAAGAATCAGGAAGAACACGAGAAGTATCAGCTCCTTTGCACTGGCCCGGAACGTGTGAATCAGAATTTGTAGTCCTTGATGGTGCTGTGTTAGTTTGAAAAGCCGGAAAATACGAATCATGGAGAGGAACTCGACGACATCCTTCGGCTCATCCTCGACAACTCGCACCATCATCGCATCTGCATAAAACGAAAGAGTGGCGACCAAATCAATCATGTTCAGAGGGCTTTTGAAGAAGCGGATTTTAGACGGGCAGAAGATGAAACGGATGATGAGCTCCAAAGTGAACCAGATGTTGCAAAGCATTTCGATTTGTCCGAAGATCGGCAAGGGCTCGGTGGAAACTCGTTCGATTGATGGTTGGATGAAGCCTCCTCTGAAAGTACATTTCAGTTTTGATTATTTTTCTCTTGTACTCACGGCATGGTGATATTCTGTCCGGTGAGTACTGGGAGACGAAAGCTCTGGTGGGTCTTGAGGCAGAACGAGAAGATCGAGATGAAAATGAAGAGCACCGAAATTCCGGCAATAAATTTTGCCGCCTGTGAGCTATAGGGCTCGTCGAACAGGGACCAGACCTGGGGTTTCACCTTCATCCAACGCGTTCGCTTTCCCTAAAATAAAAGGAAAATGATAAGAAACTCACTATTTGTGTGTACCTGAAAGTAATCTTCTTCCCATCCGAACTTTTTCATAGTGTCCTGCTCGCGGAGCTGCGGGTCATCCTCGTGATCAGCATCCATTCTGTCGAGCACGGCAAGCGTCTCCTGAGTGTCTCTGCAAGTAGTAACGTTCACAGTGACACTTTTCAATTTCTGCGTACTTAGCGTGGAGAAGTTGCATCCAACAACAAGGTTCTGTATCTGACGCGTCTAGACCCCAGTACTGAAGTTCTTCTTCGAATAGAGGACCACAAACGTCCGTGGGATAATGCAATTTCCCGGTTCGATAATAGTTCAATATCTAGAAAAAGAGTCTAAAAACCATGTTACTCTTTTAGAGAACTTACCATAGAAAAAACAGCAGGATGACGATCAAAAAAGTACTCGTTGAGAAGGGGATCAAAGTTGGCAAGAGATGGAGTTAAACTGAAGGATCCTTTGGAATTTGGCTATTCTGACACTTACCGACGTACCGACTAAGGCGGGTTGCTGGAATCTTTTTGAGAGTAGCTTGGTATGTTTCGTGGCGAACACCTCCGACGTTCAGCACGATCCTCTCATCCATAGAAATGCCTGCAACCAAGTGTTTCACAAAATCAACAAGGTTTATCCCATAAACGGCGACCCTATTTTTTCATCCCCATAAAAATTTATTCCGTAGAGACGCCTAGGGCGTATACAAAGACGTCATGGTTGCCAGGAGACCAGTATAATTTTTACGATTTTTTTCCTTCTCGTTATTGCTTTTTAACCAGAGAAAAGAGAAAATTGGAAGGAAAAAAAACAATAAATCATAATGGGAGATTTGGTTTTTCATCTTTTCTTTTCCTCTTCTTGCAAAAAGAAACGTGAAGGGAGGAGGCGATGAAAATGGGAAGAAACTAAAATAACCCAGCGTCTGAACTTGTACTCATGAATTGGAAATGAAAGCACAGGAAGCAGGAAGAATGAAGAAGAAAAAGAAGGGAAAGGTGAGAAGTAATGTTGAAATTGTTTTGTGTTAGCTAGCTAACTAACACTAGCTAAAATCTTAAATTTCCGGTACGTCCATTCCAAAAACGAGCCAGTTTTCTTTATTTTTAGAAGGGTGAAATCGAATGATGGACCCATCTAGAATCGGGAACCCGCGAAGATTCACATGGTAGCTTGATAGCAGACATGTGTCATTTACACACCCAAAAGTTTATTTTTACACGAAACAAGTTGCGATTGAGAAAACGAATTGATGGGAGCACAGAGAACGATTTCGAATCTTTTGAGTGGGTCATGCTTTGGGTTCCACATGCATTTTGATGAAGTGGTTCCAAATCGCAGGGGTTAAAGACTAAAGAAAACGAGATTGGTTTTATTACAACAACCTATCAGAAAAAGAAAACCAAAAACAAAGTTTGGAATACCCACTTAACAGATCTATTTTTGGGAAGTTACAAGAGCATTGGATGCACTTTGTTCGGAAGTTAATGACGTGATTTTGGAAGTACTACCTGAGGATTTCTAAAAAATCTGAAAAAGAGATAGAAAAATCAAAAGAGATTAGTGGTGAATGTCATTCGAAGAGTTCAAGTTGTAGAAATTCACTTACATACCTTTCTTGGCACACATTACAGTAGAAGACGCGCACTGAAGCGCGAGCAGACAAATAAGAAACGCCAGTTTTCAGATCAGAAAGTGAACTCCCGCAACGGGAAGATGAAGTCACAAACCTATTCCTTCTGCGCTCGTAAAAGACGTTTCACGAAAATCTTCTCCTCCTCCTCCGTGTCCATAAATTTTCAGTGCTTTTTGCCCCCCGAGAGGAGGATCTATATGGCAGGTGGGAGGAGCTTCTTATGCAAATGCGCGGCGCCAGGAAGCAGCGATTAAGGAAGGGAGCAGATAAGGAAGAAGTCTTTGGGAGATGATAAGTTCGAGCAATGAGCACGTCTTGATTAGTAGTATCTTACCTGAAGTACCAACACTTGCCCGCAATTCATCGAGAGCGATGCTGGTGGTCGAGTAGCGAGGGACCGAGTGCCGGGTTTTCATCCTGGTTTCACGACGGAACTTCTTCCCATCTTGGACGAGCTTAGGATTAAGATTACAAAAGATTTAGGTTCCAACTTGATGCGGGTTAGGGAAAGCAAAAAAAACGTTGAGATTGAGAAAAAGTGAGTATTTGTGAATTTGGAAAAAATGCTGTGAAATGTCAAGTGAGTTTGGTTAGGCCAGAAAACAGAGGCAGAGACACAAAATACCTTGAACGCAAACCTTGTTCCATATTCGCTTCCGTTTCTTTCCCGAACAGAAGCAAAAACGAGTACTACGGGAAATGGGCGGAATTTGAGGGAAAAGTGCACAAAAACTCCGTTCTGTTTTTGTTTATCTGTCCGAAAGGGCTTTTCCCGATCATTTGGAATGAGCAAAGACGTACACTTTGTAAAAAAAACGTTTTGAATGTACGGAGAACGAAACGATGGCTATAAAGGGAACAAGTGAATAGAATAAGGAGCTGTTGATAAATTTCATGAAGCGATCGAATTGAATTTCTTCCCCGACAAGGAAATGTCGTTTTTTTCGGTTATTGGAAAAAGGCAACATTGTGGACACAAATTTGGTTTTGTGAGAAAATCGGAGATCTCAGCTCAAAACTCAAGTTAAAATTGAGGTGGGTGAGCATTTGTTTTTCCAGACGAAAGCAATTAACAAATGCTAAAAATCAGCGAAAGCATTTTAGACGCTTCTTGGAAAAACTGAACTGGAGCTTTTCAATGTCGAAGGCGTGTCAGAAACAGGCCGCTACGAAACTTTCAAAAAGTGAGGAGACTTTTGCGAAGACGAAGATCAGGAAATTGATGGCGACGCCGCAAAGCGAAAATGATTCACGTCTCGATGCCATCGAGTTCGGGCGGGAACGAGAAAAGTTGATGAGTTCTATCGATGACATTCACAGACGAGACACGACAATTTGAGAGAATGTCCTTGGCGGCTAGAATAGGGAGGATCGGCCGAGTTCGAAAGTTAAACAAAGAAAAAAACAACACAAATTACATTGAGAGGCGGCGACTACAAATATGGACGTGAGAGGAGGAGGAGGAGGAGAAGAAAGAAGAGGACAATCATGAAATGCAAAGTTTTGTGTGAAAGCATGGAATTGGAGGGCGAGTGGTGGTGAAGAAGCGAATGCTGTGTTGGGGGGACCTTCAAGAGGTGCGAGAAGTGAGAAAAGTGCATTAGGAGTGGAAGAGCTGGAAAGTTTGGCTCCAGCAAAGCCACCCACACATGCACACCCCCCTTTCCAATTTTTGAATGAATGACTGAGTGAGGAGAGATCGTTGCAAATTTGATGAACTGGAAGATTAGTTCTATGGTGTTTTGTTGCATTCGTCACCTTTTTGCCAGTTTCATGTGCCTACCGTATGATTCAGTGAGCAATTTTTGAATGTTTTTCTACCTTTTTTATATACTGAGGGTTTAACGATTTGAAAGGACTTACAGTGACATGCGAAGTTTAAATTTCTCTAGTTAAGAAGTAGAATACAAAGACAGAGCTACCGCCCGTTAATTTGGAAACCTCTGACGTAGAAAATGAATCGCAAGTGGAAAGACGGGAAATTGGGTATTTCAGAGCGGCGAGCGGAACTCTCGTGGCGTCAGCATCGGCCCCATCATTCCACAAAACGTTTCTGACTCATCTAAGTTTGTTTTCTTGATAGTAGAAGTAGATCTCGGCAATAGCTTGTAACAAACAAAACGAAAAGCATTACACCCGAACAACAACGTCATAAACCTGGGATAAAATATTGAGTGCGATGAGGACAACGGGGACGAATTTTCGGCCCGGAAGACATCTGGTTACACTTGAAACTCTTCGGCACACAAAAATATTAAGACGGCCGTTAGATTCTGATGAATGACCGGCGCCGAATGGCATTTTCCTGGTGCGGACCACGAAGGGGTGTCAAATGTGTCATCCTAACAGGGATAATTGGGTTGGTTTTGATTCCTTCCCGTTAAAAATTGTGTTTGCAGACAACGTTTGCTTCCTTTTCTTTTATTTCTTTGCTCAGAAATCACAAAACAAAAACAGCCAACAAATCTTGTTGGGAAGGAACCCACGATCCCTCTCTCACAATCCGGATCTTCTTTTTTACATGCCTGTGGGCTACTACGTGTTTTTCCCAAACATTTGATAGATGCTCTTTCAGCGATGGCACGTAGGATGGATCCAATACAATTCTTACGGGCTCTCCAAATGAAATTGACACCAACACGCAGGGTAAATTGGGTTTAGTGGGTTTTCTGAGTATGACTATGAGACAGAGAAAAAAAAACATTTTTGATCCTTTTATGAACGTAGTGGTATGAAAAAAGGAGAAAAATGAAGGAAGACAAATTCTAGAAAACTGCACTTTCTGTCAGGGAACTCCAAGTTCTTTTTTTGCCTATTCTTCTCTTTACAAAGACTTCTGTCTGCTTTGCCACCAAGCAGTTTCCGGTAGACTCTTTCGAGTTCCCCCAACACGTTTTGTTTCCGGCCACAACGAACAACCAATCCTAAAACGAACAGACCTTTCTCTCCGAAATAGTCGCTGCCTCGACGCGAGAAACGTCGAGCCGACGAACGATTCGAATCGAACCTGCTGAACGAACACGCGTCCAGCATTTCACATCGGAGAATCTGAACAGAAAATAGTAAAGAGTGAAATCAGCTGGAAATTTTTCAAGCGTAAAAAGAGAACGAACATGGCAACAAAAAACCTACACCTGAGAAAGAAAGAAATCGCGGCGGCAGGAAAACATAATCCCACTCCGCTCCGCTCTCCACTATGGACAGAAATTTATCAAGATACCCGTCGGTCGACCTTTTTCTAATTTTTCGAATATCATATTTCTCCACCTTCCCCTCTTTTTGCCTTCCTCTAAGCTCATGAAAACCGAATATGAAGAGGTAGTCTGCGAGGATCAGAAATGCATACGAAATTGAAATTGATTCAATCAAACGTTTTTGCAGTCTGAACGAAGCAAAGAATGGACAAAAAGTGGGATAGGACGAATGCAAATGTACTTTGGCTCTTAGCTGGGTAATTATTGTTCCTTCCTGATTGAAAAAGGAAATTGACGGTGAAAGGAGGGGCTGTCGAATGATTTGCGACCTCAACCCGAAAGATGTTGTCCGGAAGAAGAAGAAGAAGAAGAAGGAGAAGAAGGAGGAGAAGGAAATAAAACCATGAATAATTCCAATGGTTTGTTCAATTGGGTGAAGGAACAAATTTGGAATGAAACGCATTTTGTTTGCAGTATTTTAGAACCTTCTTTGTGCAATCCATAAAAGATCAAAAAGACGAAAACCTCTTGAAATTTGAGATACTATCCATTAACTGGCTTTCACGTTCTTCAAATTCCAAGGAAAATACTTTATATCTATCTATCACCAAATCCGGAACGGATGGGATGCATCAAAACAGCCGTATTTTAATTTTGACTTTGAGAATGTGTCATGACTGAAACAAAACGCTAAAACGTGACTGGAACAAATAAACAGAAAAGAACAGAGAACAGCGGAGAAATTCGGATAGAATAGATACGAGAAGATAAACGCTGAAGGGAGAAGCGAATCAAACACAAGAATATTCTCGGCCATCCGGAAGCAAATAAAGATCAAGTAGAGGCTTTTCGGAAGAATGTGGTAAGCGACTCGAGATTGGATGCGAGTAGATACGCGAATAATGATGGCTTGACCATTTTATGGCTTCCTTTGGGACAGGAATAGGTACGAGATTCGTTCATCCATCAGCGAAATTGGATGAATCTTGAAAAGTTGGATTTTGAGCTTTTTTGGGACAAATTCTGAGAGAGGGAGACGAGTCAAGAGCTCTTAAGGTGGAGCAGGATGGAATTCACATCTTGAACCCTTAAGATTTCAAACATCTCCTGTCTGTCTCTATTCACTTGGGTGTCATTAAAATGAAGGTGAAATAAGTGCATGAAAAATATGTTTTTCTGGGGACCCGAAACGACGAATTGAATATTCAAAACCACCGTTTGAACTCTTTCCAACCTCACGACTGCTGCTTTAATCGCTTTTCAAACGGAAAACGTGCGAATTGGAAAACAATTGGTTGCATTTGGGTAATCGGGATGAGCTGCGGAGCTCGGGGACAAATTCTGGAAGCTGATCTGATGACTAATGATCTCCTCGCGAATGCACTTGACTCGAAACCTCCGCTTGACACTTGACAGACCAAAAAAAGAGGACAAGCAAGCCAATATTACATCGAAATGCGTGCCTCTGGGCGGAGGCTTTTCCCAGTCGTCTAAATTACAACTACTTGAACATCTCATTTTGACATCTCTCAAGACGGATATCGCGCCCTTTTCCAACATGTTTTTGGGGGCAGAAAAAGCAAAATTCAAAAAGTGGAAGATCCTCCATCAAAAACGAAATCACGTTCGACTCATCCGCCGTCTTCTTCTCCTTATTCTATGATCAGATTCAATAACGAGAAAAAATGATAGAGTTTCGGAAAAGGCCGGGAGTCGGAGTTTGTTGGATTTTGATGAATAATACACTCACTCTCGACGCCTTTGTCAAGTCTTTTTTTTTGCAAATGTTCAAAAGAGGGTGGACGCTATTCAAAATGAAGCAAACTGACGAGAGAAAATAGGACAAACAAAAAAAGCGTTCTGAAAAGGTGCTCATTTTCACAGAATCCACTTGTATTTTTAAGATGTTGAATGAGGTTGAATTTGTTCGAATTTTTTGACCATCATTTCAATTGGCACAGATATGGCCTCCTCGTAGCCATTCTGCAAAATGGTTTTTGAATTAAATCGATTTTCGCAAAATCAGTCATATTTCGGCTGAGAGCCAAGTTAACGCATCTTCTGGAGGAAATTTGGATTCTACGAGACAGTCGGAATAACTTGGGGTCCCCGAGTGCTGAACGAAACATAGCTTGTGTGACTTCCAGAACATCCACAACATCTTCTACCTCACAATTTCAGAGTGACAACACATAGTATCTTTTTTTCCGGAACTCAATAACATCCGTTTCAGTCATAGTTGGAACAATTGTTGGCGATAATAATATTCATAGCGTAACCACCAGTCCTCTTCTCCCTATCTTCAAAGTACAACACAAAAGTGATAACTTACCTCTAATAGTTAACTCTGAAAAACAGGATTACCGGTAAAAACCCTAAACTTAAAATGCCATCACGCTTTTACGGTGAAATTAGGGCAACAACACGCATAATAAATCGTTTTCTGATTTACCGGAAAGGCACACTCTGTGTGAACGGCATGAAAAAGTAGATCCTATTAATTTTCTTGACGATAGTGATATTCATAGCGTTAACCAGCAGTCCTCTTCTCCGCATCTTGAAAGTATTACACAAAAGTGATGACTTACTCTAATAGTAAACTGCCAAAAACAGGATTACCGGCTCCCGGGGTTTCTTGGAGAGTCACGAGGAAAGTAGAATCAAAAAATGCCTCTCAATAACCAACATCTGCTATCATCGTCCGATAAGTGTCCTCCGAGTCGAAAAATATATAGTGTCGGAATTTGAATACGGGAGTAGAACAAAATTATTTTCTTCGGAAAACCTGTCCGGGGTCCAATGGATCTTGACTGGGACGCGTTAGGATGTAGTCGGCCGTGTAATATCAAGACTGTTTTCCATCGTGACTAAAATTAGGAATCTGAAATGTAATTATGGTCGTATAAATACTCGCTACGGGAATATCTCTCACTGAGTCGTTAATTTTGCTCGAAGCAAAGCAACTAATACACTGCTCGACGATCATCTGTTGGAAAATAGACCCTAAACGGATTGATTGTGCGGCCCGGGGAGTTTTTGCGGGCTATAAAATAAAACTAACCTTGATGGGTTTGGTTGCTCCTAATAATTGAGATGATCTAGACGCCCACAACGACGGTCGGACCAGCGACGGGGCATTATGAAGTGAATCGATCAAGAACGGCGAGGGGGACCCTCGGCTGGGAGACGCAGAGAAAAAGAGAGTGCGCGGTTTGGCGGGCGATAGGTCAAAACGGACTCGGTGCGCCCCGCTCGACTATTTCGTCCGCAAATCAATAGCATTCCGTCTCTCTACTGAAATTCCACAAAAATCGTCATTTTTTTCGCCTTTTCCATCTTTAAATCACTCGGAAATCACAATTTCTAGTTGTTTCATCAGAAGAACACCGAAAATGTTTCGATTTTGTGCGAAAAATTAGAGAAAATGCGACAAATCCTGGTTTTTCTCCGAATTCTGGTTTGTCTTCACTGCAAATATGATGTTTTGAGTGCAAAACGACCGTATCTCGTGCCGATTCGAGCGATTTGTATTCATTAACACTGAATAAAGGAAATGGTCGAATCGCTGCGGCCCTCGAGTTTTATTTTGAATTCAGCCCTCTAAATTTGATAAGGAATGTGATTGCGAACATTTTAATTTTTCAGAAATCCTCGAGAAACAGGGAGAAGAAGACCGAGAGAAGTGCCAATTACGCGGAAAAGAACACGAGAGCATCTGTGCGTCGGGCTGGAAGCGCTAAAGCGGAACGGAAGCTGAGCACGGCTGCGGTCGCCGTGGCACTCGGATCCTACTCCACTATTCCGACGTCGACCGTGACTATCCAGGATCAACCGTCTTATTACTATCCGTACGCGGCTGGACTTATGATGGGTAATAAATGTGTCCCACTCTCGTTTGACAATATCCATTGTGTTACAGATCCTAGCCAAATCTATAACATTGGCTACTCGACAACTCTCTTCAGACCCGACGTGAGTATGACGCTGTTCGGAAATTCATCGCTTGCCCCAAGACCGGTTGAGTACTTTCCCATTCTCCCTTCTTCGTCCGAATTGAACTCTTTCTCCTCTGTCGCTTTTCCCATAAGCTTTCCTCGAAGGTACTGTTGTTCTCATACAATGATTTGTTTTCAGAATATCCAAGTGCACGTGATGCCGGTGCAGGACGAGGAGACCAAGAATGCGGTCATGGACTTGGAAGCCGTTGATGCGGAGTCATAAGCAATGTGTTGTCGCAAAACCCAATTTACTGTCTTACTAATAACATTTTTGCAAGACGAAGTTGATTCTCTATTCTTTTTTTCTTTAAAATCAAGAAACTCCATCTGTTCTTTATCATCGTGAAATTCACTGTACTCTGCATATCATATTCCTGAAGCTGAAATCCTTCCGTCGCTTCGATATTCTTCAGTAGCTCATTTTGGGGACTTTTATTGTCAACAACAAAAGTAAAGGCACATGTTTCGGCTTTAAAACTTCAGATGAGCGCTTTGGTCGGCGATCGAGTGTCCGGCTTGCACCTGAAATAACCGGACACTCGCCTGATTTTCCAGGTGCAAGCCGGACACTCGACCGGCGAATCCGTTCATGTTACCTTCGAGAGATGGTAGTTTCGTTAAATTTGCGGTAGATCTCTCGAAAGATCTATCGTTTAAAATACGACTTTCAGGTTGAATCCGTGCTCAAAAAGTGACCGGATTTGCTCGACAGACTTCGTGTAGTCACACTCAACAAACACTTTCCGTGGACGGCGCTCTGCTGGTGGGAATTCTCCGGTTCCAGAACCATTTCTTTAAAAAGCGTTAATTTCAGAACGACGAATGTTTACCCTGTGTAAAATAGAAATAAGAAGAATGCGATGAATGAAAATGTCCGTGACTTCGCAAAGAACTTCATGTAACTCTATTCTTTGAGCAAACGCGTGTGAATGACTTTTCCAATCCCCGACGATTTTTTTACAAATCAAAAAGATTCAGAAGTCATTTGAGGATTCAGATAACACCAAAAAAAAATTGTCCAAAATATGACTTGATGTATATCAAATGAATGACAAAAACACGAAGATTTTATGTCGTCACAAGGAGCTGCCTATTATCATTGAATATACATGCAATACTTGTAAAAAAGGGTGACTCAGGTATTACGGTGTGAAGACCACAGGATCGAGCTTTCTCTCTCTCAAACTCACTCTAGAATTCTTTCTTCAACCTTCCGACCACAATCCTTCTTTCTATCGTCCGTTATTTGTTTGGCTTTGAACCGTTTACACACTTCCAGAGTCGCCACGTCCTTCAGTCAGGTCTGAAAGTCGTCACGATCAGTGTCTAATCGAGGCAAATTTCTTTGCACTCGGCGGGGCTCGAACCTGCGGTCTTTGGATTGCTAAGCACAAGCTTAACGGCCTACACCACCCTGGCCACGCGGCTCAATCGCCCATAGGGTGTATATATAATGGCGACGGACGCCGTTGGGCGCTGTGGTGTCGGTGATATCTCGAGAACGGATGGAGTTATCGAGAAGCATCCAAGAGCAAAAATGATCAGAAAAATGTGCTCCGTTCATCTAAATACATATCAAAAAGATTCAGAAGTTATTTGAGGATTCAGATGACACCGAAAAAAAATTGTCCAAAATATGACTTGATGTAATCAAATGAATGACAAAAACACGAAGATTCAAACTAACGTCGTCAATGTTGAACTGTTTTGTCCTCTGCCCTCAAATAACGAATAACCTCTGAAACTATGAGCAATTGTCAAAAATCACCAACTTTACATTCTTATCTTTTTTTTTCTCCCGATTTTGACACACACGAGACCCGGGTGACACGACTGACCAAATCACCCATCCTTATGTACCCTCGAGCAGCCGATGTTTCACGGGGAATGGCGAGGTCTGCTGTGTTGCGTCACTGTGTGTACGGGCGGTCTTCGCTCACTCGTCCGTAACTGCATGAGGACAGTCTTCTTGCGGACACTTCTGGATAACTGAAAAAGGAGATATCAGCTGATATATCGAGGATTTTTTCCAAAGATTTTGATCCAGAAAACTCGCATTTCATTTGGATAGGACTGCATGAAACGGCCGTTTTTTTTCACTTTCAGTTTGATCATCACGCGATCCTGGAGCATGGATGGACGCCACCCATCTAAATTGACTATTCTAACAGACGTGGTTTTTCTCAAAATTTAATTCATCACAAACAGGGAGACATCGGACGGGGCGACATCCCCCAAAAAAGTGGTGACAATGCTGAAAAGAATGACGCATTGCTGACTAGAAACAGTGGAAGTGCCAAACAAAGACGCATTTTTGTTCTATTTTTTCCAGAAAACTGTATTTTTTCAGGCCAAACTCTAAGAAATGAAGCCAAACATTTCCATATTGTTCCAGATTTGCTTTCCTTTTTCTTTCCATATCTGATCTAGCTTCTATTGTCCGCTTGAATACTTTTGCGGTCGAAAGCCGTCTAGAATTGAGTTGGAACCTCTCGTTGGGAATAGTCTCAATTGTTTTGAATAACATCTCATATCTAATAGTTTCCCGCCACTTGCAAGTCGTCAACTCGACGGAATCCAGAATTAAATGAAAATGGGTGACGTTGTAATTGAAGTTTTGTCATCTTCTCCCCATCTCCCCCAGAGCACGTTTTCCGCATGCTTGACTGAATCCAACTAACTGAAATTATCTCGCCCGACGGTTATTACTGCCCCGTATCCGCCCCCCCCCCCCTTTTCAATTCTTTTGCTGGCCAATTTTGAGAAGACGCGCGCCCTGTGCTCTTATTCTCACTTCTTCGTTAAAAATAAACCGCCCGACTCATCACAACTTTTTCATTATCCGAATTTGAGCAGCTCAATTTAGGAGAAAGTTTTGCACAGGCACGCCAATCCGGAAATTCGCATTCTAGTTCTTCCTAAATCCGGATTTCGCACTCTGGTGACCTTCCGGAAAAATCAGAGTGCTTTTCGAATATTTCTTCGTTTTCTCACATCTGTTTTGAACTGAAATGATGTTTAGGACATACAAGATGTTGAAGGAAACAGTAAAAAATATTTTTCGGAAAAAAAGTCTGAAAGTTCATGCTAATCCCATCAAGTTTAGTTTACGTTGATTTCTTCCTCTGCGTGATTCGGTAGGGAAAATGTGCAGAATGAAGGACTCTTTCACCTACGAAAGTAATTGCGGAAAGGGCGCTTGCCTAAATCTTGATACACGAGATATTGATGCACCTCTCCCCCCCACACTCACACTTACACATAATAAGTATTAATAATTAATGAGTTCGGACGTCGGAGCAAGATTAAGTGCTAGATTTGATGTTTTCCCGAATAGACGCTTCCTTTTCGTGGGCCCCGAGGACTCCTCATTCTGCAACACTTTTCGGACAAATCCGAAACATTTTTGTGAGGAATGTTCTTGACACTTCTCCGCACATCTTACATTTTCACACTTTTCCTGTCACTACCATCAGTTTGCTGATCACACTGGACGCATTCTCTCTTGCATTTCTGCCTTTCAAAAGCACCCTAGTACTTCCAAATCTGATTTATTTGCGCGATTTTATTCATATGTGTAAGCGTCTAGGGTTCCGAAATTTTGTGATTCAAAAATTCCAGAGTGTGTGAGAACTTCGGCAAATTTTGATATTCCGAAATTCGCACGCTCTGTTTTAGTTAGGTAGGCTCAAGATTCAGAGATTTGAAACATTTCGAGAGAAATCGTTGAAAAACAGTGGGAACAGATGGGAAAACAGAAATGTGGGGATGCTGAGTGATGTCCGGTTGTGTCAAAGTGTTGGAAATACAGAGAGGTGGGTGGAGCTGCACCTCCGATTGGGCGCGTTCTTGTCCGTTTCATTTCTTTCCCCTCCGTCCCTCACACTGTTTGTTTGTCAGTCTCTGAATCATTCCCGTCTCAACAGTTACCATATCTCCGGATCGTCTTCCAAGGTTTGTCCCCCTTCGAAAACGAAAAACCTAAAACCTTATGTGCGGCATTGCATTTTTTCGTGCATGCTCATTCATTATTTTCGAGAAGGCTCACGCTTCGCCAAAAGCAATTTGCGACGCGCTAAGACCCAAAAGTAACGAATTTGATTGAATTCAAAGCCGTCCCGAATCGTCGCCTTTCTTCGGTGCTCCTCTCCTGGAAATTCGTTTCCTAATTAGAAGATTAGCAGCGGCCACAGATGCCCGGCCTCTTCCGATTCCGATTCCGACGCGGGCGGCGCATGATTTACAGGGTGGGGAATAAATATAGCGCCCAAACTTCGCGTGAGCGCTGGCGCCTACAGAGCCAATGGGATGGCCGCTCATGTTATTTTTTCCATTCATCACTTCATTTTTGACCATTTGTCTAAGTTGCAGACAATTCTCTTAATATTGAGAGAAATGGTGGCTCCGTCATCGCCTAGGTCCGTAATTATGGGGTTCACAAGGATAGGAATGCGATCGTCTAAAATAGTTAGGAAGCTCGGCGTAGTAAGATTGTTTGTTAATATGACTTCCCGATGTTTCTGACACCTCGGAACATTGGAAGACAAGTAGAGAAGTGGTCCCCCGGTCCCAGTGACAACTCCCAAGATGGTCATATCGGTTAGAGCAAAAATCGTAGAAACTCGGAGAGAAGCACGTGAAAAATGTCGTCGGAGTTCCGTATGAGCTTAAAATCTATGTAAGCTATTGCCAGACAGGAACTTAATATGATTCCTTATCGTATTCAAAAGAATCGTTCCATAACAAGGACTTTCGCTTCAAGAAAGCCGGAAGTCCCGTTGGCGGCACGTGGCAAGGCACGCTCCTGCAGACTCTGATCGGAGATGAGTGGCCACACGCTGCTGGTATCGACAATGATGATCACAACAACAAGATCATCTCAGGGGACATTGAGACTGTCCGTCAGAATGGAAAAATAATTTTTAAAAATTTTTATCCGGCTTCAGTAATGGTTCTTTGGAGAATTTCCGCCAATGGCAAAACAGCACTGATATTGGAACGAAAATCAACCGTAAATGCTACTCCAGTAAGATTCTCGGGTCGAAGGAACTGTCTTGGATCTAGTTGATTACGGAAAACAAGATAGGGTCTTCCAGCAAGACGGTACACCTGCTCATCGAGCCAAAACCACCTAACAGTGACGCAAAGCCAATTTCGCAAGTTTTATCACTTAAGAAGAACGACTAGATTTCAAGTCGGATATAATTTCTATGGACTTCTCCGAGTTTGGGTGGTTTGCCCAGTATCTATCCATTCACAATTAACCAAAATAGGGAGTCCGGAAAGTTGAACTACGGAAGCCATGACACGATCTTTACGTCAACTACCCCCGTGCCGCTGCTGACTCGTATCCGAGGAGACTGACGGCTGCCAACGAAGAGAAAGGTGCAATCGGCAAAAACTGCTAATGCCATTCTTTTTGTTATTGTTTAATAGAGCTTTTAGTAGATTTACAGAAAAAAATCTTGCGATTTGAGTTTTTTACGACATTTTGAATTCGGCGCTATATTTATTCCCCACCCTGTAGTCGTTTTCTTCATTTGGCAAATGAAAAAGTTACAGTAAGATTTTCGTATTTTCCCGATTCGACAGCCCTCCATTCTTTTGTGCCGTTTTTGAATTAAATATCACCCCTGCTCAGCCGTATTTCGAAGAAAGTGAGAAACGAAAATTGAAGTATATTAGACATATATGCGCATATTCAGGTATGTGGATGTGTCCATAATTTATCAGTCATGGAAAGAAAGGGGGAAGCAGCGCAGAGCCCCCTTCTTAATAAGATTGGGTTTTGGAGAGGACGTACAAAATTTTTGAGTTATAATGCATTATCCAGACGTGGCCGCGAGGGACAGCCTATTATGTGTCTATTATGTGTCTCGTCGGAGAAAAATCATAAAGCATGTTTTTCAGACAACGGTCCCCAATGGTCTAGTCGCAGACTGTTTTTGTGTAAAATTCATCCTGCTCGCCTACAACATTGATTTTTTGCTCTCCCCTAAGCATACGGTAGCTGCTACGGCCGCTTCCTCCGAACAAAAATGTTTGCCTTTTTGCTTGCCGCCAGATTTCATAAGACCAATCCACCTACATTTGCTGCTCTCTTCCCGGGATTCATTTCCATATCTACCCATGATCTTTCATCGCTGCTCCCTCTTTCGATTTGTCCCTTTTTCACCTCACTGCTTCTCCTTCTCCTCAAATTTAGGCCATCCTTAATTTGAGCGACACGATAGGATAGAGGCGCGAAGAATTGAAACGGAAAAGCAAAAATATACGTAGATACGCACAATTGATTACAGAATTCGGGTGGCGGGTGCCAATTATATATAGCATAGCACAGAGGCGAATCGCCGGGTTTGCTCTAATTAAAAACAAGACTTTCAGGAAACGGCGCTCTCACGTTTGAAAACTAACCCGCCCGGCGGGCCCAAACCCCTCTCCCTCTCACTTTTGTGGGCCTAAACCCACCCAGTCCGAGTGTCACAATCACGTTTTGCCGCATCGAGCAGTACAACTACAGTACCCCCTTATTCAACTACGTTTAGCACCTCTATTCAAACTTTTGTCGTTCATGTTTCCTAGGACGAAACGTCTTGATTAGTTCCCAGCTAGACACGGTGCCGGTCCTCAAAGGATGTTCCGATTGTTTGAAAAGCGCCGGAATTGCAGTGGATGAGTCAAGTTTCCGATTAGGATGCGTCCAGACAAAAAAGGTTCCGCCACATATTGAAATCGGCACTATGTATGGGTGTGTGTGTGTGTTTGTCTCTGTTTTCTGTGCCAAATGTTTGCTCATTAGGCGGCACGAACTTGGGACGCCAAAAGGTCGATGACATCGCGAGCGCAAGTAAGACGAATTTGTAATTGTGCACTAATTAGCTCACTTCGATGTCGCCCGCAACATGAATTCGGGGCAACAGGACAAGAAGCAAAAAAAAAAGGGAAAAACGTCCAGCTCTGACAGAAACCGGTTGCGACGTGTGACTGACTCTGTACTGAATCACCGGCAGGCTCGACCATCACAGGTACATTCACTCACTGTGTAATTCCCAATTTGCGCGTTTGCTTCTGCCCGCCGCACCCCTTTGATTTACACTTGGCCCATCCTGTTTTCCGCAGTTTATTCATTTTTATGTGTGGTCTCGAACTTATGCTGACCGCATTCACATCTGTTCTTTCAATGTTACCTGACCTTCAAGGCGCTTCGGCTCACAGCAACATTTTGACAGACTTGTTTCCCATACAATTGTCAATGTTGACATTAAACATAACACAGTTTTGCCGAAAAGCGCCCCTGCAATCCTGGATTTTGACCCTTTCAGTTTCTTTTTGGGAGGAGGAAAGTGCACAATATAAAAACGAAACAATGTTAATCCCCCTTTTCAAACGTTTCTTTTCTGTTTTCCAGAAACTTCAACAAGTTGTGTTCCACCCACACACCAACAAACAAAATGTCGGTAGTTATGAATCATCGGCAGATTAGTCGGTTTATGTTGCCGAAAAAAAATTTCGGTGGAATCTGCCAAGCTCTCCGACAATAGAATAGTCTGGAGCCGGAATCTGTTCATTTTCACATTTCTGATCCCTTTCGAATCCCCTCGGTTAAATCTGTTCTGCACACTCTTGTCAAATCTCTGATCAAGTTCTTTTTTGTCTTTTTAATCCCCTCTCGCTTGAACTGATTGTTTTCTTCACCAAACCGCTTCGAAATATCCTGCTCGATGCAATCCCGAATTACGAAATTTCAGCGGTTCGCTCCTTGAAGGTACAAAATGAATAGCGAACCGACACCGGGACTCTCAATGGCATCGCATTTTATGACGGCGGATAATCAGGACCAGTACAAAGGACGTAAGTCAAATGTAATGGCCGACAACGCAGGTTTATGCGTTCGAGATTAGACTAGGAGCAGAGGGGGATTCACCTGAATTAGATGAGGGTCGAATTTAGGGATTAATGTAAGAGCAGATGCTCTCCGATTCGTTGCCTTTACTCATCAGTTTCAATTCATTTCTGCTAAGAGTTCTGTAAGCAAATTTTTCGGACACGAGAACTAATAGTTTCTTGAGGAAGATAAATAATTCGTGTCTCGTACTTTTTGTGACACGCATTAACGCATTCAATTCGGGCTTGTTTTCTAATAAATGCGCGAATTTCAGTATACGCAATGAATCGGCTGAGTGTTGCCAATCTGCTGAGTTCACCATCGCCGGTAGTGCAAGTTGGTACGGACTGGCAGAATATGGCCATGGAAAGATGTAAGTTTCACAGATTCCGTTTTTAAAGTCAAGTTTCAAGTTTCAGTGAATACTGGTGCTCTATTGCCTCAATTACTCCAAAATCCGTGGGCGGTCAACTTCTGGGTTCAGTTCCAAAATGCCCAATTACAACCTCACTTGCCATATGCCACATTGGCCCGGAGTCTTGTCGCCGACAACCCGCTTGATTTGAGTAATAAGGTATGTTGAAGTGTGACGAAACGCAGCGCACCAATTAATTTTAGACGATGAATTTCCTTCAGAAAATGGGAATCTTCAATGTGAAGGCGGAAGAGGAGGATGGAAATGTGACAGAAAAGTACGCAGTTTTGACTTGACCAGTCACTAACTAGTAAGGGATAATTTTAGGTCGAATGATGATTGTCTGAGCAAATCGAACTCAAACATTTTGAGGAGGAACTATACTGTTGAAGATTTGACGCAGGCAGTCGATGATATCCGGCAAGGAAAGCTTGGAACCAGAAGGTTTGCTCTCCTCTTTCATCACAATCAAATCTATTTTCATTGTTTCCTCTTCAGAGCCTCCGTGGTGTACGGTATTCCCCGATCCACTCTTCGCAACAAAATCTATAAACTGGAAGCGGAAGGCGCGATTCCATCGAAAGTTCGTCGCGGCAAAATTGCGGCCCGGAGAGCCGAAGCCGAGCAAAAAAGATGTGGTGGTGACGCGGCAGTCGCGGCGGCGACTTTATTGGACGCGTTCGGCAATCAATCTGACTCATCTTCCTCCTCTCCGCATGCATCGATGTGCCCGAGCTCACCTGACAGCACAAACAGTAGTGTGGAAGGGGCTGTCGAGACGCCCGAGACCGAAAGCAAGGTTGCAACATAATCATCGAGAACCCGATGATAAAGATACCGTGTTATTCCAGAAGTCGTGCTCTCCTCTTGACCCTAAATGGATCGAATCTATCTGGCAGAACCTGTTCAAAAGCCAGAACAACAACTTGAGCTCTGAGAGAACCCAGAATGAATCTCCGATTGAGTCTCACTCATCCACTCCGGTTCCCGTGAAACAGTCAAAGACAAATGATGAGTGGAAAAGAAGTCGACCAAAAAGAGGACAATATCGGTTAGTGATCTCTTTTCTTAGTTACACAAGTCTGGATTTTCAGGAAATATGACAAAAACGCTCTAGATGAGGCTGTGCGAAGCGTTAGACGTGGTGAAATGAGTGTACACCGAGCGGGTAGTTTTTTTGGAGTTCCACACTCAACTCTTGAATACAAAGTCAGTTTTTGTCATCCAATATGGGAGTAATAAGAAATCCTAGGTCAAAGAACGGAATCTCATGAGGAAAAAGAAGGATAACATCGGCAGTCAGGACTCGTCGGCCAGTGAAGAAAGCAATCAAGTGGTGACTTCAACCAACTCGGAAAAGTCCGACACACCACCACAAACATCCACTCCAATTCTTACTTCTGCCTCGTTTTTTGTAGCGTGACTCTATCTAGTTCAACTGAATTTACTTACTTTTCAGAAAATCAAATTTCCCTTCTGATCCTTATATTTTCTGTCCTTTTGCCCCATATCTATACTCTATTTGTTTCGTCCTATAGTCTTCTACTCAATAAAGTCGATTAAACTAAAACGTTTCCAAGATAATCATCGGAACAGGTTGTTTGACGGACGACGTTTTGTTACAATTCTTAAACCCAACTTCTATTCTTTCTTTTGTCAAGACAGCATCCGGTCAGGCGTTTTTCCTCAAATCTTCTTCTTGCTTCTATATTTAGTTTTGTCATCCACGACGTTATGCCAGAAATAGAAATAGCCACACCCATTGCTCCCATAAAACAAACGAAAAAAACAACAACTTTTTTCACGGCCGCTTCTTCTTTTTTTTCTGTGGTGGGATAACATCGTTTACAAGTCAGATGACAGTGTACAGCTCAATATAGTTGGTCATTCCGAAACGATCGCGGCCGCGCAGAGCAGAGCAAATCGTCGTCCCATAAAAGTGTGACTTTGTTAGTTGTTCTAACCGAATTCCAAATGAAACGCGCCGTCGTCTGTTCTCGAGCAAAAACTTGTCATGTGTGCAGACTGATCAGCCTTTGGACCGCCGGATAATTCCATTGGGATTCGCTGGACGACCACGAAATTTCGCCCCCCGCTTCGCGCGCATATATAGCGACCTCGTTGGTTCTTCTCGCTTCTTCCTCCCGCCCTTCACTCTTGCTGACGGATGTGTCCAGTTCGAGTTTTTAACGAATTCATTTTTCTCCTCACTTTTTATCAAATTTATATAGGTTAATCCGCAAGTCTTCAGCAAGTTTTATTCAAGTTACTTCAAAAACCTCCCTCATTTTTGGCGTTTGAAACTTGGTGACCATTGTCTTGTCTGCTCTTCTTCCTTTTCTTGTTCTTTAGCTCCCAAACTTTCTTCACTACCACTAAAAACGAGAATCGTGGGTTTTCTCTAGTTCCCTTCTCCGTCAAAAACAAACCCGAACGAGGCCAACCCGTCCGTCCCAAGGCGTCGATGAAGAATGAGGTCAAAAAGATTTCCTCAAAACTCGTCGAGTTTCCCTGGTGAATTGAGCGGAAAATTGGGCGCAATGCAGTGCAATAGCAAAAGGCGACCAAAGTATTACTCGTTTCTCTCTTTTTTGCTCTCTTCTCCCCCCTCCTACTCAAATGTTTCTTGCTGTCTTTTTAGTACATCAAGTGAAGCATCATCATTCTTTTGTGTTCGGCCAACTTACCCAAGTATTCAGTTGTTGGTTGCCTTTTTGTCACTTGTGGACAAATCCGGAAGGAAAAGTAACAGAATGTTTTACGAGCCTCCTGCTCATTTTAATTGAATTTGTGGGGCATGCCTTTTTACGACTTCGCCATCGCCTCTCCTTTTTCATTAACACGCTAGCTGCATTGGTTTGTTGTTTTCAGCCTGAAAATTCTGAAACCATGTCTAAAGTAATGGTATCCGCTCTTCCAATCGATGAGGATCATCATCATGAATTCTGCATTGATCTGCTTCATGAGTCTCTCAATGACAACACTCTCCCACTGATCACCACGACTCCACACATGCCAGCAACTGTAAGTTTCACAACTGTTTTCCAAAAAAACAACAATCAAAGATTCAGATCAAAACCCAAGATCGTCCAGTTGTTCTTTACATGGCCCCAGTCCACAAACAAGAGAACGAGAAGAAGTGCGTGTGTGGAAAGGATGGTGATAACAACGCTGCAAACATTTCGAAGGGAATTCAAAAAGTCAGCATTCAGTGACCGTATGCAGAAATTTGTACCGCTTTACTTTCAAATAAAGCTTAAACGAATTGTATTCCTAAAACACTCCTATTTTTCACTTTACTGCATTATTATTTAGAAATTAAAGACGTTTTATTCCAGAATCCTCAAGTAATCAAAATTGATTTTTTTTTCTGCTCTGTGTTCCTGCAAAGCTGTGGTTCTTTTACATCCAGCTGAACCGTCTACTGATTAGTCTGAAATCAAGAAAAATAAGGTATTCCGACTGGGATCTTGAAGACGTGCTCAATGAGAAGCAACTTGCGACAAAACGTTTCTCTCTATTTTAAGAAAAAACACGACAAATTTTTAGATCTATAAAAACCAAATTTCGATGCAGTCGACGTTTCACGAGGAATGGCGAGCTCTGTCGAAATCAGACCCTTATTTGGCACACATTCAATTTGAAGTCATTCGCGGATAAACGGACAACCGGCGAAAATGAAGTGCTTTTGAAATGCGGGAAAAAACTGGGAAAAATGAGTACTGAAGCTTCGCAGTCCGTCCGAGTTTTCCGCTTGAAATCTTTGCCGAATGGCTGACTATGAATATCGACTGCGTTGAAGCACTGAACTTCTTTCAAATCTGGCAGGTTATTTCGACTACGGCTCTCCGCTGCTCGATGGATTCAAAGTTGGTCGTTTTGGATTGAGGCAATCGTTGATTGTGTGGGAAACTGAAAAACATCAATCTTGTACATGCCGTAAGTACTGTATTAGAAGAGCATGCCCTTCTATTTTTCAGAGTTTTCAAAAAATGATCATTTCGAAATCTTAAAATCGCGTGAAACGTTTTAAAATCGACTCAAAACTGCTCTAGATCACTTTGCTGGGTGCCCTTCTATTACAGTATTTACGGTGTCTTCTTTTCAACTCATTGGGCGTCTGAGGCTTTTTCGGCCTAAAGTGGAACTGTGTGGTGAGAGTTAGATAAGCCGATTAGAGTTTCTAGAATTTTAGGCTTACTTCCGAAGATTATTTAGAAAAGTTACGTTGACTAATTAGCCGGCGGGCTCCCTGGATGTTGAGGAAGGTTTTTGGCCGCCCGTGGATCAAATGAGGGTTTCATGTGGGCCAAACGCTCATGCCGAAAGATGTACCAAACTCACCTTCGCTGACCCGACGGTAAACCTGATTTTACCCACGCCGGTTTGCCTGTGTCACTGGTACCTGCACGAAGACAGTCCTTTTGCGGACACTGACTGAAAAGTGCAGTGTTCTGCTGGGGTGTCGTCGAAATTTTTTCGGTTTTTTGTAAAGGAAACTGGCTTCTCATTCAGCGACTTGATATAATACCAGTCATTTTTTCAATCTGAAATTAGTGCGCTTTAATAACCTCAATCATTCTCAGGCTGAATCTCATGTTCACACCATTTCAATCAAGCATTCATTGCACTCTCCATTTTGTACAGAAACCCTTATTTTTCTGAATTGTGTGTTTTCATATCAGAAAACGATGTGATTCCAAACGTTCTCTGTTTTGTGAAGCAGTTTACACAACGACATCTGTTGATAGTTCATGCTTGTAAGCACCGGTGTAATTATGCAATTTCGATCAGAAAACACGTTTTTCTTTCCGTTTTTCCCTTTGAATTTTGGTTTCACAAAAACACAACTGTTCCACGACCCTACCCACAACAAATGTTGTTTATCGTTGACGAAACCTGTGCGAAACCCGAGACCAATAGTGACGGCAAATGTGGGATGAAGGCAAATGCCAAAAGTATTCGGTCCGCATCTTCGTTCTCCATATAGATATATTCAAATCCCTATAAGTGTGTAAAAGCGTGTATTCGATATCTGAAATTTGAGCCGGATAGACGCGGAGACCAGTTAACAGCCGTCGTCGTCTCGGGCCTTTTTTTCCGACAGTGGCCAGACGTCAAGCCTCAAGCGCTACTCATCTGCTCTTCTATCATCTCTATCTATTAAGAGTGCCTTCGCCAATGCCGCCGGCACAGTTTAGCATGTCGCGTTGCTCGTCTCAAGTGCGAAAAATCAGCCTTCTAACTAGTAGACTCCTTCGCGCCCCGAGGCCCGCCACCATCGTTATTCCCAACGGCAATTTTAGGCGTGTGAACTCTCAAATAGCCCTGCTCCTCATCGTACAACCTCTTTAATGTTTTTCTCTCATCTGATGTGTCTTCCACAATTTCTAAGACTTTTTCCCATGACGGTGGTGGCTAGGAGTAATCGGGTCGATTCTCCCGAGAAGAAAATATTTTCTTCCATGCGTTTGTAACTTTTCTTTTTCTTTCTGGTTCTAAGCCGCTTTTAAAATTAATTTGGAATGAGTGCCGCAAGTAGATTGTCGAAAACAGTCAGAAAAAGTCCAAACACATTGAATGAACTTTCGCGGAAAGACATCAAAAGCCAATGTATGTGGGCTGTCCAATCGTTTTGAACTCTCAAAAACTTCACGCATTTTTCTCTTCTCCCCCACTTTATTATGTTTGCATATTCAACAAATTGTCCACTCTTTTCACTGTCCGTTTTCGTCCAGTTTGTTTTGGGACCAAACCCGACGGCGACGCCGACGACACTCAAATATCTTTACTTTCCTGCTGGCCAATAGTTTTTGTCGATTGACAGCGTCACTTTGTCATATATAAACATTCGTTCCGCAATCAGCGCACCAAGCACTCTTCCTCTTCTCTGCCGCACACTTGCTGCGTGTGCGGGCCCCGATTTCTTGAGAACGAGCAAAATTTATTCGCCATTCTCGCTTCGATTCCGTCCGTCATCGTTGCTGGCCGTCCTGTTTGACCGCTCATTCCCAATAATATCCTTCGTTTCGACAGGAAGTTTATGCGTTCATACGAGTTTGTGACCAATACTCCCCTCAAACTCGACCGTCACAAAGTCTACCTCGTCGATGATGTCGCTGTCACGCGAACAGTGCCCTCGTTTCAGCCGCTGTCCCCGTCCTCCGGTGAGTATTTATTACAGTTCAATCTATACAAAAAATGTTTTCTTGTATTCATGTACCTTCTCAATTTCCATAAAAAATAACTTTTTCTTGCCACTGTTTTCATGCCCTTTATCTGTAATATTTGTGTTTGTTCAAAATCAAAACAATTTTGAATCGCTAGTCATAAATATCCAGATGTTTTGTCCGTTTGTTTTGTTTTGTAACATCTTCAAACGTTCCGCTTCCAACTCCGACTCCAATTCAACTATCACATTACCATTAATACGTTCCTTCTGTCGCACTTATCCTATCTTTTTCTCCTTTTTTTTCTTCCGTCTCTTTTCAAACAAAAAAGAGAATAATGGAAAACGGGATGCTCTCGCTGCTTCCTTCGGGCCTCTTCAACAGCATTAAAGATTGAAATCTCAACGGGATATATGGTGTGTATATGCGTTGGGGTCTCCCATGTTAAACTTGGCACAAAAGTTATCCCCGTTATATTCCCAAGAGTCATCTTGCTCTTGTGTTCTCAATAGGCGTTGTTGTGACAAATTTGGCGGCTTTTCGCAGCAACTCTTGGGCTTTTAGCAAAAGAAAGAAGAAGAAAGAGAGAGAGAGAGAGAGAGAGAGAGAAAGAGAAGAATTTCTTGCAAATTGTTAGGAACAAACTTTACTCACTCCGTTGATTGGAGAGATTCATTGGAGACATCACAAATCCCCGGGTGGAAGAGGAGATTTCCAAACTAGTTTTGTTTAGAATCCGCATTCAAATAGCAAATTTCTTTTGAACGGGAAGAGCGCGAAGAAGCTTTATAAATGAAGATCTCAATAAGCATAAAGGGATGAGAAAAAAGGAGAGGATATAACATTGAGTGGATCTCTCAGGTCTCTACTACCATAAGTGCTATTCAGGGGAAAGCAAAGCATTTCTGTAAAAACTTTCAAAAAATCTCTTCTATACTGAGCCTTCTGAGTTTTGATTCGAGCTCATTTCATAATAGTTGGCTATAACAATCGGCGCCCTCTTCCATCATCACCAGTGCGTCTATTTCGGATCGGTCCAGAATGGCCGCTAGCTGAAAAGAGATTTATATCCGTTTTTGGAGGAAGGGCGAACAAGCTGAGTGCGTTACGTTTAGTTTTGACTAGTATTTGTTCAGCACCACCAAAAAGTCCATAAAATCGACATCTTCTCTTCTTTTCCCCTTACACTTCTCGGACAGTCATGCGAGTCAAACAAAAGAAAACCAACCATATTACTTTTTCGACTGACCCGACCCTATTGCGCGGATTTACTACTTTGCTTCCCTCATCTAGAGTGTGAGTGAAGAACAGTGTCGTTAAGATGGGTCTTGGTGGTGATGACTGGGTGGGTATCATAAAATTTCTGCTCCCCTTTATTCCGAAATAATTTCCGTTCTGGATTCATGACGACAACCAATAATGACAAGTTGATCCGCTGTTTTAACCTCATTTTTTGCCGGTCTTCTCCACGAACAAGGCAAAACTGAAGAAGTGAGGGGTGCGCGCATCGACCGCGCGTCGCAACACTTAACGGATAAGAGGGAGGACTTCTTCCAAATCGGGAAAGAAGATTAGGTTCGAATCTGAATACCGGTAAATGAAAACAAGAGCGTGTCCACCGTGTCTCTTGATGTGCGTTCAACTTTCATTTCATTCCGACATGTCCTTGACTTGATGCCGGCCACCACTCTCGACCATCAACGCTTTTCGTTACGGTTTCGCAAATCAAAAATTCCGTTCAACTATAGACAGTTTGAGAATCTTTTCACGCGGTTCTTATTCTTTTTTTCCGTATCCGTATCCTTTTTTTCGCGCCGTTTCTGCTTCCAACAGCTGAGACTTTTCAAAAGATGAATGAGCATATCCCTTCTCGTCGAGGGATTTCTGTGTTCACACAATGACTTGTAGAGTTGACTGAGGAAGGAAAAAAGTATGCACCAAGAGAGTCGGGACTTGTTCCTTCTCACCCGGAACAAGTTTATCCTCTTTGTCCCCATGCTCAACTTGAATTGTTTCTCCTTTTCATGAATTTCCCATAAAAATCTCTTGAATTTCATTTCCATCTCGTTTTTCGTTCATCCGAGCGCCTCGCCTCAAGAAGAAGGATGAGGAGGAGAAGCAGTTGAACAGGCGACGTCTATCCGTTCTCATCTCACCTTCGTTTCCTTTTCTTATCGCTCCTCGCCGTCATTTTCGCATCTTTTTTTCTGCCACAATTCCATAGACGGCGATTAATGAAGGGATGAAATTATTCAGCTGCCCACAGACTACCCTAGCATCTCATTGACAATGCCTATTATGATTGCTGGAGTTCGAAGATGTGAGTTATGTTTTGCTGTCGTCTATCCACTGTTTCTGCATTATTTCACAATCACGAAGCTCTGATCTTGCTAAAAATTCTTTGGAAAACGGAAAAGCCATTACATCGAGATACTCGCCTACTTGAGCGTTGATGCTGCGACAGCCAGAAATTCGTTCAACTCGCGGTTTCCGAATTTGCCTCTCACGACAGGAAAAGCGCGTCTTCCGGCCGAAAAGTTCTCTTTTCAGTGAATTGACTATTCGCATCTCGTTTTGCCACTCGAAATCCACCCATTACTGCCTCCTCCATCGCGCAGTTTGAAACTATCGCTTTTTCCCGTCGGCCTTTGCCATTCCATTCAACTTAACTGGCTATCAAATGTGAACAAAACGTTTTTGTGCTGCGTCGAACTAATATGTCCGGAAATCTGTGAAGACAACGTCGTGTCTAGCTTTTAATGTTCCCTGCAGAACGAAATCTTTTCTGCTTTTCTCTTTCCGCCACAAAATCAACTTTTCTTTCTGTTTCTCAAATTGTGGTTTGTTCTTTTTGCACTGCGCGACAACGTTGTGTAAATCTGTTACTTCTGATCCTTTCTAATCATTCTGTTATTACTTAATACAAAATCGTTTATTGTTCAAAGGGTCATTTTGAAACACGTTTGAACAATTTATCAAAAAATCAAAATTTTAAATGTGAAAACTGATCAGCTTGTTTGTGAGGCATAAGTCCATGATTTCCAGCGTCGTCCGGTTACAACATGATAGAACGATGCGTAGTGGTACAACGACAGCCGGACGGTTTCGGGCTCACAGTTACCAGCGAGTTTCCCGTTTTTGTACACACTCTCAAACAGGACGGAGCTGCGTTTTGCGCCGGAGTTCGGCAGGGCGATCGGATAGTCAAGGTTGGTAGCCCCCGTTGATTTTTCGCGCGTTTCGGTTGAATGTATAGAATGTACGTACATAAGTAGTTCAACCGAATTACCCTCTTCTAAATCGCGTTTCGACACTACACCCACGACTTTTCACTCTTTCTAGGTCAACGGGATGTCCGTCTCGCCCAATAACCATAAGGAAGTGCTCCAAATGATATCAAGTACGTCGCAGAGGGGTCTTGGTTCAAAGCACAAACACATTCTTTCAGATGGACAAAATGTGGCATTGACTCTTTTGGGAAAACCTCCGGAACCACTATCAAATCTACCGTACCAGAATACAAAGTTTGAGCAGAAGATACATATCGCAGACCCCGTACTCATTGAGGTTTTAGGACTAAAGTATTTTCATTAATTTTATGTTATAGGCAAGCTCGAAGAGTTGGCGACAACGACGAAACGAATTGCTGGGGCAGATGGTCGATGAGGAAAGACGAAACGTCGAGGCCAGTTCTTTTTTAGTTTTTTATTTACTCTCTTGAGTCACCACTAGCTCTTGTTTCAAAATCAGGAACATTGTAAATGAATGGATTGCAAGAGCTTAAAGAACCTCTCAGGACTGACACAAGACAAATTGTACCAATTGGCGGGTTCTGACGTCCTCGGAGCAATTCAGAAGATATATTGGTTTCGGTGTAGGCCAATTTTTTCTTCCTGGCCTCGTTTTCCCTCCGGGCCTGTCCAAAAAAGGCAGCCACAAGTATTTCTGCTTCCTGAGCTTATTAATATTCGATTACCTATTGATCGTGTAATTGGTGTCTGAGACTGTGGGCCGTGGAAGGCAATGAATGGGTCGAACGAATTATGTTAACTCTGTGTGCGTTTATTTTCGAAACAAACTTGTCTCTGTTTCTATTTCTGTTTATTCTTCTGTTCCACATTGTTCTGATGTCAATGCCATCCGCTCCAAACCAATCATTTTTGATTCCAAATCTAACACCCCAGAAAAAAAGTTAAAACAATCCCGAAGAGTGTCGTTGGGACCCACTACTACCAGAGTCACCACCAATTTTAGACAAGTTTTCCGAATAAACATGCCCGATTTCTCTGGGCGCGTCGCGGGGGATGTCTTTTTTTGCTTGCCCCCCCTCCGACAGCAAGGCTCATCCTTCCCCTACAGACAAAACTGGACATCGTTTCGTAGCCTTTGTGTGTCGAATGTCTTCCAATCACAGAGTTTTGTCACTTGTCCCCACCCTTATTCGATGATTCCGAAGCGTCGGGGGGTTATCCAATTGCAACGCATGTTGTCAACATCGCCCCCCATTCCGGGCGGTTTGCTCTTTTTATATACACATCTTGTTGGTTTCGGCTTCTTTCTCTTTTTATCCATGGATCTACTATTAGAGTACTATGAGGAGAATCCTATAAAGGGGAATTCATAATTGTTGGAAAAAGCCAAGTGGGGCTCATTTTTTCTGCTCATTTCAGTCCTCTTCCACTCATTCTACTTCCGCTTTTATGAAGTGTGTTGTTTTTGGCATCATCGAGTGGAAACTAAATGTTTATAATTTCCCTTTATAAAAAATATTATCTATGGGCCTTTTGCTCCACTGGAAAAAGTGTTCACTCCAGAGACTTTCAAATTTCAAATGTCTGGGGAACACTTGGAGGCAACTAGTGTTTTTATCAACAATTTCTATCTAGTTTTATGTCAGAATCGACAATCGTTCATTTAAGGGACTACGTGAGTCGTCACAGAATGGCGAGAAGATCGATCGAGCACTGAAACGGATAGTGTCGTTGCAATCGCAGCTGAAACAGATCAAGCCGGAATCGATCATCTCGGATAGCCAGAAAAGTTTGGTGAGTTCTCAGTATGGTTCTTGTTTTTTTGGAAAAAACCGGATACTTTCAGACAAATCTCAACATGGACATCGATAGCGACGAAGAAGAGAATGACGTCGTCTACTTTGTAAGTAATCTAGATGCATTTCTCAGTGTTTTCCAAAACTAATTTCCGTTTGCAGCCAGAATCGCAGGGTGGCCCATTCTCCAACTTGGCCGAACTCAAAACTCACCCAGCTCACTTGGCAGTCTTCATCAATTATCTCTTATCACACGGCAATCCAAGCAGTTTGGTAAGTGCGCATTGCGGCCCGTTTGTCCCATTTGTCATATTGTCCCTTTTCAGTTTTTCTACTTAATCACAGATGCATATCAGTCCGCATACGGCACCGCCAAAGAGTTCAGACGTTGGGCGTTCGAAATATTCTCCACATTCATCATTCCGAATTCCCCAATGTGTATTCCCAATTCGAACCAGAGTGTCATTCAGCCGATCGACAAGGTTTTTCCGCCTGTTTTCAGAAAAGAAAAGAGGGCAAACTTGGCGCCTTTTTCCAGATAATGTGCATGACGGCCGAGCACATCGGTGACAGTGACGCAGACACGCTGAAGAGGATCTTTGTGCCAGGAAGACAACGGGCCGTCACTGACATCAACATGTACCTCAACGAATTCAGACAGAAGAAACAACTCGGGGGACAGGTGTCAGAGTCGGCCAACCAACTGACGCACATGGTTCGCGGTGACATGGCCATGGAGAACCGGGTTTGTCATGATACAGGTGAAAATTATAAATTGAAAAGCATCGATTTTAGGTAGGGGAGCAGATGTTGTTCCGTTGCCTCGAGCAGTGTAGCAACTCGGCCGACTTTGACTCTTGTGAAATCCGCACACAAGCCATCATTTCCAGCCTTGCTACCGTGATCAAGGTACTCCCAAGTTCAAGCTGGAGGGCGCACTGCAACATATTCCTTCTATGTCTCTTATTAAGATTGTGCTGGGGAAAACGTCATCTTCGTCTAACGAGAAGACGCTCGACAAGTTTCCGCAGTTCATGGCACGCGACAAGCCTCCCGGAAAGAGCCGCAAGTTGCCGGCCAACATCAAAAACCGCATTCAAGTCAAAGGGCACAGCTTTTCAATCAACTCGGTCAACACTGTCCATTATTGCTATCAGTGCAGGGATGCGATCTGGGGAATGCAGCCGTGGATCTACTTCTGTAGTAGTGAGTGCCCTATTTAGAGAGATCGAAAAATAAATGACTTTAGACTGTGACGTGAAAGTGCATCCTCACTGCACCTCGGCGCTCACCGACGCTTGTTACCCGGTGACCCAGTCGAAACAAAAGTCCAAGGTTTGTCGAGTATCCCTAACTCAATCAGTTAACCATCATTATGTTTGCTTTGAAGTCTCGATTGTCTGGTCTAATTGGCCGTTCCGACGCTAACGATGACGATGATTCTGGGAGTAACGCACGGCACGAGCCGCCAAATGTCAAATCGACGAGCTCGGACAGCGGTATTGGTGGCGAACATAACTTGGACCGCGGCATGGTGTCCAGGTCGCACAGCATGAGATACCGCGTTGTGAGTGAAGAACGATGTGATAACCCATTCGAACCTTTATTTCTCCTAGGCAACACTCCCCCAATCCTTGTCTGAAGATAAGGTGTCGATTCCAAGTTCTAAGAGGGACCGATCGGCTACTCCGAATTGGCAGAGGTCTACGGGCCACGACTTGACTCCTGCTGATGAGATTGACGAGTGTGAAATGTCGGATAGAAAAATGAAATACTTGGAGAGACGGTACGGTGAAGCAATTACATGGACATGAAGTTATATTTCAGGTCCCTAGAAAGTACGAGTCGTATGGCTATAGATCTCCAAAGTGTGAGCGCTGCTTCGAGCTGCTCTCACCACAGCGGTTCCGTTGTCACAGATGATGAGGTTTGCTCTCGCGTTGATCTCTCTTTTCAAATAAATTTCCCAGATTTGCGTACGAAGAACTACCACACTCCAGTTCTCCGGTTTCATGGATGGCGATAGCGATTTCGAGTTGGAGACTGAAGCGACTCCGTTGGAGCAGCTGATTGGCTGGGACGTCATCAGGCACCTGAAACCGAAAGAAAAGAAGCGGCAAGAAGTCATAAATGGTATGTGAGAGGGGTGATGTTATTATCAGGACTGATGTGTTTCAGAGCTTTTTCACACGGAGAGGACGCATGTCCGAAATCTGAAAATACTGTACCATGTGTTTTACAAACCAATAATCACTAACAAAATTGTCTCTGAAGATCTTTCACAGCTTCTCTTCGCCAATCTGGAGGAGTTATTAAACTTGCACAAAAGCATGTCTGATGCGATGAGATCGGAGGTTGAGAAGGTAAACATCGTTATTAGGTGATCACAGGCATATGCGTCGTCTCTGCTTTTTAGTGGCGAGCTGCAGGCCCTCGAGTAAACGGAGGTATTTATGGGGACATTGGCATGCTAATGGAGGGCATGTTCGACGGGGAAGCAGCTGAGAACTTGATGCGGATCACCGCCACGTTTTGCCAACATCAGCAACACGCCCTTGAATTCCTCCGGACCAGATGCAAGAGGGAGAAGGACGACGCTTTCGTTCGTTTTCTGGCGGAAGCGGAGTCGAACCCGGTGTGTCGAAAACTCCAACTCAAGGATATGATCCCAGTGGAAATGCAGCGTCTTGTGAAGTATCCGTTGCTCTTGGAAACTATCGCTAAGTACACGACTGAGCCGAGCGAGGTGAGACATTTTTGTTTTTAGGTTTGGTTCCTAAAGTTTGTTCTATTCTAGGAGCAAGATTGTTTGCTGCGAACAGTGGCGTCTGCAAAACGCATTCTGAGCGCCGTAAACACTGCAAAACGGAATGCGGAGAACTTGCGGCGACTCGAAGAATTGCAAAAGAGGACGGACACGTCACCATTCGATAAAGAATTTGTCGGACACGACTATACTTCCTTGAATTTAACCAAGTGGGCCACGATATCCACTTGCTCTCGCAATTCTTGTGCTCTTCAGATTCCGTCTCGTGCACGACGGCCCGCTGACATGTCGGTTCAATCGGGGAAAGATGATAGAGTTGCATGTTGTTCTTCTCGAGAATTTGTTAGTGTTGTTCACCAAGAATAGTGATGGAAACAAACTGGTGCTCAAGGTTGGAGGACAAAGACTATTTGTTTCATGTTAGATTTTGACCAAATTGGTTTAGGCATTGGAACCATCGAAAGAGACCAGATGGTCGCCAATACTACCACTGGCTCCGTTGATTGCGAAAGAAAAGGCTAATGACAAAAGAGCCTTTTTCCTCATTTTCAATAGCCAGTATGGCGCACAAATCTATGAACTCGTCGCGGGAACCGCCACTGAGCGCAAGACGTAATAGCCTTCCATTTTGCAAAGTCATTTTTTGTTAGGTGAATAATTCAGATGGTTCAAATTGATGGGCGAGCAAATACTGAGCGAGAAGAAAAACCAAACGGCCGGAATTGAGCACAACTTCGAAGTGGGCGCTCAAACGACGCTCGACTCGGACGGAATTGCTAAAGTGAACGTGGTCACCCATCCTCGACTCGTCAACGCCAACGAGATCACCATTCAGCAGCCGACAATTCTGGAGCACGCACAACCGGTTCTCACTCCTGCTGAGAAGCTCAAGAGAAGCGATGAGATCATCATGCAGACTCTCATCACTAAGCAGACTATTCTGGCACAGTTTTTGTCTAATGACGACTCGGTTAGTTACTTGCAATCAATGATGTTTTCATAATGTGCTTTAAATTTTCCAGAAAGGTAACACCGGCGAGCTTGAGAAAATAACCGAAATGCTTGGCGGCTTGGCAGTAGTCGATCTGAAACAGAGGGATGGAAAAGAGCTGGCCATGTCGGCCATCGTCCACGGCAATCGCCTTCTCGACAGTATCAACCAGAGCCTGAACATCAGAAAGGAAATGGGAGAGGATGGTCGGGATATTTATATTCTTGACAATCAGGAACCGAATGTTCCGTCTGTGCCGTCATACAAAGTGAGTACTAAGCACACACTATCTCTCTCTCTCTCTTCTTCTGCTTCTTTTTTATACTCCTGTCGTTTTCAGCTGACTGCCATCGCAGCGCCTTTAATGAACCACCTGAAAGCATTGATGCAGGTGATTCAAGACCAACACAACGAGCTTAATGTTGTCAAACAACAGCTTTATCACTACAAGGTAGCACAGAATCTCGTGATTACAGGCGGTAACTTATGAATTTCAGAAACTTGCCACTGATGTTGATACTCGTGACCGATCTGTAAGCGAAGAAACGCTCACCGATTGTGGGGAGGACCGAAAGATGATTCCGAAGCGACCGCGGCTCCCTTCGATTCAACCCATGACTTGAATGATTTTTGAATTTCCGAAATTAACTGCATTATTTTTCAACTTTGTACCTATCTTTTTCCTGTCTCATCTAAACCCGTTGTGTAGTGTCATGGTTATCTATCTTTTTGTACTGAATTCACGCAAAAATCTCCGTCTCGGCTTTATTCGCCTGCAATTAGTCCGAAACACTCTCGATTTCCGAACATCTGTCTCATTTCACAATTTCTTTGCGTTCCACGGATATTTTGGCAGTTTTTCATTGCACTTCGCTATGCTGCATAAAAAACCACTCAATTGTTCATTGACAAATCATTGTTTACTGACAACAGATGGGGGACAAAAGCGAATCTTTGGAGGTAACTCGTATTCTACCCAAATATTTTGAATAGAAAAAAGACATCATTTTCCTATATTATTCATTTTTTCTATAATCCTCAGATGGTTGCAGTTTGCGAGTTCCGTAAATGATATCCGCAGTGGACCACGAACGGCGGAACGCTGGAACAATGAAGATAATCGCCAGGATGACTCCACCTGAAAAAAATTTAAAAATGTCAAATCCTGCTCCCAAAGTAATTCAAATTACCGAGGACATCAGTGGGGAAATGCCAATTATCGGTGACTCTGGTCACGGCGGTGAACACAGTCCACACAGCATAGATCGGCACGAGAATGTTCCGAACTGTGATGATCTCCTTGATCCCGGTGTTTGTTGCCATTCTAAACACGAAAAACAAAACGAATTAGGTTTGGGGTGATGTCATTTCACCTTCTCAAGTAGATGAAGACGAAAAGGAAAACGTGGAAGGCGGCAGCGGTGTGTCCGGATGGAAAAGATGTGCGGGCGGTGCGGATCTTTCGAGAATTCGGGTTGGTGCACACAAGATCGGCCGCTGAAAATGAAACAATCCGTTTTTCCAATAGGAAAGGAAAAACAAACGGTCTATGAAGCTCTGTTTATCTGTGCAATCCACTTTGGACCAGTCAGGCTTGCAAACGCTGAAGAAATGCGGACGGAGACGGCCAACACTGCAAAAAGTTGAGGTTTCTTAAAGTTCCACGAGTAAATGACTCACTAGCACTTGAGGAATTCCATGGCAAAGGTGCATGCCGCGTAAATGACGAGGTACTTGAGATATGTGATTGTCGTGGCCGAGAAAAACTTGGAAAGACGGTTCGAACCCTGAAAAGATGCGGTTGATCACTTAAGAAGAACGGTTTTGACCAAAAATACCTTGGATTTGTAGTGAAGGATTGCCTCAACAAGAGCAACGATGAAAAATGGAGAGCCGAGTGAAATGACGAGAAGATGCTGGAAGAATGATGAGTTATGCTCATTTCGGGAAATTGCGGGAAATTCGTTACTTTCAATCCCACTGTGTTCTCTTTGAATGGCTGTTGAATAGAAGTGTCTCCACAGGGCATTGCTCGTTCGTACGGATTTATTCCCGATCTGAAATCATCAAATTGACTTTTGATCAAATTTTGCTGACTGGTTTACCCGGAAAACCAAAGAAACAGAGAACAACAGACGGCAAGGACGATAACGATATCCAGTGTCATGTAGATGATACCCTGAACGCTCTTTATTCTCACAATGCAAGAATTTAACAAATACTACCTTTCCAATTGCCATATTCTGATCGATTTCGGTTTCCTCCCCAAAACGCAGCAATCTGCCGCTGAACGTTGTTCGTCTGAGCACTTTCTCCGACATTTTGCTGGAAAAATATTTGATTATCAATATTTCTATTGGAAGTTGACGAAAAGAAAACAAAATAAAGGTGATAAACAATAAAAACCATACACGACGGTCCACAAATAGTGTGAGTGCGGTAGAGCGCACTTGCATTCCAGGCCAGGCCTCCCCGCGCTACGTTTGTGCTGACGTCAACATTAAACGAAACGAGAATAACGTGGTGTAATGCAATCGCATGACGTAAAATTAACGTTTCAGACGAAAAAAATCGATTTTTATTGGATGCAACATTACGAAAATGCAAACAAATCACAAGACAATGATGACATAATGCATTTAATGAGCCACTCTGAACTAGGTGGATTTCTGTGGGACAAAAATGAAAGAATAGTTAGTATAGAATCTTATTTAGTGCAAGAAAATGAGCAATGAGCAGGACAACATATCACAAACACAGTTTAAACTATTCTCGACAACGAAGCGCATGGAAATGAAGTATTCTAGCACGGTAAAGCAACGTATGTTTTTATTTGGATGAAGTTTTGATCACATCGAAGGATTTTTTCAGATTTTGATTTGGCAACTGAATGAAAAAGAATAGACAATTTGAAATCGAATGGTTCTACAATTCGGGGAAAGTCGGATAGGGTCTAATTGGAATCTTTTTCTTATGAAAATGGGAATAATGCAAGTTCTGAAACGGGGTTGGGCAAATTATCACAAAGAAGTGTAATATAACATGAAATTGACTGTTTTGGGCTGACAACAAGTCACAAGTCGCCATAATCGGAACACAGACACAGCGTTTCCGACCGATTAGAAATTATTGATAGTGGTGCACCATCGAGCCCTCTCCACGATTGTTACCGTCCCTGATTTGAAGGTACTGGTCGAATTCGTGCGGATTGATGTCCTAAATGCATTTATTTCGGAATATTTTGGAATATTATGTACTCACGTCGATCCCATAAGTGGTCTGAAGTTGACGGTGCATCTGAGGTTGATGCTGGTGTTGATGTTGGTGTTGTTGCGGATGCGGCGGCATCTGGTAGTCAATCTCCATCGCGTTGTCGTTCATTTGATTCTGAAAATCACCAAGGATTGTAGAGATATCACATAAGTTGCACTCACGTTTTGGTACTGATTTGTCATTTGGTTCATCACCGGGTGTTGCTGCTGCTGTTGCTGCGGTTGCTGGGAATGTTGAGGTTGTTGCTGTTGGTACATGTAGTTCTGATCATGAGGATGCTGAAATAATAATTTTGGATGCATAAAATGATGGCTTTATTACCATCATGTTCGGCTGCATCGGCGAAATCGCCTGGAATTGCTGTTGCGGACTGTCCAAGAGTCCTGAATTCATCAGCTGCGCGTTCTTCTCTTGAATCACCATTCGCTCGTTTTGTAACTGTTGAATGTAATCCATTTGTTGCTGAGAAGAGTATTGCGGTTGTGGATGATTCGGAATCATCTGCGGGTGCTGATGGATTGAGGGTAATGATCGCGACGAGTTTCCATTGTCGTAGTAATTATTGTAGCCTTGGTTCATTTCTTCGCCTCCTCCACAATAGTTTCGTTCCGGAGGAGCTAAAAAGAGGAATGTGGTTCATTTATCTGTTTTTCTCTGAATTGCTCTTACCAATAAGCCGGGGATCGGTCCACGTGGTCGTCTTGGTATTATGATCTTTGAAGTAACGATGTCCCTCACTATCATAGCAGACTTCCCATCCATGCGGCATCGGCAGGTGCTCTACATCCTGCTGGCTTATGAACGGCCTCCTCATTGGATCGAGAGACATGCTCTTTTCGCGCCCTTGTTGTACCATTCCTTGATGAGTCGGCGGGTTTCTGAAATGAAAACGGTGTTGTTGTTTTTTGACATCCGCAAGCAAACGCATTTGTTTTTCAGCAGTGAAAGTGAACAATAGATGCGTCAGTATTGGCAGAATAGATGGGTTATTCATTGTTTTTCAAAAAAGGATAGTAATTGCAATTTTTCTACTATTCGCCTTCTTATTGACTCACTCTGAATATCCGGCGTACGAGTAATTAGCTTCATGAGATACGGACTTGACGTGAGATGGTTCGGGCGGGAATCCAACATTCATCGGTGGCAATGCGGAGACGCTCTATAAAAGCAAATCATTTCTTGTACAATCTGGTAAGTGTCCTGTTTTACTTTGGAATGTTGATGATTGACAAATTGCTGTGGTGGTGGAGGTTGAGGAGCGACTGACGGCCGTCTAAAACTGATTGTTTTGTTCCGTTTGTTCATGTTTTTCTGCAAACTCACTCAATGTTATAATCGGGATGAAGTTCCGGAGCGCTGAACTGTCTCTTGTGGAATACTTGCTGGCTAGGATCCATGCCCACGGCCGGACTGACCGCCGCTCGACTGCTGGAGGCCACTGCATCCACATCTACAGAGCTCTGAAATGAGTCCTTGAAACAGTCATTGTACGGTAGCGGAAAGAAGCAAGGACAAGTAAGACTATCCATCCAATGAGCCGGAAATAAGTACCTGCGGCGAGTGACCCGCACTGCTCCCTCGAGGCCTTTTCTGTTGAAAAAATGATGATGGTAGTTGTGCTGGCGGTTTCTGTAAACGAATACTGTCATTGGCTAGAAGATATTGCGAAATATTTTCAAATTAGTCGCCTCTTTGTCACAAATGTCAAATTGATTGTGACGCAATCAGTGTCACCTCGAGCGAATCTCGTTTAAATGTATCAATTCACTGAATACTGGCGAACACTCTGACACGAGAATCAAGTCGACTGTAATGTAATACCATCTTTTCTCGCCCCGACTACGGTTTTACACAACACTCAATTTCAGACAACAAAGAACATGCGTCACAACTAACCTTTGAAATCGGGTTCTTCTCGTACTTCTTCTCTGGCCTCTCTTTAATCAACTTCTCAATACTTAACTCCGGATCCTGATACTGTGTTATCAAGATCTTCTTGTTAATGCGCTGTGACGCCATCAAACCTGAAAATAGCAATCGGATTAATATCACCTGGAGTGTGAGAAGCCAAAAAAAGACGGAAGTAGGCAAAGGGCGGACTGATGTGAATGACAATTCAGAAGTCTGAAGGAGGAAAGGGGTGGATGTGGATGAAACGAAAGGAGAGCAAAACACAACATTAAACCAATAATAATAATAGTGTGTTACAAGATAAAATGGATAATCGCGGAGAATCAAAAAGCGGATCAGCCAACGCAATTCAATTTCCAGAAAAACACTAGCAACAACAAAACGAATGCTTCATCTTTCGACCATTCTGCGGGCGGAGAAAGACGCTGCCAGCAACGGCGACGACGACGACAGGCGAGGAGGAGGACGGTTTAATACAATTGCAACGGAATCAGAAGACGACGCGGAGAGATGCGAGAGAAGGGAGGAACACGAAATCGGGTGTCTAGAAGGTCAACCAATTGTTCGTGTGTGCGTGCGGCTGGGTGATGCCTCCCACCTACTACCCTTCTCCTTCCTATAACTTATTATGATCAATTCAAAGATAACCCAAGTAGATGGACTGATCCGACCCGACTGTTCGTTTGTTCGGCGACGCGCACACAAACCCAAACCGGCAGGGATTTTCTTTCAACACGAGAAAATGTTTTCAAGCGCGGAGGGTAAAGAGTTGGAAAGAAAAGGCCCTCCGATCCTTTTAGAACTCGTGTTTGTACTGGGTGTTACATACAATGCCACAAGTAGCGCACAAACAAACACACGTTCCCTTCTTGCGCTCCTCCTTCTTCTTCTTCTTCTTCTTGTGGCTAATAACACGTTAGTAGTAAGTTGGTTCGGTACGGACTGATGAACTGATTGTATTGTTTGTAGGAGACCGCCGAAACGGGCGATGCTCCTTCTTTTTGTCCGTATTTTTTGTGGCCACAACAATCATCTGTTAGTATTTTTAAAGTTTTGGATTGGATTGGAGTGGCAACAAAGGAATGATGTGTCATCGAAATATGACGAAAGAAGAAGTGGGAAGGGAGGAGAGCTGAAATAGACTAGAGAAGAAGGTGGACAAGTGCAAAAGGATGACGTTTCTGATCTTTCCTCATACAATCTCTTTTTTGCAGTTCCGGTCTGTCCATGATATGCAGGTCTGATCTTTTCATCAGCCCACGCAAAGGCCGCATTGAAAAAGAGAAAAGAAAACTTTTTTTTTTGCTTATCACAAAGTTTGGTGTTCACGGATCGGACCAACAATAGACATCGAAAAACAAAATATTGAGTATTGAACGTTTCTGATGTAAGTCATCCAATTACAAAGTCCAATTTCAACATGTAAGCGCAAAGATTTGACTCTTCCGAACCTCGGCGAAAGTATCGAAAGGTGTGTAGTTTGTCATTGTCCTTCTCCCTCGTGTCGGGTAGGAAAACAAGCATGAAAAAGTGAAGTGCAAAGAATGGTAGCGCGGCGGCGGCTCACATGACATTTCCGCCGCGCCCACTCAATATCCACAAATGGGTGGGTGGGTGGGTTCATCATTCAGTTGTGTTTTGATTTTTGTCCGGCTCGGTGTCCATTAAAATTGTTTAAACACCACCCGACCGAATGTGTTTGCACTTCATCTTGAATAATGTCTGTTTGCGCGATTTAGATAGTGAAAGAAATACGAAAAAAAGGTCAGAGAGTTTGAATCAAAAACGATTCAGAGTTCGAGTTTGCTCCCCCATTTTGTTGCCAAGAGAGAGAGAGAAGAGAGAAAGTGAAAGAGAGAGAACCGATTGAAACAAAACAAAATGTAACATCTTGTCAAGGGTAAGGAAAAAAAGAGAAAGAAGAAAACGGGTGTTTCAGTCGTTACCGTAGTCGTTTATGGGATTGTCGGGTCTCGCCTCTCACGTGATCACGGTTAGACACAAAGCTGATCATATTTCTATTTTCACCCCATTGAACACATGATTATAATTGTAGTAGGATTTGGTTTGCAGTATCCCGTTTTGTAGCGTTTTTTTTTGCTCCGCCGTCTATTTTTACATGTTTCCGGAAAAGATTGGCATTATTTCATTAAAACGGACGCTGAGGGAGGAGGGGATGTAAAGGAGATAACGAAGGGACACTTCCGTGCCTCCCACGCGTCTCGGCTCAAACATATTACACTATCAATCTTATAACACTTTGCGCCAAGTCCGTTAAACCGGAACTTTAAATATTGACTGAAACGGAGTGTTGAAATTGGAAAGAAAAGGAAAAACTGAAAAAAGGGTGGGGTGGAGGAAACATGTCTGATAAAAACTCTCTTTCAGCGTGTCGTATTTATTTACCGCTCTGTCACATGAGTTATCATTTTTTAGTGTCCTGGTGCGGGGTTAGAACGGCGCCGATACTTCCTTTAAGGGTGACGAGCAGTGTGCGAAAAGATTAGAGTCAAGTAGGTATGGGAGGGGTGACGAATCAGGTGAAAGTGGGGATAAAGGTATTATAGTGATATTTCGGTCTCCAAAAAGGTGTGGCGCTCAATTCATTTTTCCATTATCTAACGCGCCAGAAATTGGAGTCTTTTGCAACAAAAGTGACCGATACTAGGTCAGTTGGCTAGGCATATTAGACCGAGAAACGAGAGATGGCCTTCATATTCAATTTCTGGGCGCTGGTTTCGGATATGCTGAGACTTGGCGGGACAGTTTCTTGTCAAGGAAGAGGCAAAGATGGAAAAGATGAAAGTTGCGCAAAACAGATGAGTCACAGATTGCAAATCGGTCATTGTGTCCACCCCCCTAAGGCAGTTTTTGATGTGATGCCCACGCAACCAACACAAGATACGGTGATACTCGTTGGTGACAACATGTATCTCGCAATTATGTATCAGAGCAGTTCAAAATGTTCAAAACGCCCCGCCAAAGGCAAATAAAGCCGACTGTTCTCTTTAGTGACGCAGTTCGGTTCAGCTTTTCAAAGAGTGGGTCAAATAGCGAAATGAGATAAATGAGCAAGTTAACGGAGTACGCGAACTTGAGACGCGTTTGTAAACTTTTGAATTGAATTACAAAACTACGCGTCCTTCCTAATTTTGAACAACTGAACTCAGGCTACGGTAAAACTACTTGCAACAGATCTCTTCCAATCAACTCCGTTACTGATGTTGTTCACATCGGCAGCTATTACGAATCACACGTTGACTAAGTGATCTGACCAAACATGAACATCCCATGTGTCTTGAACCCAAAAGGAAAATGAGGAAGAAGACGTTGGTGGAAACGAAGAATGGCAAGAGGATTATAGTTGTCCGGACGGACCTAATACTACTGATCCTTTTCGACTACTAATGGGTACATCTCTTTTGGTGAATAGGAAGGAATACGCCAGGGATCTCACCTACAAGCAATCAAGAAAACACACAATTACACTCACAAATCACTCAACCTACATGCACACACATCCCGCTCTCACACTCACGGGGCAAAACGACTGGTTGTTAAAGGCGCCCGCGGGTGTCTTCCTTCTCCTACTCACTTTTACCTGACGTCTCTTCACTTTGTCTTGTCTCGTCTCACCCTCGGGAGGTTGACTAGTGATTGGAATCGATTGGCGACAATTTCTCTCTCTCTCTCTCTCTTTTCCTCTCTTTCCTTCTCTTCATCCTCTCTCTCGCTCATCCCGATGTTGTGAGTAATGTTAACGGTCTATGGGTTCTGTTCTCATCACCTAAATGCTGGCCAGCGACGAAAACAAGAGATAACCTCAAATCTCATCCACACAGAGTAACCAAGTAATAAGAACATGAAGAAGAAGAAGAAAGAGAAAAAAGAGAACGTGTATCCTTTTTCGACGGAGAATTTACTCTTCTCCTTCTACCGTATACATTCGTTGGCAAAACCACGCCATAATGACAAGAACATCAATCACAGCGAACAAGATGCGGATAACGGCTTGTGAACTGATAACCAGAGGGTAGCAAGTTTGATCGCGGAATTACATGTCAGGGGAAAAAGAGAGAGAGAGAGAGAGAAAGAGAAATGTATGATTTCAAACTTCTGATAAACGATCAGAAGAAGCAGGTCAGTTCTCGGAACACAACATTTGCAAAATCAGCTGTTCTAACTAAGAGTCATTTCTGAAAGATTGTTTTGACTAGTTTTGTACCTTTAAAGTTCACAGTGACGCTCAGGGGGAAGCACTGTTATGCTTTTTATAGCTTTTCTCATCCCCTCCTCTGTTAATAGCAACAAAGTACAGATAATGATTAAAACATGATGCAAAAAAGATCAGAGTAACTAGACTGCGCTTCTAAACGCTGAAGACCGGTAGTAAGAGAAACATGTCAAACCACGCGGGAGTACATAAAACGAGTGTGCAACTGAGCTCACAAGAACCTTCTAACGTTGAATTTTATTTCTTTTTCCCTCTGCAGACGGCCATAAAAACTAAACGACCGAGAGACCGAAATAAAGAACGTAAAAAGAGAAACTGGGACTGATAAGGTAAGAAGCGCAGATCTGTTTGGTGCTCGAGGGCTCGAGGAGGGCGCCTAAAAGTAATGTTTATCAAACTACAGTGCACATTGTGCATATGTTGCCTATTTGCTTATTTGGTTCGAACGACACGCAAGTCTGTTAGCCGTATGGGCAGCTTAAGAGGTGTCCCCCCGTTCCAATCGACTTGCTCCTCTCTCTCCTGTTGCTCAACTTCTGGAACTAACGTCTTCCTCCGCTTCCGCTGTTGTTGTTGGGACCCCCACGGACGGGGTTCGAAAAGAAAGCTCTCAAGGATTACATATTTGTAAGAGTGTATACGTGACGACCACCAGACCAGAAACCACCCGCACAAGCACCAGGAAGCACTTCTTTGACTCGATGTGATGCGCTTTGACATGAATTCGAATTAGAATTAGACGAGCGTGTCGTGTGTTCAACTTGATTCCATTTTTAATCACCGTTAATCAGACAAACGATCCATCAGGCGGCATTTTTCTCAATCCAAGCAATTTCAGAACAGTATGTAGTGACGTTTTTATTTGTTATTCGGACCCTTGACGGATACAATTGGCTTTTCGAGAGCACCAAGACGTCCTCCTCCTTCCTGTGTCCGAGCCAAATGAGAATTGACCAAGCGCATGTACGCGGCCATCTGGCCCTTCTATTCATCGCCTCGCCCACTCGATTTGCCTTCTTCCACTCACAAACGCTCCAAAACACCTTCCAAAAACAATGCGCCGCGTGATTTACAGTTTTGTCGTCAATTCTGGTGTGAAACAGTACGCAATCCGCACGACTGCACAAGTCATAAATGCGCCGACTGGGCCGTCGACCCGTCCGCACGCACGTTCGGTTTTGCACGTTTTTTGGTTTTTGTTTCTTACTACTAGTGTTATTACAAATGAAATGAGAAAAACATATTTTTCATTCATTGTGTGTGTTTTTGCCAAAAATGTGCAGTTTTTTTGCGAAAAAGATATTTTTCAGTTCATACTGCGGGTTAGCCTAGAATGTTGTTTTTCACACAAATTCCAACAAATTTCCAGTCTATTCTTCAATATTTTCAATGTCCGATGTTCTCAGTGTGTTTACACATTTTTTGGGGGCACAGAGTGAAAAAGAGAGAAGTTTTCTGCTCGGATGCAATCCTATATCTCCTGGGAGAAAGCGGTTTTCAGCCACCATCCATATTTGTTTATGCCTAATTCTCGTCTCATCACACTTCCTAACACATCCTACGCACGGGATACTTGGACACTCTTGTGACCCCTGACACTCTCTCGAAACTTGCATCAGTTTGATGAGATGAATTCTCAAATTTATGCAAGTTGTCGCCCCCGCTCGCGCTTCTTCTTCCGACCATTCCGCTATTTTCAATGTTCCTCTCTCGCTCTCTCTTTTCTGGCGTGTCATCCATTTGAGGCCTCCTCGTCGTCCCCTCGAGAAAGAGCCGCCGCGGCCGTTGCTCGACATCCTATAATGCGGAGACAACGAGAAGAACATGCAATGTGTGTGGTAAAAGAAGCACCAAGTATCGATCGATGGTTTTGGTGTTGTTCTTACTTCTGTTTATACTTCTCACCCTCGGCCGGGGGGTCATCGATTTTCTTTGACTTTCCGCTAGTTCTCCCTCCTAAACAAACGTTGTTTGGAATTGTTCACTTCACTCGCGCTCCCGAAAAAATGACGTCGCGTGTCGGTTGATTTCGCAATCAAATCACATCTCTCTCCTTTCCGAGAATTTCCAAGCCCGAAAGCGCCGATGACACAAGTGGCAATGCCGTTTTTTGATTAAAGAGCAATAAATTCCAGCTGCCATGCGCATATTTAATCAAAGCCGCCCTAGGTTCTCACTTTCCATTAGATTGAATACAAAATGGGATTCGGTGTGCGTGAAACAGGGAAAATATCTCTATCTTATCAAATGTCGGAAACAAAAACAATCTGCGTCCCGTGCCTTCACTTGGTTTTCTTTTCTCAATTACGTTTACCCATTCTCGTCCTTCTCCATTCTATCTTACTAAAACGATCCAATTTGCAGCAAATCTCTAGTCACTCGTCACTGTTCTCCCATTCAAAATGGCCGATACCTACGAACAACCCGGTAAGTCTTGAGGAATATTGGCCAACTGTGCTCTCTTTCACTTAGTGCCAAGGAGGTATTTTGGTTTCTACGTTTTGGTGCCCAATGATTGGTCGGACCGCATAAACAATCGGTCATTTTTTCTCGATTGCTGTCGTTTGGTAGCCGAAACTGTGAGAGATGAACTAATAAGATTGGAGGGCAAGCGGGCATCAAGAGGAGGCTTGGCAGAGAGTGTACGGGACGGAGAGGGGGCAACGGGTGAGGGGTGCAGATATCGATCGGTCGTTTGTTTGAGCGACGGCCATACACGTATCGCTGTGAGTGTTAGTGAGTGTCTCTGTGTCTGTTCGCCTGGCCAAGCCTCTGCCCCTCCAGCCTTTCACAGTCCTTTGTTATGATCAGTTTCGCCCGTCTTCTTCTCGCTCACTTCACCGAAAACAGGCTGAATTTCGGTTTCACACTGTTTTTGTTACTTCACCTATCCCTTTTCACATCCTCCTTTCATTCTTTCGGTGTTTGATTAGTGCAATGACTCTGACTCTGACTCATTTTTCGTTCCTACGTCGTCGTTTCGCAATCGTTGTGTCGAGAAGCAAAAAAATTTAGTGAAATTATTAAAAATTTAGAAAAAATGCCAAAGGGAACCAAGAAAACTAATGAGAAAAAAGCGGACCTTGAAAAGTTTGCAAAAGAGTTGCAAGGAAGTGATTCGGATGAGGACGCTGTTGTAATTGAGCAGCCAACGGTTGAGCCAATCCCCACCCAAAATGTTAACTCTAACGAGAAGAGTAAGACGAAACAGATAGTTTAATGCGATTCCCCAACAACTCATATTACAGAAATCGAGCTCTCCGCAGCTGAGAAGGACCAGCTCCGCACCGAACTGGACAAGGTACTATAAGAAATTTGAAGTCATTAGACTAAATAATAATAATTCAGACCGAGGAGGAGATTTCGACCCTGAAGCAGGTGCTCGCCGCGCGGCAAAAGCACGCCGCTGAGCTCAAGCGCAAGCTGGGACTCACGCCATTCTCGGAGCTCTCGCAAGACCTCAAGGGCAGTCTCAAGACTGTCACCGACACTGAGGCGTAAGTCGAGAAGAGCATATGTGTCAGTGAGTGATTACCGTCTTGCAGGTTCCAAAAGACAGCAGAAGTGGCGGCGGCGACTTCCGATACTGTCAAGGAGAAGTGGAATGACATGAGAAACTCGTCTCTCTTCAAGTCTTTTGAATCTAAACTCGGAAGCGCTTACAACCAGGTATGGGGAGGCATTCCTCCTTTTTTAACAGTACATTGAATTTAATTTTAGGCAAAGATGGCCGCGTCGACGTCGATCGATCATCTGGCGGGAGCTGCTCGTGGACCAAGCCAGACTGGAACCCCAGTTGCCGAAGAAGCCAAGCCCATCGCCTAAGCACCGTCTCACCTTCCACCACACAATACGAAAACTGTCTAACAACTGGGATTCCTAACCTAATCTAATGTATTCTCGCTGAGTGTTTCATCTTTCTTTTCCCCCCAAAATATCGCCACTTTGTGAATGATCGCGGCTTTCTCTGTTAGTAGTCAAGTGTTATTTCTTGCACCCGCGTGGCCAATGTATTCATACCTATTTATTTCCTTTTCCATACCAGCCAACACATTGAGTAGAATCGCTTCTTCTCGTTTGTGTCTCTTACGTAATGGTATGTCTTTACAAACACTGAATGATTCCATAAATAAACTGGATAACAAAGGGAACAGTGGGCGCTTTCGGAAGCGGTTCGAAAGATCTTTCCATAAATCTACCGAAAGTAAATAACAAAAACGAAGATTGAACAGTACGTTTAAAACGGGAAAACGGGATAAAAGAGTAACAATAAAAATTGATCATTTTGTTCGATTAATTACTCTTCAATGATGTCGTCTTGAACGGCCTCTTCCTGCGGTTCATCGGCTGATGTGATATAGTCTTCCGTGTCTTGAGTTGTGAATTGGGACATGTGTGTCAAAAAGTCCAAATTGCGGAAAGACAGAAGTCATCAGGTTTACACAGAAGGAACATTTTGAATGACTTGTTAGCTACAAATCGGAACGGAATCATTTTTCTGAAATTCAGAGGACATTTCTGGAGTAAACCTGTAGAACGTTTTGGCATTTTGACTAATTAGCCGGCGAGCTTCCAGCCGGGGAACTATTCCCAGCAAAGGAAGCTCTCGTTTCCGTCTTTCGCCACGGGAAGGCTTAGTCATTGAAGGACATGATCGTCATCGGACGATCCGTGCTCCTCTATAATGGCGATCTGTTCTTCGAGAACTACTACTACCTCGGGTTACTTTGGAAAATCATCCGAGCGCGACGCCTAATCGAATATCCGGTTTGGAGCGGAATATCTCAAGGCGGGCTTGGAGACGTTTCATATTTGGTCAGTTAATGGTTCACATGGACATTCATTGAGTCATTGACAAGTGATTTTTGCTGTGTGTGCGTGTACATTTTCTGACTAAAGCAATACAACTGAAGCTTTCTCATTGACAAAGGCTAAAAAGTTATCCGCACATAATCTCATATTGTTTGCTTCGCGATTCGTACTAGAATTGTGTTCTGCGAAGACTCTGAATACGAGATTAATAGAGTTACACCAACTGATATGCCGCATTCTCCTCTTCTCGCCTTGTTTCCCATGGCAACTGCTCTCATCTCTAATGCAAACATCCAATTTTTCCACCGATATCTTGTTTTCTCCATTCCATTCCCGGCTCTCTCTCTCTCATAATTATTGAGCACGGAGGTGTGGCGGATAGTAGTTGACTCGTCTCGGTGGCCACGCTAGTCACCCCCGTTTCGTCATCATCAAAATATATGCATGAGAGAACTAGTACATAGAAGAGTGCATTGATATGGGGGTTTTGAAAGCAAGAGTAGTCGTGTCGAATGTAGATATTAGTTGAAAGCTTGAAGGGCACACTTCTAAATCTAAATCCCCTCTTCTTTCCATTTCTTTTCATCGACTCGCGCACGTGCGAGACTCTGAAAAAGAGCTCATGAGATTGGCAGAGATTGCGTTGCGCTGCTAGTGATTATCAGAATCGCCGAGCAGAAACATACATATCCACTTTTTCTGACACCCGCCCGCCAGCTATACACCTTTTTATTTTATTTTATTCCAGCAGACATCACAGCTGTCGACTGTGCTCTCAACCGTCACCGTGTCCCCTTTACCGTACTCTCTTGTCACTTTTGAACCGATGGGTGAGGCTTCGGATGCTCGTCTTTATCTACAGGATAACAACATTCCCCAGCTTTTTGAGGTTCAGTTTTACTGAAGTTGTTTTGTAATACTTGATTTGAAATCGTATTCAGGGTTTGATGACTGGGCTGATCTACAGTCGTCCCGATGATCCGTTGAAGTTTCTGGAAGAGTCGATTGGAAAAATCCGCTCGACACCAGGAATAACAGTCTCATGGGATATGTTCATTGGGCCAGAAGCAGGTAATCCGTGTATGAGTTGCTAATCTGAATACATTGCGTTTTCGGCTGCACTATAGCTTTTTTTGAAACACTTTTCATACCTTACAACTATTATATTGAGATTTTTGAATCTTGACCAAACCGGAAGCACACATGTTTTCTGATTTTTCAAACTTTTCGCCTTTCACATGTATTGTGACTGACTCGATCCGTGAACTAGCAATGTCGTCTATTTTCGTGTTTGGCACCCGGATATACTTCGAACTCTCTCCGACTTGTTTGTTTCGTTAATAATTTATACTGTGTCATGAATCATAAGACACATGTGGAATTTTGAGCTGAAATTTTTGATCATGAGCACATCCTTATGTAAAGTGTGGCTCACCTCATTACTTCTTTCACGTCAGTTCAGATTCTGAGAATCACATCTCAATAAGAAAAAAGAAAACCAAAACAAAACACAAAGGTAGAGAGAACAGAGCACGCATTCTTGTTGTGGTGCCCCAGACAAAACGTGCTGCCGTCCATAAAAAGCCCTCGGGCTCCGTCTTGCGTACGCAATTATCCCCTCCTACGTCGCAGGTTATATTGTGCTCACTGGGTACTCTTTGCCCGTGCGTGTTTTCCCAACCCAGCTTCTTTTTAGTGTGTTTCTGGTTTCAGGCCGTGTCGCCAGAAATTATCCGGTCGCTTCCTCTGCTCCGTTACAACAAAACAAAAGAAAGGCCTCTCAGACTACAGTCACTCAACCCCGAATATCTACAAGCGCATTAGAAGCGTAAGATCTATTTTTGACTTTGAAATGAAATATCTTGCTTTTTGAAGCGAATCCAACGAAGTTGAGGCAGTTGAAATATCCAGAGAACCATCGAGAACCAATACTGTTGAGCATCGTACTCCTGAACCCCAACTTTCTTTGGAAAGCTCAAAAGAAGAGGAAATGGTGAGTTTTAAATGTTATAAATTGGTGGTCCTATGCTGTTTTTTTTTCAGGTTGTTCATCGTGTTCCGTCTGTGACAAGAGCTGCTGAAGTGGCCAAGATTCCGGATGTTCCGATCATTCTGTTCATGGGTGAGAACTTTTATAAAACTTTTCAATCCTCTTCAAATGAACTTATTGTCAGGAGGTCCTGGAGGTGGAAAGACAAGGCATGCAACTCATGTGGCAAATTCGCTGGTTGATAACGGATTGGTGCACATTTGCATGCCGGATATAATCAAGACGGCACTGGGGAAATACAAAGACAAATATCCGGAATGGAAAGAAGCTAACGAACATTATATACGAGGTAAGCTCAGAACAGAAGCGGAACAGAATTGAACACAGATTACAGGAGAGCTAATCCCGAATCAATTAGCTTTGACATTGTTGAAAGCAGAGATGGGAAGGCATCCGGACGCGCAAGGTTTCTTTTTAGAGGGCTATCCGAGGGAGGCACGGCAAGTGGAAGACTTTGAAAGACAGGTTTCGTTCCTTCCGTGTATTTGGTGGAATTTTCAACTGTTACTAGTCCAGGTGAAATCGGTGAATATGGCTCTAATCTTGGATTACGATGAAAGAACTCTTCGTGATCATATGGAGCGGCGGGGACTTGGCATGGAAATCATTGATCAGAAAATAAAAGAATTCAAGCAGAAAACTTTACCATCCGCGAAGTACTTTGATGATCAGAAGTTGCTCCATCTGGTACATCAGAAACTATATAGTTATAGAAAACCTCCAAGCGCTTTTCAGATACCCGGCGAAACAGATGATACTAAAATTTCTGATAAAATGAAAGCACTTATTGTAAGAGCTCTAGAATCAGGAGTTCCAGTGTTGGCAGCAATGCCTCCTCATCCGGTCCCTGTTGAAAGAAACCACGTTGCAACTCCTCCGGTGTGTCTCAAATCCCCATTTCTTACTCATCATTACAGTTGTCAGGTCAATCCAGTCATTTCGTCTCCTATCATGGCTGAAGCGGCGGAACTCGAAAATAGCGTTGTCAACACAAGTATAGTCAACCACGAAGACATCAATCATGTAGGGACGGAACCGGCCGAAATCAGGAAATGAGCACCGCCAACTTTCTGTTTTCCAGGACTTGTCGACGTCAGCAATTCGGGAGCCACGGTCTGTTGCACAGACACCTCTTCATTCGTCCGCTTCTGCGGGAGGCGTCGAGCAACAACCAGAGACGCCGGCTGTTCAGACCCCCGACGAGAGTGAGCGTGGTTTCCGGTGAAATGAGTGGCACACAATTTGTTTTCTTTTTAGGCCGTGCTACTTCAACCGCCAGGTCTAGGGAATCGGCGAAAAAGGAAAAGACTCCAACTCCAGGTAATGCAGAGAAGGCAAAAAAGTACCAGATACTGGAAAAGGGACAGAACAATAATAATTTAATTTGTGGGTTCAGACAAACGTTTGCCAAACTCGATCGTAGTTCCCATGTTGAACCTACCGCAAGAGAATGGTAAAGTAAAAGTGGAAGCGAGTGAAATATAGAGTTTTCAATTTTTGCATGAGTGTGAAAAGGATGCACTGCATGACTGGAATCGCACAGAAAAATCAATGCGGGGGTGTTTCAGACCGAATGAGCACCGGCGACGCAAATCACAACTCGAATGACGCTTCGGAAACCAGTTCTCTTGAACTCGGTGATCCAGTGGGACTTCCGAATAACGCCCCGGTGATACTCGTGCTTGGTGAGCCACGAAATCGGATGAGTGAATTGAAAATCGAATGTTCCAGGAGCTCCTGGGTCACAGAAGAATGATATCAGTAGAAGAATCGCGCAGAAATATGATGGTTAGTAGTGTTGAATCCCAAGATTCCAAGATAAATGAATAATTTTCAAATTCAGGTTTCACAATGCTTTCGATGGGCGACATTTTGAGAAAGAAAATCAATAGTGAGAAAAATGATGAGATGTGGGAAAAGGTGGCCAAGAAAATGGCAAACGGAGATCCGATTCCGACTGTAAAAAAGCACACCTGTCTGCTATTATTGATTGATTTGTTTCAGAAAATGGTTCGCACGGTTTTGTACGAAGAACTTCAGAATAGAGGGGCTTCTAACTGGGGCTACGTCATAGAAGGATACCCAAAAACTCCTGATCAACTTGTTGATTTGGAGCAATCGGTAAAAATTATACCACTCCGCCCGGCTAACTAAGAATTTTCAGTTGCAACGGACTGATTTGGCTATTCTCGTCGACTGCACTGAACAGTTTTGTCTGGAAGTTATTAACAAAAGAGGCAGAGACAATAAACGATCTGGTCAGTTTGAAAGCGATCAAGAGCCGAACAATTCCAAGGTTTTCCAGATGACAGTACTGATTCAGTGCGTGCTCGAATGGATTATTTCAAGAAGAACACTTTACCGATGCTTAAAACTTTAGATGATAAAGGCAAACTGCGCGTGGTGAGACATTCGCATGTAACGGTATGCACTATCCTTTCCTTCTAACATTTTTCTTCGAACTAATTATTCAACATACATTTCGGCATGATAACTGTTGCGAGAGAAACGAGTTTTGTTCAGTTTTGAATGACATTTTGCACGATTGACTAACCTATCTCACTAAAAAGTGTCTTTTCTATCTCACTCCTTCTGTAAATCTGTCTGTTCTTCAACTATTCATGAAACCTGAAAGCAAAATGACATTTAAGGTTGACGGAGACGCAGATCCGGATGCTGTGTTCAAAGAAGTCGTTCAAGTTATTGACAGAACACTGTTCATTGAAGGTTGATTCAAATTGTCTGTGTTATAGCAACCACCGTATTCAGACGACGGAGACGGTACAAGTCTCGGCGATTCGAAGAAAGGAACGTTGGATTCTTCACTAAACTCTTCTAATTAATATTTCAATACCATTCTTTTCTGATAGGGTAGAGAAGAAACAAACTCGGAGAATCAGTGATTTTTAAATGTACATTTTTGATCAATAATTTTGTCACACTACCACAGTTTAGCAACAATCTTGAATAAATGGAACTCTTTTTATCTTTCAAGTTGTAGTCGTGGAATCGTGGAGCATTTGGAAAAATCGTGGACTCAAAATAAATGATCGTGGTAAAAACGTTTACGATCACAAAGGTGGAGGAGGCGGAGCCGCAAAAATTTCAAAAAAGGCGGATGTACTATGGTACTATAGTACATCCATTAAACATGTAGCACACAAAGCTCATTTGACGAAAATAATTCGGTAACTCCCCATTTCTATGATCAGAAGACGTGCAATTATATTGTTGAAACAGTTCTTCCACCTTTTGCTGGCTTTTTTTGTAGTATTGTCCGGTTTGGTAGGGTAGTCGATTATTGCAATTTTAGTGGTTTTCAAACGAAACTCTTCGGATAATTTGAAATTGTTTTATCAAAATAGACTTTATCTTGACGAGAAAAGGGGAAAATAATTGAGAACAGGAGAAATTTAAGACCTACATTGCACTACTCTAGTTTTGTGGAATCAGAAAAGAAGCCACGCAACGACGAGAATTGCAATTGAAACGAAACCTTGAAGAGAGGTGGACAAAATGGGAAATCGAATCGTTGTGATACCAAAACTCAAATAAAAATAAGAAACAATTTGGAAGCGCACGGGTATAAAATAGAATGATTAGAATACTCGAGATGGAATTTCTCAGGTAGTGGCCGGGACAAAAGGATTTTGTGGTTGATGGGGAAGGGGGAGAGGTGATTGAGGTAGTGCATAAAAGAGGTTTGTGTGTGAGAGTAGGAAGTAATTAGTCACATACGCTACTGTCAGTGCTGAACAGTTTTCACCGTAGCTATACAAAACCAGTGCATCATGAAAAAAGGTGAGTGCCAGAGGAAAATGGTGCTGAAAAGGATGGGTGATTGGGCGGTGAGGTAGAGCGGGGGATGGGTGGATCAACACTTTTCTTGTACTTGGAATTGGGAAAATAGTTGAGGTGCAAGTAGGGTGCGGATAAATATCTCAATCACAAAATCACAATCATAATAGTGACACATCACATTAGAGCATTAAGTAAGCAAGAATTGACTTGAAACATCCGGGGAGAGGGTTTGTGAAGTAAGAAACGATGGACTACGGACCACAAAAACGAAAGAATCTGAAGAAAATGCCAGCAAAGGAAAGTCGAGAAAGAAAATACAATGACTAAACTGAAAAAAAAAGTAGAAAAAATATCTACTCTGAACGTGGGATAGCTGCCGACCAGTTCATGGTGTTGAGATAGTTGGAAAGGGGTTCAGAGGTAGGAGTAAAATATATAAATCACAAAATACAATTGACAGCACAGTGTGAAGTTTGAGAGAATGAGAAGCACAGGAGAAAATAGAAGGGGGTTGGGTACCTAGAAGACGGGGAAAAGGTTTAGGACGACCGGATGTTAGATAGGAGGGTTTCTAGTCAAGTAGAACATGAAAACCGGAGACCGAACATCGACTCGCATAAAAAAGATAACCGTATTGCTCGCAATTTTTCTGGAAAAACAACCCAACTCATTTTGCTTACGACTGATTTGTTTTCCAAGAAAATTGTTAAGCGCTGGTCTTAATAAGATAGAAGACGGAAAAGGATATAAGCAATAGTGATATGATAGTGGGTATTTACTAGATGGATGTGGAAGAAAAGGGTAAATCAGGTAGATGGACAGGAAGGGAGCGGCGAGTAGTGAGGTAGACAGACAATATCAAAGGATGGATGAAGGGTTGAGGTAAGGTTGAAGAAATGTGGCTAGATTTCAATCGAGGCAATTCACTGGTTGTGAGGTAATGTAGGGTGGCATGGCATCAGTTTTCGAGGTTCTTGAAATATCTAGATGTTCTACTTGATCTTGAAAAATTCTCCTGGCAGCTCCTCTGCTTCTCCAGAACGCACAGTGCCCATGAACAACATTCCGGCGTTACGAGCAATATCCTGAAAGTGGTGCATTAGAAGATTGTTTTTATAGGATTTCCATACGTTGAGCATCCCCATCGCTTTTGGAAGACGTTCGAAGATACGGCGAGCCTGCTCCCCGTACAATGATTCCAAATATCTGTAAGGATGTATTGGACATTGGATTTCAGAATTTGCAAATGATTGATACCTATTGAGAAGGCTCATGAAATGATTGTGTTGCTCGGAAACGATGCGAACGTCGTTGTCGCTCATCGGTGGGTCCGAACGGACTGAGAACAGAACAGCAAGCATGACTAGATACACGGCAAGTTCGTTTTTCTTGATCTCTTCGTCAAAGAAACCAAAGAACCTGAAATGGTCGGCAATCGGTTACGGTAATTGTCTCAAGGTCAACTCACTCTAAGCATTTTGCTTTTTGCGCCTGCGCATTTGCATTGAGTTTCGCGAACATGTCATCAACATTGACAGAAACATTGGCTCCCTTGATGGTTGGGGTCTTGAAGGAGTTAGTCATTGGATCGTAGCGAGTCACTCCTCGGACAGTCAGCATTTCGATCATGCCTCCTTTCAGCAAGGAGAACTTGCCCTCCTGAGACACTTCACGGAATGCTGGGACTCCCTTTGCGACCTTGACGAAACGCCTCATAGTCACATCCATGATGTTCATAATGTCAGCCGGTGTCTTGTTCGCCTGAACAAGACTTTAAAATAACGCAAAGATCCGAGAACACGGAGGCTACCTTGAGGAAAGATTGCAATTGTCTTCCTTGCTCCATCGGGTCGTCCATTCCGTAGAACACCTCACGGACAGCATCAAGAGCCTTGAGCTCAGCGGCATTCAGCTGATAGTTGATGTTCCTGTCGACAGCTGGCACTTGGAACGGATCGGCCTCGTATTGGAATCCGTGTGTTGGCGGCATCTGAAGAAACGAATGTGACTAGTTCGACATTGGAAAGAGGTGGGCGGGCAGGGCAACAAGCGGGGTGGTCTTGAAACGGTATTTGGAAAGAATGATTTGACGGATGATTGCCTTGACACAAAGCGCCGTCAGTGTCTGGCACTGGCTAAAAGTGCATCTCTGCGCGATTCTTCTGCGCGACACCATTTGAGAAGTGAGATAAGACAAAAGACAGCCCAACCCCGGGCATGTAGAACAAAGAAACGGCCCAAAACGGTGTTTTTGAACTTACGTATTCTGGTTTTGGAATCGACGATTCTTGCATTTTCGGCGCCATGTTTTCCGGGCTGTCCAGAGCCGATTGGATAACAGCGTCGTAGAACGTGTTCATCTTGCGGAACATTTCCTCGTCGCCACCACCAGTCGCCGTCATCATGCCCATTCCGAACGAGGCAATGTCAAAATGCGACTGTTGATTTGGCATGCTGCTGCCTGGAATTGCAGACCAACTAGGATGTGTTCCTAAGCGTGCTGCCGTACCCGATGAGGTCGAGTTGTTACGCGACAGACTCATGTCGCTCATCGGCGCGCTGTACGGTGGAGTCGTGTCGCAAGGAAGTGGATGACCGTTGCAGTTGTAGGCAGCACTGCAACTAGACTCAAGGTCATCGGAGTTGTCACGTCATTTGTTACCGTTTGTTGATAGGCTCTTCCTCGTTCATCAGACCCGGAACTTGCGCTCCCGGAATCCGAGCGAGAAGCTGTTTGTACTCCTCGGTCGAAAGGACAACCTGCAAAGATTAGATCATAGAAAATATTATGTTTTTTCTGTAATATCCGCAACAATGTTTAATTAGTATATTGGTATATTAGTATTATGCAAGTTTGTTTCTTTTCCTCAGTTGTTCTTTTAAGAACACGTTTTCATTGTTATGGTGTGGTGCTGAAGTAGAAGTAAGAGGCACATGACAATTACGGTTAGGAAGGAGATGCATAGAAGATAGAAAGAAAATATATTGTTTACCTGTCCGTTGTTGTCCATTTTCGGTCTCGGATTGAGCGAAGTTTGCGAAATACGATGAGCCATCATGTTTGGATCGTACTAAAAAGATTGTTGATAAGGTGAATGTGTGTTCTAAATAGATCCAAACATGGTGAAACAGATAATGTGCATCGAAAACTTCTCGGGGAGAAAGAAAGTCCCAAAAAACAGAGAAAAGCGAAACAGTACGAAGACTATCTGTTTCACTATGTATGCTCTGAATCTACGATAGTATTGGAAATGTGTATGTTTACGTGTGTGAAACTCAAAGACACATAGAAAGAGCACACCACGTGGCATAACATTAACTGTTCTAATATTATCAACGACCCCTCAGTTTCCTGTTTCCCCCCTCTGAACATCAGTGTTCCGCCGATATTTGTCCTTTTCGTTCAATTCTTATCAAAATTCTTTTGCACGTCAAAGACAGTGTAACAAGCGCTCCTCTTAGGTGGCCCCAAGCGAAGTCGGCCGTTTCTTATCATGGGCGCTTTTTCGGTGGTTGGTTGCAATCGTCGTTAGACGGTTTCGATGACATATTCCATTCATCACTCAAAAATCGGCGAGCGAGTGCGACTGTGCGTGTGGGCGGTCGTCTATTCTATCTCTCGGCGCCAATCAAACAATCGACCTCTCAATCACTTTTGAAACCTACCCCGTCTGGACTTTTATCGCCGTTATGCATCATCGTCAGACTTCGGTTTGGCGGCGAATCGGACGCACTTGAACCAACTGGAGACGTCAGCGGATACTGAAAAAAAGGAGAATGAGGAATCAGAAACGAAACGAGGAAAAGGGCAGAAATGACTGGATGGGAGTGGATGTGGCTGCTGACCAGAGTCACATGAATTCGTACTACTTTTAATTAAAGCGCACGACTCGTTGGTGCTGGTTTTTGTCGTTCACGTGATGAAAAGTGGGATAATTTATGCTTCTTCTTTCAGTGTAAATATTGGATTTCTGTTGACTCACACTTAATTGAACCTTATTCTAGGCTTCTCTGCCCATGTCTATTCCTAGAAATCTGGCAATTCGTTCCATAGTCCCTTATTCACAATTATCACTCAATTCAAACATTTATAATACGCAATTCCTCGGTGTTCGAAAAAACTACAATCACTTGGATTCTGTCTCGCCAACCGACCGGTTTCCGAATCGTCACGCACAGTTTCTTGCATTCGGCGCTGTTTTTTTCTCAGGAAACAATATCTTTCGGTGATATGATAGACGAAAAGCGTACGCGGAAAAAGGACAGATAACACCCGTTTGTCCTTATCTCGAGTGTATAAGTAGTGAGAGAGAAAAGTACCGTATCCCTATCAAGTTCCGAATGATGTTCTCAGATCTCTTTTGATTGGTGTAAAACTAAAACTGACCGGTTGACCTCCTGGTGGGCTAATGAGCTGAGGCATCACGTTCGGCCGATTGACTTGCATATGGTGCATCATCTGAAAATAATTCATTTAGATGAATTATATCTCCTCTTTAGTTACCTGGTTGTCCATCGGATTGATGGTGAGTGGGCGTTGAGCTTGTTGTTGCTAAAACGGGAGAGATAATAATAAACTGCACTAATTCTAGGGATTGCTTACGTAAACGGCCACTCCTGGGTGTGGAACTGGTGATTGATGTTGTTGTTGTGACGGTGGCGGCGGTTGCGAAGGCGGATGTATCGGGTGCTGCGACCGTTTGCCACCGTTGCCGGTGTTGTTCAACCGCGAGTTTTTTCTCCGCCGAAGCTGTTCCTCATTCAGTATCCACTCTTTCTTCATACCGACTGTGAAACACTTGCGCAAACGACACTTTTGACAAAACCGCCGGCTCACAGAGTTAATTTCGCAATCCTCAGAATATGGACATTTGAACTCCTGGAAAAAACAAGATGTGAACAGAGGAACTTGGAGAAGCTACAGTATACCTTAGGACGTAAAGCATTTCTCCGGAAGAACGCTTTGCAAGATTCGCAGGTTATCACGTTGAAATTATAACCAGTCGCATGATCTCCGCAGACTCGGCAGGTTTTTTGACGCCGACGGCTTTCCTGGAATATAAACAACAGATTAAATTTATATTTTGCTTATGATTTGTTTACATCGTTGGCTTCCATGTTGCCGTCGTCTGGAGAGCCACACGCACCAGAACCTTCTTCAAGTTTTACTCCGGATCCATGATATCCTGGAATAACGAGATTGTAGAGTGATATCGGTGTGCTCATCAACGACAGTTGTCCTCTGTCCCCGGTCGCATCCGTCCCCCGTCCCCCGTCAGATTTCAACCGAGCTGCGGCCGCCGGGAACCCACTTTTTGTGAGCGCCACTCACTTTTCCCTTTGGAAAAGTGCAGTAGCCGTCCTATGATCCTCACTATTTCGTTGTTCTCACAACGCTGCGGAATAGTGTAAAGTGTGTTTTTCGTGTTCCCCCTATCACCTTCTTCTCGCAGCTTTGAAGTGATAGCGAGACAAAGTACTCTCCGACTTTTCGATGGCAAAAAGAAGTGGCAAGAGAGAAAGAATCGGAAATCGGGTACAACGAGAGTTTTAGCTTATCAGCATTTAAACAGAGCAGTTCCTAGTACCATGTTTTGTGGCACCGTAAAAGTGTCAGAAAACGACCGATAAAACTTCGTATAGCGGTAAAAAAAAGTGAAACTATTCCGTAATAGTACTAATTCCTGCTGTAAACGATGATAATAAATGTGCTCCGATCCCGTGACTATTTTTTTCTTGCCCCGAAGGAATTCGAAATGAATGATCACGATGTCCAATTAGCATTCAATGGGGAAAACCAAAGAATGGAAAGGGAACATCGAGCGTTTCGTTTCTATTGTACTATTTTTAGTCAGCCCATGTTCTAAGAAAACGTAGAAATGTACCATTACCATTCATCCCTGGAGCGGCTCCAATCGATGGTGGGCTGTGGATGACAGGGTCGTCAGGCGTGCTCATCTAAGGCTGGAAATGAGTATCATTAGGGGACAAGAACACGACAACAGCGTTACTCTCAACATATTTCTTCATGCAGACAGTCTTAATGATTTACTCAATACTTCAGTTTTTCTCCCACTTTTTTTTCACCTACTCGACTTCTGCACTTCCGGAGTCTCCGTTTCTCGTCAACATCTCTAGCCTCCTCAGGCGTTTGAGTCAGATTTAAGAATGAATTGGTGACATTGGTCGGCCAATAGTAGGTAGGTCTATTGATAGTAATCAGTAGTTGGTACATAAATAAGTTATCCAGGTCAATGAAAGGTTGTTGATGTTGGAACATCCTAGCAGTAGGCAGCAGCAGCAGCAGCAGCGGGCGGGCGGACGCTATCACCTCGTATCTAACGAAAGGGCAGTGAACGGAAGAATGGAGGAGCGGGAAGGAAAATTTCATGCGGGCACAGGGAGAAAAGTGGGTGGCGTCGAAGAGCGGTCGTGTGTCTCTTCTTTTTTTTCCGTTCTTTTCGCCAATCAGGAATAAAATGTCTATTGATATGCCCCCTCTCTCTTCATCACTGTCAAACTCTAGTTTGATTCATTCTCGCTTCTCGATCATTTCACAGATACACTCTGAGCAATTGATATTCAATTTCATAACACAAACAAATGACTATCTGGTTGCACTTTTCTACTTTCAGCTACAGTTACCTTTCCGTAGAACTTATTCAGCATCGTCCAGTTAATATAGTTTTGAGACGAAAGTAAATTGTCCGCCATCGCAGAAGTTAGAGGTAGAGGGGGAGGGGGGGAGGAGAATAATTTGAGGTAGTACTGTGATTCGATTTCAATTTCAGGAATTTACAATTACAGACAAATGGTTTTTGATCGATCCGTTCTCGTTCTTGATTGGTTTACAGGAAAAAATGAGGTAGTTGGAGATGATGAGAAGCAAATTTAGACACCGAGATACAGCTGAAAGTTCACATTCAACTGCTGCAGACAGTCAGTTCATCGAGGAAACCAGGGCTCCCTGAAGGTTGAAAGCGTTTTTGTAATGAAGAAAAGATGAAGAATGCGCAAAAACACAAGGAAGGCGTCGGAACGAACGCGAGAAAAGTGGAAAAGGGTGATGCTGAGACAAAGAAATAGAGCAACGATGGAAATTATTTGGGGAGAGAAGGAGCAGACAAAAAAGTCGTTGTTTTGACTCGGACTCGTTGAATTTGGTGGGAAAGATAGAATAGGGTAAAGACCGGGACAACGAGTTCCGGTGGCCATTATAGTTGTTCTCTTTTTTTCTAACAAGCACTCACGAGAGGTTCGGATTCTTTGGATTTGGATTCGGATTCTTTCTCAAGGATCCATCAATGGGCATGACTATAAAAGAAAGATCTACAAAGTTCAAATAGATTTTAAGAAGATTTAAAAAGTCCTTAATTACCAAAAGATCAATTGTTATTAAAATGTACGTCTTATCGAACGTGTCTTATATATAGTCTCACTTCAAATCACATAAATTAATGTTCCCTACACCAGCCCATGACGTGTGACAAACAGATTTGGCTCAAATGATTTGAGAGTGAGGAAGCTTCGCGAATAACAATCATGATCTCTCATTCAGATGTTTTCTTTGAATTGCACCTGTAGTACACGAATGCTTAAAACTATGACAATGACAATGAATCAAATGATGGCAATAACAAATTACTTTTTTTTAGTACACAGGCAAACGGACTCAGAATGTCCTCTTACCGGATAGTTCAAGTTTCAAAGTGCAGTACCCCACAGGAACTGACTAATATGGATATTCCTGCTGGGAGAAATGGTGTGTTGCTGGAAGAATCCACCGTATTCTATTTTCCCATCCGCCTTGTGCATCTCAAAATTAGCATCGTTCGCTCATTTTGGACTCGTTCAGGCGACTAGTCCGCCCCCTTTTCCTCTTTTCCTGCTCCTTTCCGAACGACGCGAGAGGCGAAAGCAGATGAAGAAACAGAAAATAGGAAAAAAGAAGCGGACGGACGGACGAACGTCGTCAGTAACATGCTCAATCGACGTGCTCGTCGTCGTCGTAGTCGTTCGCGCGTGCTCAAAACAAGTTTTGTTTTTCTCATATCCTCAGGCGCGACGCGGCAATGGCAGCGCAGCGAGCACACGCACACACTTGCATTCAAGATCCAAATAGAGTGCTGAACAGCCCTTCTGAAGAACATCTTCAACAACAAGGTGATAGAAATATAGAGCAACCACTTTTTTTCTGCCTCAACTTTTTGGGCAGCATCAGGGAAAAAAATTGGGAAATACTTGAGACCTTATAGCACTTGTGATAGTGCATTGAAAGGTGGCTGTAAACTGTCAACCAAGAAAATGCTAGCTAAGTACATTCCCCACGGTCAAACCGTCTGATAATGCTGGCATGCCGCCACTCAACAACCCAGTTTCAAAGCGATAGAAAGGAAAAGTTAGAAAAAACAAGATAGTGCGTCTTTAGAGACAACGGGGGTCAAGTAAGTCTTTTACCCGACCGATGTCTCGCTCATTCCGATGGCACATCACTGTTTACTTTTCGACATGGAAGGGAGAAAAAAGCCAAAATATTTGTTTTGGAGCTGCATGGACCTCTAAATTGTTCGTCCGAACAGATACGTTCACGACGGCCAGCTTCATGTTTTCAGCTCTTTCCCCCCGCTTAAAATTGGACCCTTGAGAGTTGAACGGTCGAACGAAATGAATTGAATGGAAGAATGTCTAGAAATCGTTTTTAAGAACTTACAAAAGTGTGAATGGCAAGGAAATTTCAGACCGATAGAAAAATAAATGTATTGACTATGAACGACGAGCGTAACGACGATAAAGTGGAGGAGTTTTTAAAGTTGAAACTTGGTTGGTTGGTCACGAGTTTGTAGGCCGGCGGCCATTTTCTTTTGACAGGAATGAATGTATGCGTCAATGTCTCACCGCATGTGTGTATGTGTGTTCCATGTTTTTTTTTCGGCTGTTTTTCAGCCCCGTCGGCCCCGGGCTATAATCGCCGGGGCGCTGGTAGAGGTTCGCACTCTCGCCAGTCCACGTTCACTTTTTCAACCACTCTTTTTTACTCTAGAATCTTTAACAAATACATCGAGACATACCACACGCACTGCGATTGGCCGGTGTCAGCTCTGGCCTGCAGACAGAGTTCCGCCCACTTTGGTCGCGTCGTCTCTGTCGCCGAGACTGCTATTTCGCATCCACTCTCCCTTTCTAATCTTGTTCAATTCACTTTGCGGGCAGCAAAAACAAAGTATACGGTAAAAAAATGAATGTGTGCGTGCGTGTTACACTAGAAGAGGGCGTGTTCGTCTTCCCGAACGAACAAGGACGCGTTCTTGAGGTCGGGAGGTGAATCAGAATCAAAATAAGTCGACGTGCACTGTTTCTTTCCTTTCCGGTTATTGTTTTCGTAATCGATTGGGAAGAAGAAATTGTGATGATGCGAAATGATGTACTTCAGAAGGGGAAGTAAAAGGTCAAGCAATAATCCATGACCTTGGAAGAAAGAAAAGAAGTAGAAGAACAGAGTGGCCGCAAAACAAAATCTTCAATTTTTTTGATTTAAAGAAAAATTGTCAACAATCAGAAAATTTAGACTTATGTACGAGAATGTGAGGCTTCTCGTGGAACACACACGTGGCTATATTCAGAAGAAAACGTTGGTTTCAGAAATGCTCTTTATGAGAACGCAAGCTCGAACTTGTGGGACTACAGGAATGAGGCCGAGCGGGCGCGAGCTGGAAGTGTGAGGCGTTTTCTGTTGTTCAGCTTTCCCAGAACGCCAAAGCCAGAGCGAAAGAGCTTGTGACGAAGGAAGTATAGCGTACCAAAATCAGAGAAAAACGAATATTTTTGTGTACGCCAAAAAAAAAAACTAATCTCACCTTAGCCAAAAAAAACCAAATTACCTTGATCGGAAAGATTTTACTAAATGAACTAGCGCCTAGCGGAAACGGGAAACTGATATAATACAAAACATGACGTTCTTCGAATAATGTCGAACAAGCCAACACTGCCATTGCCCCCTCATTCTTTTTTGGTATTAATTAACATATTTGCGTGGTTGAAATAACTGTGTCAGCTGGAGGAGAGAAAGAGAGCAGTCCTACAAAAAAAAAGAGACGAAAAATGTAGAAAACGAAATAGAAGACGTCAGGAAAGGCTGTCGAAGGAGAAAAATACAGAGTACACGTCGGGGACGACTATAGGTGGCAAAAGAGGGGAAGGGGGGAAGAACAGCGGTAAACAATCGTCCTGTTAAAGTACTACTGTAGGTGCTCCCCCTCGAGAAAAACCAGACGGCTTTCGATCGACACACACACACGGGGAGGTTGAAAGGAAAACAAGGTGTGTTACTGGTGATTTCGAAAAAAATTCAGAGTAATATGTTCCACAGTTTTTGGTCGAGAACAGTAGTAAAATTGCAATCTTTTGTTTTACAGACTGTTCCTCCCACCCGGTGTCAAATTTTTCCAAAAGCAAGCAGTGGCTCTTGTTTTTGCATTAAGACTCGCACCAACCTACGATATCAGTCATCTCTCAACTACATGTATTCGAAAATAAAGGCTAATAGGGAAATCAGATATTGTAGTACTACTGTAGTTCAGCCCGCCCCTTTCGCGTGCTTGAAATGTGCGGAACACAGAGAGGACCAGAGGGATTTGTTTGCACTGCGCCATTGAATGTCTGTTTGTTGTGTCAGCAAAATGAACTTATGGCACTTCCGAGAATTCGGGGGTCATATCTGGAACGACTGTTATTCTAGTTTCCCTCTCTGCCTCCAATTGTCTCGTCTTTAGTCTTTCTACCAAAGAATGTTCTTATCATACAGTACTTCCCGTACCAGAAGTTCCATCGAAGCTCTCATGGCAATACCATAACTCAGGCCCAGTCGACCGTGTGAACTTGAGTTCGACAATGCAGTCACAGACAAAACGTAAAAAAAGACTGGGTCATAGTAGCACAAAAATATGAGGGAGGAAGCACAAGCTCGGAAGGAGAAGGGGCGAGTGCCACGGGCGAAAAACATCAACAACGGCGGCCGGGCAGTGCACACGGCAAAAACAGTCGAATAGACTGCATGGATCGCAGAGAACGCAGTATACTATTGGATGGTGCTTTGGTGAAAATACTCGTCGTCTATGTCTCTAAGACGTTCATTTCTGCCTATCATTCTTGCGTTCGCAACTTTTAAAGAAATGAATGAGATGGTGGACGAAGACCGCCAAGAACGGTAATTCTCCATTACTTTCTTTATTGAATTAGCCTGAGATAATATTGTCTGCCTATTCTTAAGACTCTATGCTAATTGGGTAACATTGTGAAATAACAAAGCGACGTTACCAGCACCACCCTCTGAAATTGATTAATGGCATAATAGGAATAAATGTACTTTTAGAAAAATTAGTCTAGTAAGACAGATGAAAGAAGAGCTCGACAACGATTGCCTGGAGGTCTGTTCTCAGGTCAACTGACGTGCTGCTGTTTTGTGACAAAGAAGTCTGAGTCGGAGAATAAGAGCTAGGGAAGGGGACGCGGACGCCGAGGGAGAGGGTCCTCTCCACTTGTGTATGTGTGTGTGTGTGGTTTCGAACTGAACTACTGGACTATTTTGCGGAGTTGTTTTCGTTTTCAGCGCCGTCGTCGTCGAAGGAAGGGAATAAGGCAGACCTCGGACGAGTGCTGTGCTCGCTGTGAGCTTTTGTTAGTGCTCTCACTCTCTCGGCGAGGGGTTTTCGTTTGATTTTGATTCGGACCCACCGAGGACAACAAACGTCTTCTTGTCGCAAGGATATTCTAGACTAAAAATTTGTTTTTGTCTTCTACACTAGTAGGGAGTGTGAATCAGTGACTCTCGCTGCCCCCTCAGAGACACACTGGAAATGCGGCATCAATAGCATACTTCCTCCCCCCATGCTCATCGTACTACTGCTAACATGTACAGCTTGTCGAGGGGTTCTAACAATTCCGGAGTACCAGAGTCTTGTTGCAAAACAACGTTCCGCCGTCGGCCGCCCTTTTCTTCCACTCTGCCACCCACCCAAGTGGTCGGCAGACTAAAAAAGTCGTCATTGCTGGGGGACTAGGGACGGACGCCTTCAGCAAAAACACAATTTCTCGGTATTTATATTCCATGAATTTGGAATGATTGAACGGCAAGATAACACGAGAATTAAAGGGGGGAATACGAATGTGCAGTGCGAAAACAAGCATTTGTCTCGAACTGACTACTACTTTCCGTTCATTTAGCTCCCCCCCGTTGCTAAGCCGCACTCGGGCTCCTTTCTGATAACACTTTCCCTTTTTGAGCTTTCCACTATGTTACAAAATAAAATGGAAAGAAGAAGGAGAAGAAGAAGAAAAAACGAGTAAAAACAAGTATACACTCACTTCAAAGGTGATAAGATAGTATGCCGGACCGGACTGGACTTTATCAGGGTGGACGTTTTTGGGCAGGGCAGGACAGGCCAACTAGGTAATCAAAATCAAGTAATGAGAAAAGTAACTAATGTGTTCAGGTAGGAGAAGGAACCCTCGCCGAACTGCGGAATCTTGATAAATGAGTCTACGTGTACTATCTACGCCCGAAATCTCGAATGCGTTTCTGAAATAGTTTAACGATGAAACCGACGCAAGAATCGAAATCAGCGACGGAGTAAAAGTGAAAGTTGTTTGACTGAGTGGTACTAAGATTGGTGGCCAGGCACGTAAAATCGGGGATGAGATTGACTGATGGCTCTTTTCGAAATTGACCCGACAAGACTAATTTCGAAGAGTACTGTTGTTCCATGATGTTTTCCGCAAACGCATTTCTGGAACCCTCGGATGCTAGGGATTCGGACAAAACGGGACAAGTTCGGACTGCCATCATTGAATATTAAATTGGAAGTAAAGAAGAAGAAGAAAAAACAAGTAGGCAAGACACGGGGGCAGAAATAAAGACACATGCACGTTCGTCCTTCTCATCTCTGTTCCAATTTTTTCAAGGTTAAATGTACCGACCGTGTTGCCATTCACGGTGGCTGTCACTCGATGAAAGTCTATGCGGCGCTTGCGGGGCGAGTTAAGTCAGCACCGGAAAAAAAACAAAGCAAAAACAGCCGGCATGGCGCGGGGCAATTGAAAGGAACATCTGGGCGAGTAACTGGTAGCCGCTTCAACAAAAACCGCAACATGTGCGGTAGGTCTGTACAGACACGATCAAAATGGTGTCGGCCACCGACGTTGTCGTCGCCAAATATGTGTGATGTTACGCTGCTGGTAAGAGGTAATGAACGACCGAAAAGTAGAACGACGTTCGATTCAATTGTATCGCCACCGCAGATCTCGTGCCCCCTTCTTTTTCTTCTTCTTCCAAAGTAAGGTGAGTGTATCGGGATTTAGTTGTCGAAATTGGAAGTTGAAGAAAAACAAGGAGGAGGAGGCGGTGCGGTGCGACTAATAAAAAAGGGGAACGCTGTTCGGAATGGACACATAGTTGAAATCAGAACAACTGGACAAAGACCATCTATTTAAACAGAGTATGAAGGTATAAAGTACTAAAACCTGTAAAAAACAAAAATAAGAATCATAACGACTTGGATACCGTAAGATCACAAGAACACAAAACCGAATAGGTCACTTCATGGTTTCTGCCATTTCACTTTGTTTTTCTCCCCCGTTCTAGTGCTTCTATTAAATTATTTAATGTCTGCTGAGTTACCCCTTTCACCTTTTCTGTCTTTTTTTGCTTTTTACCCCAGTGAACAAATGAAAAATGAACTCACGAACGAATAGTGGTGCTGGTGGTGATGAACCCAATGGTACTGTGGCTCGGGGGGACCGGGAACCCATTGGTTGTTCCACCCCTGGTTAGTGTTGGCTGACACGTTGGGTGAGTACATTGGTGGTGTGAATAGGGCGTTCTCTCGCGTGGGGGGTTCCGTAAACGAAAAAGGAGTGACTTCGTTTTTGCTAAAAGAATGCGGGGATGCGAAAACCGGTTTGAAAACGGGCTTCTTCTCTGGTGTCGCAAAAGGTGTGATGACCTCTTGTTTCGAGGCGGTTACGGTAGATCTTTGCGTCAGATCACCACAGTAGAGTTCATCGTCATACGGCTCCAGCAGCTTGAGTAAGTCCTCCTCGGAGTCCACACGACTCGAACTGATCAAAGATGAGTCCGGCTGGCAGTGCTCGTGCTCGGGCGACCACGGCACTTGTGTGTCAGTGCCTTCCCGAGCCGGCGCACGCCGCATCCCATAAAGGTCCTGCATTTCACGATAAATTTCCGCCCTATCCTCTTCATCGCTAGAATAATCGGCGGTAAACCGTCTGAAGAAATCGTCTTCCTCGAGCGAGTCAGGTCGATAGAACCCGTCCATGTAGTCTTCGTTGAATGATGATGATCCAACACACTGCGGTGTGTACATTCAGTGGAAAAACGAGCAGAAGTAATCGAACCGATGAAGCTGAAGGAACACAAGTCAGTTCAGAAGAGCGGAAATGAGACAGAGATAGAAAGAGAATGAACGGTTGCATGAATGTTTCAGAGCAGACTAGATGACTCTAGGTTGCGTCAGTAATGTTCCCATGAGAGGGTGGTCCTACGCTTGTAGGTGTGTTTTGCGACATAGACGGTCTTTCTGGGAAGCGAAATGATTTTTGGTAACGTGATGAGAAGAATAAGAATTCTGTGCGCAGTGATCAAAATACCAGTCATCCCCCCCACTAGCAAAAAAGACAAGACACTCCTAGGAAACAGACTACGTGAGCTCGACTAATTGCAGACTGCAATGAGCGGTTTATGATTTCTGAGAACGCGCCATTTATCATCTCAGACAGCGTTTAGAACTGATCACTAAGATGGAAGAAGAGATTTCCGTTTGAACTCTCGAACAGTTTTATGTGACACGGAGTCCCGCCCAATTCATTGGCAGTTATTATCAAAATGGGAGGATCGTTGAGAGAAGACAAAAGATGCCATCTTTTTTGTAAAATTGGGGAGAAAAAATCGCAGACTGTATGTGTCTAAAAGTTGCCATTTTCGGTGTTGGTATCGTCGCGAGAAGAGACCGAACAGTTTTTGTTGCGCGAACATCAAAGAAAAGAAATGCACTTGCATCTTGATGACAACTAATCATTTTTCGCCTTCTCCTTTCTCCTTAAACTAGGTCTATTATAACGCTGATCGCAACTATTCTCATCTTTATCGGTTGGTTGACTAGTATAGTCAAAAAAAGAGAAGAGAACTGAGAATTGGGATGAGGTTGGATGAAAGAATAAACAGAACGACTCGAGAAACGGCGAATATATGTTTTTAAGAGTCGATTTTCCCAATTCCCAACTCCTTCATTTCTATTTGATCAGCCGTGGGGAGGAGGGAGGTGAAAATAAGAAATAATGCTGAAATTCCAGAGACTTCTCCTCTAAAGATATCTCAACGCCTGTAGGAATGTCTGTCGCGGCGCGCAAAACATTTTCTATCAAGCACAAAACGACAAAAACAGCTTCCAACGCAGATGTTCGTTAAGACGAACTGAGCACCGTCACGAGCCTCAGCTGGTGTGACCTCTTGAGAGGATGAATGACGATTTTGTTAGATGAGACGGCGACACGACTCATAGAGCATGAACTATCAAAGCGTTACAGCTTCAATCTAATAGGGAACTGTGTCTGTGTGAAAGAGCGCAAATGGATGTTTTTCATGTTTTCGTGGATCGTTGTCTGCTGGTATTTTTCAATAGTATTCGCTTTCATGAAATGTTGGCGGGAAAAGCACATGACATCTAGGTGATCACTTATGAAATTGCGAGAATGATGTCGGCAGAAACATGTGGGAAAGCCCCTGAGAATCTGACATTTTGAAAAAGAAGAAGTCTAAATGTCTCACGCGCGTTGCTAATATCACCTTCTACAACGTTTTTTCTCTGAATTTGGAGTCGGACAGAAATTGTCGAAATGAAAAACAATCTGACTACAGTTTTCACTTTTCAAGCCCAAACGAAAGGCGAGTAAAAATAACAAAAACACGAGACTTTCCGCCGTTTCAATGGAAAATCTCATCAAATAACTGTTCAGATAACGGCTGTGTGCGGGACAAATTTACTGAAAAACACTATTTGGCACCATGTCGTTCGCACTCAACTACCAAATTTATGAGTTTCCTGTCTGTCTATGGGAAAATGGGTTTTTCAGCAAAGTTTTTAAATAGAAAGGCAGAAACGGAGCCGAAAGAAGGTAAGCAAAAGTTGCGACTCGAAAGCACACCAATTAGCAAGATCTTTTTGGGACAGGTGAAAAGTCGATCAGACAAGGTTTCCAAACGTTGTGTTTCTAGGCTATCACAGAGCTCAAGAAATTGATTCAATTTGCAAAACGGCAGAAAAAAGAACATTTCCAGGTTTGAGAGGGCGATAAATCATGTGAACGACTTTCTCAGAACATTCTTGCAGGTAACTGGAACGTCATCCCGATTGTAATAGGTTCTGTTCCCCCGATAGCTGTGTCTGTTGTGTTTTCCCGCCAATTCCAGCTCCCATCCCATTAACTTTTGCCTGATAACAAACGCCCGTGTCTTCATTCCGTCGCTCTGCTCGCATAGCACATTTTCGGCGAGTCGTTCTATCGGGGCGCGGCAACAAGGAAATGCTATCGCTCCTCTCATTCCTCTCTACTCGTCGATCACTGTTCTCATTGAGTGGCGTGCTTGTCGCTTCGCTTGCAAGGCTAGATTATCAAACTTGAAGTCGAAACCGAAATCAAAACCACAGTTCGCCGTCGGTTCGGGTCGAGAGATCGCCGTGCAAGATGAAGGGCGCGGCGGGAGGCCCCTGGGGGAGACGGCGCCGATGGCTGCGGTCAGCGTCGCGATTTCTCTCCCCCCAGTCCCTTCACTCTCGTTCTTCTCAAGTACCTCCGTCGCCATGTTCGCGCTAAGAACGCATAGTATTCTCTATTCATTTTAAACGCATCGGACGATTCGATCGGTACAGATTGCGCTACGGCGCCGCGCCGGTGGAAGGAAAAAACAAGGTCGATCGCAACATTTCCTGAATATAGTTCTATGCGTCTCGTCGTCTGCGTGCCTGCTGGGGTGTTCCCAAAACTGGAAAAGGCCGCCCGCGCTACTCACAATAACCTATATGTAGGTCGAGGCAAACTGCGTTCGCATCTCTTACTTGTCACCACCATTCTCCATCAAAGCTTCTCGAACTAAGGTACGGTAGATATCAGAAGGCAGCGAAAAAAAGGAAAAGTCACAAAACAATCGAACGGGATGGATGAAAGACTGGGGCATCGGAAACGCCAGTCAGATTTATGAATAGCACCGGGCACAGACTAATTCAGATTCTTAGAAACTCAGACAAAAACCGAGGAGATTAGAAAACATGAATTCTTTGGCGGCTGAATGAGCGAATAATGTGAGTAGAGTAACCAAAAATATAAACTGAATGGGAGAAGAACGTCGGGACGAGTCTTTCCCAATAAAAAATTATATTACTATAATTGGAACGAAAGAGTTTGTTGAAAAAATTCGCATCAGAAACTCATTTCCTATGTTTCCGACTACCTCATTTACTCATTTTTTTTCCTCAATTAACTCACCCGCAATGCTGCAAGCATTTTATCAAACGTCATAAACTTGGAGAGAGCCGTCGCGTTCGCTTCCAGCACCATCGTGTTTGGGAATCGAAGCTTCGAGGACAGTTCAGATAATATCATTAGCAGCAGAAGCACTTCATCGCCTTCTCAGAATGATCCGCTTTTTGTTGAGGTCGCCTTGTCCGATGAACGCCGCGTGGTTTTTGCGGTAATATGGAACACACTTAAAAAATCGGGGCCGAACGACAACGCGAAAACTTATGCGTCTGTATGTGTGTCCGCGTTGACCGAATGACCTTGGAACGGCCAAAAAGGAAACGAATTTAATAGTTAGTGAGGATGAGCACTTATGTATGTCGCCAGTCTGACGGTTACGGTTACGAACTACAGTAATCGGCCACCGAGAACGTTTTGAAGATAACGAATTGATGAAAGGGAATATGTCGAAATAGTGTTGATTTGCGGAGGTTCAGAAAAACTAAAACTCTCTCAAGAATGACCACAAATCTGATTTGCGACAGCTACCGTAATCCCTGTTTACAATATCGCTTTTCAGACCACGCTTCTGCAAATTCTTCTAGAATTTCTTTTAGGCGTTTGTGACCTTAGACTTTCACTTGTTACATTACCTTGAATTGAATTAAAACGTCGAAGTGTACCCGTGCATGGTGAAATGAAAATAAAGTGTTCTTTGCTGAATTTTGTTCCTTATTCCTTTTTCAGTGGAAATGTCCCCCGCCATGAAGTGACCGTCATCAGTTTTGTGTTTGGCGTGCAAAACAAAGCGACAGTAAGATGTTTTCGTTACATTGCTCAAAAGTTTCAATGATACGTCAAAAAAGATACACTCTGTGCGGCCGGCTCTAAGACACTTCCTGGCCTCCGTCACTTGCGTTTGAGAGCGCATCACACTATAGAACATCAGTTCTTCTTCTTCCTCTTCTTCTTTTCATCTTCTCTTCAAACGAGAGCGTCGGCGGCGAAATGGCGTGAGTTTATCGCTGCACAAAAACATTCGGACCCCCGAGAGCAATGTGAACAGATGAAGTAGAGGAAGAAAAAGATTCGAGTGTGAAAGAGAGAGAGAGAGAGAGAGAGAGAGAGAGAGAGAGAGATGGAGAATCGTCAAGAAGTATTTGACCTTCGCAAGAGCATACCATATACCAACCACCAATCACAGAACACAGGTAGAGAAGATAGAATTAGGAGAGAAAAAATTGAAAACCACTAAACGATACTAAGAGTTTTCGAGCGGAAAAGGTCTCGAGAACGGAGGTGCAGAACTCATCTCTAACCTGAGAAAGCAATGTTAATATTTGTATCAAACTAACGTCGTCATCGCTGTTCGGTGGTGTCAAACAGTTATTTTTGCTGTGTATCCGTCTGTGGCGCTGAAAATAAGGAAAATTAAAGTTTCACAAGGGAACATAAGCATACAGGTTTGCCTGGCTCCACGTTATCTTTTTTCCCAACGTCTATGACCGCTTCAGAGGTCTGGTACGGTGTTATAGGGTAATAGGAGGTATCATGAAGTGGTAGGTTTTGAGAATAATTGGAATACATGGCCCACACAAAGAAACTTCGATGAGGGGGTATTGCAGTGATCTGATTCGTCTATTTCATCTCGACCCCCGTCAACACCGCCGCCGCCGCTGTTGTCGTCGGCGGCGGGCTGAACAGTTTTCAACTCCCCCCCAGAATGCACTTTCGATGGAGTGAATGGCGCTGCCAGTTACACAAAAGATACAAACGCGGGCGGATGATAAGAATATGATGATGCCCCGAATTCTTTTTGTTCTCTAAAATTATCGCGACTTTTGCGCTTATCGACGCTACGCAGAAGTCGAACATTCAGTCGGCAGTGGAAAGAATGCAACAAATTGCATCAAGGTTTCACTACACAAAACGGTTTCCAAACGGAAATTACATGCTTTCGGGGGGTTTTGGGTCATTCGAAAGTGATGTGATTGGGGAAGCTATAACTAGGAGCCCGGGAACTACGGACAGGAACATGATTTTACATCTTTCATCTGACTATTTACAGTGACCGATTGGTCCACAGGTTTTTCCCCACTTACTCTGCGAGTCACTCGTTTTCTACGGACGACGGGCTCTTCCACCTTTGGGTTCTCATTTGTTTCACATTCCATCGTCTCCGCAATTGCTCCATTTGTGCCCATTTAAATGGCGCTGACTGCGCCAGAAGGTGCGCTGAAACAAAATGAATTGGAATAAAAAATAGTAACAAGCATAGGGTATGTTGATTGCGGAAAAGGAGAGGAAAGTAGGTTAATAAGAAATGCACAGCGGCAATGTTTCGAGAAATCAAGTGATGAGCGGCTGTGGAGGAGAAACGTGGCCTAGGCGGGGCTCAGCTCCACCGAGCAACATGAGATGGCAGCGACGGATGGGTTCCGAATCATTGCAAAGTACACGTCGAAGCCGGCGGGGAAAATGAAGAGCTCGAGCAATGGGAGGAGGAGAGTGAGAACGTGCGAGCATCGTTATCGGTAAGCGCCCGCTCCCGATCATGATCGTACACTCGTTTCTTTTAATACGTCGGGTTGACCATGTAAAAGAGAGTACAACTTTTATGTTCTACATATTATCATCATTATTTGTTTGTTAAAATTGCTTTGCACTTTTAGAATGCAAAACTTGTTGCAAAGAACAATTCAAAAGTGAGCCCTCCCCTTGAGAAGAAGATAGCGTTTCGTAATATGAGTTCACCGATATTCTTGCAATAATTGATCCAGAGATGAAGAGATCCAGTGAGGAAGAGCTCTTCGCAAAATGACAAATGTTGTCGGAGCAATAATTAGGTTAAGATTTTGCGGATGTATACAACAAGGGCGATGAGGCGGAGGAGAGGAGCAACAAAATCTATAGAGATAGGAAAAGTTGCTGCTCTTCCCCTCACACGTGCACTTCGGAGAGTGCGAAAAAAATCACCGAAGGGGGGGGGGGGGAAGAGGAAAAGTGAGAGAAGCAAAAGAGAGAAGACATTTGCTTCACCGGGAAGAATCCAAGTAAATCCTGAAGTACACATTATGAGTCGGGCACTTCGTCTTTCTTAACAGAGGGTGTATTAGTGATGGAACTAGGCCCTGCGACTGCCTGAAAACCTTTCAAAATAAGAGCAAAGAAGTGCAGTGATAAACAAGAACAAATAAACACTGATGTAATGTGTGAGGTTAGAGAGAAAGACCCAGCGTGGCAACGTTCAGACAGATTAGTGAATGTCAGTGACTTTGGAAAGTGCACACTGCTCTAATAATATTTATTATCCGCATCCAGAACACTCTACAACTAAACTAACAAATTTGGTGTTTGAGCTCAAGTGCACTCTGGTAGTAGATTCCAAAATGAAAATGCGATCAGTCGGATAGATTGCAAGCTGTCAGTTTCGATTTGAGATGATCATCATCATGAACAACAAGACAACAAGGGCCACTTCTTATTTTGGACGTGAGAAAGATGAGAAGTGCATCGGGTTTTAGGGACCATAGTACACTGGGGACCAGAGCAGAGACTTTGAATAATTTTCAAACTAGCACCTATTGAAAAGCAAGGCAGAGGGAGAGAAATCGAAGATGAAGAAGTCTGATGAAGTCCTACATTGAAAAGAGACAACCACGAAAATAAATATGGAAGCAACTCATTTGTACTCAAGCGTGCCACTCCTTGCCCGTACACTTGCCCAACCTGCTCTATGATTGAGTTAATTTTGAATCGGAAAGAAAGGTTGAGCTAATCCCTCATACTAGTAACGAGCTCACCGAGTTAGGTCGAGGTTTTGTCATTGACGCAACGCAAAAAGCAAAACCGGCGAGGGAAACGCAAAAAGGGACCGGCGCAGCAAAGAAAATGAGACGCAGAAAAAGCGGGAAAAATGTGGAGGGAGAAACGGCATTAGGGGGGTATGTTGCAAGAGAAAAAGACGAGTCAAAAACGCAACATATTGGCCAACCAACGGGTGCAGGCGCACTATAAAGTAAAGGGCGACAAAAAAGGCTGGATAAGAACGATAAGTCCGCGCTGCGAAAAGTTGGCGTGTGCGGGAAAAAGGGAAGGAGGCAATAGGGAAGAGGAGAAAACGAAACGAGAAACCACCAGCATTGCGAACATTTATTGAGCACTGAATAAACAGTGCAGTGTTCGGTTCGCCGACTCTGACTTCACGGGGGCCTCAAAATTAAAAAGCCCGACTGGCTAGGCGAGAAAACGATCCGGGCTCTATTCAGTCAAAATGGGCACAAGTTCGCCAAGCTGCCAAATTAACCGAAAATCCACTGTGAGCAAACCAAACAATCCGCCTCCCATGGGAATCCGTATGCACGCAAAAAGTGTTTCCGAAGAGCACCCACAAAAGAAGAGGGCCACGGAATGGAAACACTCGTGTTGCACTAATATCAAAGAAGGAATAGAGTGGAGCAAAAAAACGTGGATTGAAATAAGTGCACGCGCATGGAAAATGAGTAAATGCAAACAGAGAAGAAGAGAGAGAGAGAGGGAGAGAATGTGGAAGGGGATGGCGAGGTATGCACTGTGTGGCGCTAGTTTTGTTGATAACTGTCGTAGGTTTCCAAGCACCTCTGCGTGTATAATAGGAAAATGTCAAAAATTCGAAATTCGACCTCCTCGTCTTCGTTTCAAATGCCATGAGTTTCAATTTGCGGCAGTCGCCCTCTGCCACACCACTTTGGCCGCCCTCCCTTTCTTTCTAGGATAATAACCTATGAATGAGAAGAAACAAGTAATTGTGTCAAATGAATTCATGGTCCTTTCCCCGTTTATGTTCCATTTATCTTCATCGCCCTTTCCGTTTCATGGCGCCGCGCAGAAATGATTAGGAGCTCATTAGAATGAGGAAGCGTTAGTCGAAAAGAAAGAGAAAGAGAGGCAACCAACATGGAGAATATGAAATTTGAACTAATTTTACCAGGCAGTAAGGATCAGAAAATGCCGCCAAAACTTTACTTTTCCCTTTCCATGAGAGTTCCATTTGCCGAAAAAAGGAAAGAAGACAGACCTGTAGATCATAAAATTGAGAAATCGTTAGTAATAGCTTTATAATTGTTTCTCGACAAGTTAATAAAAGCATTTTTTAGACCCGATCGCCCAAAATAGCCTCCCGACGGACATGACAGTTTCACAAATTACGTCCGAACTTCTCAAAGCGAGTCTATCTTCTCAAGCGCTTGGCCTTTTCAGTGCCCATTTACAAACATCAGCGTGTGCCGTCGTTTCTGCGGAAAAAAAGAGAAGGAAAGAGAAAGACCCCATTAAAGCATGGTTAGCAACATTTCGGAGGGGTCATTGGCAGAGTTTAACATTACACATTCAAACGAGATGTCGATCTTTGTTATTGGAAGAAGTTCAGCTCAGTTTTTGGAGTGGACTCTACTGCTTCTGCTCGCGTGCGTTCTCCCCCATTCTTTTTCCACTTGGCAACATTTCCCTTCGGAAAGGGAATGTTTCATGACCTTCTTTTAAAACCCTTCTTCTTTCTCTTTTTTCCTTTTCTCTCTTTCTCCCCTTTTAGGGAAGAAAACGTGTTGATGGGTGGGTGAAAAGGAAGAGAAAAGATGATGAGGAAGAATGAATGGATGAATGGGAAATGAAAAGAAAATATATGAAGAATGCTGACGAAAGACGTGACAGTTTAATTAGAAATCTTTTAAGGAAGCGATACAGTCCACATCCATCACACATCCGTGCAGAGTGCGCGCGGACTGTCCCACCGCGGCCGTCTAAACGGTTCTAGGATGCGTCGTCGGATATGAATTCGGATAATCAAAAAACGCAACATTGTCGTCGCGGAGGTGCGGAAGAGACCAGACGTGCTGTGTTTCGCCAACAAACAATACCGAAAGGCAAACGGCGCGGAGAGAGTGCGTCTACGTAAGAGGTAAACGCGTTTCGTTTTCAAAGTGGGAAAGGAAAGAATAACGAAGCGCAGCCTGAAAGAATTGAAATCGAGTTGCCGATGGATGAATGCCCAGACCCGCAAGCTAATGATTTGGAAAGAGACAGGAGGTCTATGGACAAGGAGGAACCTGGTTTACGGCGGTGTTCAGTGCAACTTTCCACGCGTTTCATCATAACGAGGCGCCATGTAAAGTTTTAAAGTTTTAAACGTAATTTCGAAGAGTTCTGAGCACACAACGACGTGTTTCGAAAATGGGGAGAGAACTTTGCGAGCGAATGATAGCGCAGTTTTAGGACAAATAGAAACGCTGAATAAGGAACTCGAACATAGAACTGAATAAACCTATGACGTTGAAAAAAGATAAGCGGAGAAGTAGTGAGAACCATTTTCTGAACGGTCAGCATCAATTTTACGAGTTTGGAAGAGAATACAGTTTGGGAAAGAATCGAGGAAAGGAAGAGAAAACGGAAAGACATATGATCGGTTCAAAGGACTTACTACCTTTCCCTCTTCGACGACCTTTGAATAAGGGCGGAAAACGTCGAGTGATCTGCTGAGTTAATGCGTACGAGTGCTAACGCGGCGGCGGCACTGCTTAAAAGTTTTGAGAGACAGATTTCTTCTTTTTTTGTGCTGCGCGGGGGCTCCCCGTCTTTTTTTTCTCCTTCTCCTGCTTATTGGGAGGGCCGACGGCAGTTGGATGGAATGTCAAGAAAATGTTCGTGAGATGGAGGACATTTTGAAATGTGGCTAGTGCATTCGAGGGGAGAAGGAGCAGGAAAAAGGAGAAGGGGGGTCCTTGTTGGCTTGATGGGTGCAAGACGCCGAGCCAGCACAACCCTTTCAAATTTGAAATATCACAGTGAGGGTAAGCAGGTCGGACGGAAAGAGAGCGGTGGTCGAATGTCGAACAAGACGGTGAATAATGCGCTTTGTGGATGCGTGCAATGGCAAAAACTATAAATCTTTGAGCTCTGTCCAGTAGTTCTCCGATCTTATCCCGGATTATCACTGTCTTAATGAAAATGAAATCAGAAGAGGAACAAGACTTGTGTAAAAGGAAAGATCGCAGCGGTTTCCTCCTACCAGTCCGGTTCAACGTCTTCGTTTGCATACGTCCTATAAATTTCATTGTCGGTGGTCTTGAAACCAACGCAGCAATCCTACCTCTTTCCACCTGTTCGACAACCGTTTCCCTTAGAATAAGGTCTGGTTCATTCAGCTCAAAGTTGTCGTTTGCGGGAATCAGAAAAATCCGAATAGTGTGACGGCTTGCCACATTTGATAAACGCTGTGTGGGGTGGACGAGCAGCAAGCACTTTTAGCTTGACCGGCAGCTAAAAGTTCCTCCTTAGGGGGCACGGGTGCCAGCGAATGTTGCCATTTCCCGACGTGTTTAGAGGGAGCGAGATAAACAAAATATCGAGGGTCCGAGGAGGTAACATGCCGTCCCAGGCGGCGAGCATGTCCTAAGGAGTGGACACTTCATGATTCCCCCCTGCGCCCCGACCCCGAGTTCATCTCATCTCTGCCCTCTCTGCTTCATCCTGCGGCGCTCTTATCTGCTTCAGTTTTCCCGTTTGTCTCGGCGCCTCCTGAGTTTTGCTTTCAAACGTGTGTTCCAGCGGGCCTCCTTTGTGCCCAGCCCCGGCCATTCGCAACATTTCGTCAGTTTGTCGCGAATGTGAAGAGGGGGGGAATGGCGAGGACGAAGAAGAAGAAGAAAGAGAAGAGTGCGTGCGATGCCGAGTAATTTGTATCCCCCCACTCGCTCCTCTAGTTTTGCCTCCGCATCCGACGTGATGTTTCGCCCACCACACACGCATACGTGAAGGTTTTTGCGGCCGCTGCGCCTCCTCTCTCGCCCCGCGCCAAACCTCCATGTCGCATTGTTTGCTGCTTCATCTGCGTCTCTTTCGGCGGCAGTGCCCGAGCCGCCCGCGGCGTTAGTGTAGAATCTCGCCATGTTGCATACTATTTCAGTCAAACGCCCCGGCGGCCGGCCCATGGGCAGTATCAGCCCGTGCCGGCCACTGACGATGTTCGGCCGTTCTAAAAGTGAGTCGCAGGGCGAAGAGAGAAGGCGCCGTCCTCCTCTTCCTCCTCCTCGCGCGAGCGCCCTCGCCCCGCCCATTTCGCGACCTATGATCGCGCTTTTCGCAACAGAAATACTGCGCGAGCTGCTGATGTTCCCAGAGAGAGGGCGCCGCCGTTCCAGGGCGTGGATAGCACTGAGGCTCTTTGAACGGTTGTTTACCTCCTGGCATCGTCGGCGGTCTCTCACTAGTTGTGTACGCTCTTATCGAACATGCGTCCTTTCGCCTTCCGCGCGCGGGCGCCGGTGCCAGTGGCAAGAACAACAAATGGATGCGAGTCAAGGGGGGTCCAGTAACAAACATTCTTGTAAACAATTCGACGGCTCTATCATAAACAAGGACTTTAGTTCAAACAGGGAACGACATTCCGAGGGATCGGCGCACATTTCGAGGGAGAGGCAAGAGCAAACGAGAAAAGTGTACATCATCAACACCGGTGAAACCAAAGTATGTATTGTCGGGCAGAACACAAAAAAATTGGAGAGAATCGCCGCGAACGGAATTATGAAAATTGCAGAAGTGAAAAGGGGCATGAATGCAATCATGACGGTTCAGTTAACAATCGCCGACTAGTCACCACTCTACTGTCAGTCGGAGACATTCTTAGGTTATTCAAAGGTGGAGTGCACCCTGGGGGGAGAAGCTTGGAAGGGTGTGAAACAGCGGCTGGTGTAACAACAAACACACGGTTTTTTACAAAGGAAGTTTTCGCATTTGCGCGTTAGCCGGTTTGAATAGTACACAAAATGATCGCCATGTGAGAAAAATGTTTTTTCAGGAATTCTTTTGCCATTGTCTGTCTTCTCAACGTTTGGTTACATCCTCATTCACTTCCGAAGAACAACAATCCAACTACAAATATTTGGTGCATGCGTATCGATGTCAGGGTATAGCTTGGTACGGTAAAAAAGAAGAAAGAACTTACCAGAGAACTCGCAGACTCTTCGGAAAAACCTCCTGATCGGAAGTTTTCGGTTTTTCACTAGCTCTTCGGTGCAGAGCTCAATGAGTGGTCCTTCTGATCTCAGCGTCGAGCCCAAACGGATTATCAGTTTTTCGGCACTGAAATGTAAAGTATAAAACGAGAATTCGGAGTTAAAACAATAAGAACTACGAACAAGTTTTTGTCAACGAGATTGGTAAGATTTAGTAACTGACGCGGAAGGATTAAATAGGGTGGAAATGGTTGTTCTTATCTTTGATGACCACCCCTGTGCTCCGAAGAAAAAGTTTACAAAGGGATTAAATGCTAAGCATTTGGGAATGAATCAGAACGGATAAATGGGCTGAAAAAGTGTAGAGAGTCGGAAAGGATGCAATTCATATTATTTGTAGTAGAGGCGGTCGGTCTCACGAATGAATGCTCCTGCAGTCAGAACAGGGAGGGGAGCCGGGACAAAAGTTCGATGTGAAGCCGCGAGAAATAATAATTATAACATTTGCGACCCTATGGTTACTAGCGCTGAAAAGGCAACAAAGTTTGCTTGAATTGGCACTTTACATATTAGTGCAAATCTGATGAAACGGAAGAGAAAAAGGATTGCGGCACCACGAAGGGTGCATATGTGTGTGGAGGCCGAGAAATTGAATATTCTAATCATACAATTCGTAGGCAAAGAGTGCCAAAGTATGTTTCATGAAGAGAGAACAATGGTCACTCGCAGGTGCATTTCGGATATTCCACAGCACTTACTAAACAAGTCATGAGGAAAGAGAAAAGTAAAAGATTAGCACAACCAACTAATTTTGTTTGCAGGTCAGCGGCGAAGAGCTTGATCATAATCAGAAATGGACTCAGGTGCTCACAATTGTAAAAGTTAAGGCAAGTAGGTCGAGAAATTAGAATGATAGGGACTGACGTGCAAACACATTGAGATAGGGGGATCAGATCGAATTGAATGAAACATGTGGCAGGCACATTTGAGTAGTTCGGGGAGAAGCTCTTTGTTCTCATTTCCGTGTGGTTTTCAGTTCCGAATGTTTGTTTGACAAGCATCATTGTAGGTCTTATCACTCGAGGGGACACCCCATTACGGAAAGAGCATGCGCTTGCAACTTTTCTCGAATGTTCAAACAATCGAACTTTTCGATCATTCATAAACAACTTGAGTTTCTAAAAAGGGTTCAGCTGCCCCACCATACTTGGAAAGTCCCAGCCTAGCTCGTCGAAGCCCGTCTGTCAGTACAGCCTTTCAATTCAAATTTCCTTGTTTTTCCGGATGTCCGGGGTGAGCAGGCCGGGCCCGGCCGAGCAGTGCTTGTGAAGATTTTCCTTTCAGCACAGCCCCTTGCAAGCTTTGATGTGCCAGATTCACGTACTCGAACGACGAAATGTACCAGACAAATCAAATATTATTCGAGCGTTTCGATGAAATGAAATCTCAACTCTCAAGTTTTAATTACAGCCGCTTATCAACAAAATTTTACTTTTCTTCCGTGTTCATGAGAATTCCATGAGATTAGAGTTTGTGTTTTCATAATTGAATTTCAGATAGGAAGCGTCTCGCAACAGCTCAACACACTCAAAGAGCAAAGGCTGAAAATTTAGCTAAACGAGAACAGTGACGGAAACAAGCGTCAAAAAAGGTGAAAAATGGAGAGTGTGGTGAGAAAATCTCAGCATTTTTGACTCATGTTGTTTATCATCGGGAGCCGCTCCGTTCTTGCACTTTTAACGGCAAGAGTATTGAGATCAGAGTTCTTTCCAGCAAGCAGAATATAGCTAGATTCGATGTAGACAAGAGAGCAGACAGTGATGCGTTTAGGTGACATTTTGAAAAAATGGAAAGATTGCATTGTGTCTGAGAGGTCTCATTTCATCTTATGCTGCTAATAAAAGCACCGAGTGAAGCGGATCATTTTGAGAAGGAAATGTTAATGGTAGATATAGCCGAAAGGCTTTCCGCCAGCTGCACTAAGAACGGGCGACTGGCACGGCTCCCGAATGTGCTGGCAGGTGCACTTTAATAACTGCTTTTCATTTTGAAACTCTCACAGAAAAAGCCGTGCACTTTTGGCAACGGTTCATTACGATGCAAAACGAGGACGTGGCCGAGAAGGAAGAGAAAAGATGGTTGGTGCTCTCGTGGGAGAATTAGGTGCATTTCCGAAAGAATAATAAGAATGATATTGGCAGAAAAAAGAGAATGGGATGGATGGGCATGTGGAACGCGTTTTCATCATCTTCTAAGCCCTGTTTATAGAGCAATTTGCTCTTTCATGAAACCAGATGGTCGCGTACCTCATGTTCTTTTTCTCAAACTTTTGAACAATTCTAAAGACGAGGTGAACATGACGAATTTAATAATTTCAATAGTGATTTTGTTCGAATTCCATGGAATTCTATAGACTGACTATAGAAAAATGAATGCGTTCCAAAAAAGAGCGTTGCACAGAAAAAAAATTGTATCTGACGAGTCCTCTCTACATTTTTATTTTTCGAGGATACCCTGAATTTTTGGAGGCTGTGTACGAGTGCCAGCTTAACGTTATATGAGCAAGCTGAGAAACGGAAGGTTTCAGGGTTGGGCGAAAGGCCACGCCAAGCTTTTTTCGAGAAGCTTGGATTGAAGTATTTGAGGTCAAAGTTTCAGTACGATCGAATTATCCGGCTCGGAGATATGAAGATGTGAAACCGAAAAAGCCAGGTTTTGACCACAAGCCTAAGCTATATACATAGCTCCTAAAGCAGACAATCCGATGGATTGGAAACTTGAACTCAAGAGACTTCAATTCAAATTCAAGAAACTTGCAAAGTTTGGGTTCGATCGGAATAATGCAAATGGGTCAAAAGACCAGTCACTAGAAAGCCTTCGAAAATCTGGGCCGACTTTTCGCCCAGCCCTGCTATCTGTGTCACAAAAGTTGCATTTTTTGGGCTTTTGCTTAGCCTTTAAAAAAATGTTGGAATACACGTCGTCTTTTTGTTGTTGCAAAAAAGTTCTAAGCACAAAAAAAGCGCACAATAAAACACGAGAAATTGAGAATGGCCCAGAAAGGACACAAGACTGTCGCACTTTAGTGTTAGGACAGTCAGCAGCAGGTGTGTTGTATCTGTTTGAAGATGTATCGAATGTTGCAATAGGGATGATGAAAAGTTATCGGAGAAAGTACCCACGGGTGGTCTCTATCATCATTCCACAATACGCCCTTTGACTAGTCTCCTATGTACTTCTTAGGGTCTAAACTCGTGTTTGAATGGGATATATAAAACGTGTGGAAAGTTGAAGCAAGGCTGGTCAGTTGAAGAAGACGGTAATGGTAAATGTGCCCATAATTCGGTACACGCAAATTTTTTGAGAGTTATGAAATTATCAATTATAATCGAATTAGGAAATGTTATAATTTGGTTAAATTAGAAAAGCTTGAGAAGAAACTTTCAAATTTTTCGAAAGCTATACAAGGTTAGAGTAGCATGTGAAGCAGCGGATTTTTGAAAACGGAAAGGAAAAGCAATTTGGCTTATGATACCCGGGGATAAATGAAAATGTTAGGTGGACCCAGTTAACCAATCCAATCAAACTTCCAATTTCTCAACTCGCTCTTTGCCATTTCCAATCAAATACATATGACCATAATACTCGTATTGCACTTTGATTCAGCTGCCCCTGTCTCCTTATTGCACGGAAAAAGAAGTGAGAATGAATCGGACGGGACCGAAACTACATTCCGATCATTTTCTCTTCTCACTTCTCGCACAAGTTATTCTTTCTCTTTCCCCATAAACGGAAACTGATCAATCTCATTCTTCTCAAAGTACTTCTCTTTTCAATTCGATCACCAACTTCCTCAAAAAAAAAACATACAACATACAGGGTAAGTGTGAGTTAAGAGCCTCCAACTTTGTCCTTATCAACATGCTTTTTTTCAATGAAAAATGTCTGAAAATATTTGATGAGTGAAGTTGTAATGGCAATCTTTACTCATTTTTTTGTAGTGGCCGACAACTTTTGAGTATTCTGTTTACGATTCGGACTGCCACTGCCATGATTGATGAAATTCATGATCACAATTACTAAAGAGTGTCAATGTCCTTCAGATCAGCAAAACAGAATACATAGTCTGGGTAACCGTGTCAATCCATCGAGTATGGTTTTGTTCTCTTATCAGATCGCTAGCGAAATTTTTGAACTTTCACCGTGCTTTCTTTCCCCATTTCATAGCTCAAACAAACCGCTTTTTTCCACGCTGATACTGTTATCTACTAAGAATTCTTGCGCTTTTATGAACATTAAATGCGGCTTTCATCTTTTTTAGCTTCGAATTTTATGATGTACGAAGGTCACTTCTAGATGTTTGCAGTAAACATTTTTTCATTTTCTGAACTTTCCCTTTTTCCGTGGGAGAGAATGAATTTTTGAGAAAACTGAAAATGAGCTCAATTCACTTTATTAGACAACTAGTCAGTGACTCATCAACGTTTCGAAACAGCTGATTTATTGTACACCGTCTATATTTAACCATCCTCATTCATTCATTGATCACTTTCTGATTCTGTAAAAGTTTGTAACTTGCTCCCCATGTGTTAGAGGAATGTTGTTATCGTGTTTGTGCCGTCTCTCAGCTCAGACGGTTTTAGAAACAATGACTACGTGAAGAAGTGCAAAAGAACAAAAAACCACGTGGTCATCACTTTCTGCGAATTCTAGTTTCCTTGGAAATGGGTACGCCTAAAAAGCATTAAAACTAAAGTACGTTTTATGCAAATCCGAATTGCCCAAATCGTCAGTTCTCTTTTTATCGTCCATCTCTCCACCAGAACTCATGAAACGACTCTTTCCGACCCTCGGTCTCCTTCCCTCTCTTTCTCGCCCTCACTTCGGTCCTCCTCGCGTCGGCCGGAGGGAAGACCAGCGCACACTATCTCCGATGACCCCTTCTCCTCTCATTTTTCGTCCCGGTGTATTGAGCAGGCGATCCTGCTGAGGTACAAGCGGACCAACCACTTTCTCTCTTCCTTCTTTCCATTATTTTCTCTCTCGACCCCCTCTTCATTCATCGATCAAGACATAGACCCCCTTTCATTTTTCCGTATACAGTTTGTTGTTTTTCCACGCATCGTGTATGTCCCCGATTGAAGAAGTTACCCGGTTATCAATCATAGCGGGATTGATAGACCAAATGTCAAATGATGGCCGACATCACATAAATCCCAATCACTTCGTCGCACCCTCACGAAACTATATTTAACATGGAAAACTCCATTTTTGTGGCCTATGTTCAACTGGGTCAACAGTTCCCCAGCCATTCTCCATTTCTTTTCTGACTGTCTAGTTAAACAAACTGTTGGCTCGCTATTCCCTTTGCACGTACTTTTTTGCTCTTTTTCGTTCAAATCGATGAGAAGAAAGTTTCCAGAAAAGCAATGTTCTCAATCTTGTACGTCTACGGTAGCTTACTGACGGCGGCCTACTTCTCCACCGTCATCTTAATCTTCTTCGGTCTAAGGTTAGTTGTGGTCATGAGATCTCTGTGTTTTATCACCCTATTAATCAGTTGGGGAACCATACCGCACCGCTACTTGCACGTGGTTTCGCTCATTCAACGATTCTTTCCGTTTCCCCGGCCTGAAAACAATGGGACCGAAACAGAGAACGAGGAACTAGAAGTGAGAGAAAAAGTGGTTTTTCCCGTGACTCAATGACTCATTTTTCAGGATGAGAAAACAAACGATCAGATCGCTGAGGACGAAGTGAAAACGATTATTGACGTTGGTCGGCAGAAGGACTTTGACAGACAATTAGTGATTTCAGACCAATCTAGGACCATGTTTCAGTACTGCCCCAACTATCAGACAGACTTTGCTGGGATTGATGCCCGAGAAACACTGGACATCTGCCCAGAAATTGGTGTTCTATCTGGGACTAGCATTCAGGTTAGCCGCAGAATCACAATTTTTCAGGAAAATGCTTCAAAAACATCTAGGAAAAGTCGCAAATGCTCTGAGCATTCCCAAAAATAAGTTTTTAGGGTTTCTTTCCTGATGCCGGTCCGCATTTCACTTCTGCTCACGTCATTCGCATTCGTGGCCCTGGCCGGTCTTCAAACTGCCTTCAGAGTATGTTATTTACAGAAATACCGTTGTTACAGACATAATTACAGACACTCTCGGATCGTGAGAAGACTTGGGTTGCCATCGTGTACTGTCGATTGTTTTGCAGCAGCATGGGACTTGTAGCTAGTTATAGAAACTCCGAAAACCGACCAAAGAAGCCTGGTAAGAAACTGAGAAGCAACATCCGAATCTCGTCTGTGATTCCTTGAAGGAGTCGCTGTCTCCAATCACCTGACCCCCAACGACATTCAAATTCTGTTCGCTGGAACGCCACATGGAAGCACATACGGATATGTGGTTACTGGTCAAAAACACAAAGGCATCATTGGTACCAGATGAAAAAAGAGCTCTTTTCTCACTAACAATGTTTGTTTAGGAGTCATTGAACATTTGGTTGAAAAGCTGTGCCCCTCGCTTTGGTTGGAGCGGAAATGCAGTAATGAACGACAAGGATTCTTGGCTGAAGTGATGAAAATTGCGAGAAGGGAAGGGCCAGTACTCCTGTTCCCAGAAGGATATTGCTCCAATAACAGCCAGGTCCTTCAGTTCAGAAAAGCCATCTTCGAGGAGAATGTCAATATCTACCCCGTTGCGATTAAGTCAGTCAACACTCAAATGTTCGTTTGATATATTGTTGGATTTAAGGCAATCTCCGGAATTTGGCGATGGATTCTGGTACGAAGACGAATTCTTGCAGTACCTGATTAGAGTGATGCTCAACTGGGCAGTTGTGTACGACATTCAATACCTTCGTGAGTTTTCAACATTTTCAATCCATTCACAAACATTTTCCTTGTTTTTAGCTATGGAAACGAGAAAAGAGTCGGAGAATAACACGATGTTCGCAGCAAGAATTCAGCAGATTATCGCTCAAGCCGCCGAAATTCCCGCTTGCGAATACGGCGGAAGTCTCTGGTATAAGTGAGTGCTTATTGACGAGAAGAGATTGGAAAACGGAAGACATTCTCATTACAGACAGGAAGAGAGAATCAAGCTAAAGGAGGCCTTGAGAGCACGTAAAGACGCTGAGCAGGCTGAGGAGGGGATGACGGACGGATGCAATGAAAAAGATATTATTGAGAACTTGGAAGCCGCCATCGAATCCCAGTGCCACAAGTTGATCAGCGTTGTAAGCTGAAATACTGGTCTTATCCGTTTTTGAAACATCACATGTAATTGATTTGGTGCCTTCATTTTCTTTTCTTTTCTGAAGACATCATTTTTGCCACTCCTACTTCACTTGTTCAAATATTGAAGCTTTTTTTAACATGAAGAAAAATTGAAATTTTGTCTGGTTCCCAAGCATATGCATCTTGCCCACTCGAGGACAAGAAGAACGCCAACAGAATGATTGGATTGGATGGAAACGATAAGCCCATTATTGAAAACATCGTGCCGACTCGTTGCCCATCTTTTCACTATGTATAGTCGCTTCGTCGAGTGGAAGAAGCAAGAAAAAGGAACAATCTTGTTGTGTTCCTCCTCTTTCCTCTTCATTCTGGTGTCGGGCCAGTCGGGATATTATCCAACCACCAAACTTTTTTCTCGGTTTTGTTCAAATGTTTGTTTGTCCCAATCCCGTCCCGTTGTTTCGGTTTTTCATCGATTCGCTCTCGAATGTGACTCACATAAACCCGGTGTTTTGTTCAGTTTCTTCACCTGCCGTTTAGCAGCGACTTTTCAGTAATTCTCGTTTTTCTCTCGAAGAATTGTCCAGACAATTATCTCTAATTCTCTAATTCCGATTCCCGCCGGGACAATTCACTTTCTGAAGAATGCTTATTAGACAATATTATGTTGTGTATCAATTGAATCATGAATGGGTCCCTCTCTGCTCTTTCACTCTTTCATTTGTTGTTTTCACTTTTCACTCGCGTCGACACATATACGTACATTGCCTGATTTGTATAAAACATTCGGAAGAAGAGGCGACAACGAGTTCGATGTGACGATTGCTTTTACGTTTACGCGCGTATCGATATAATCCGTCGGCCGGTAAGTCTTGTGCCAACATTTCCGTCGTTCCTCTCAATTTCTGCAGAAAATCAATATCAGTTATGTATGTTCGGTTTCCGCGCGGGAGAACACAAACAGACGAACACCATATATCCGCCCGCAACAGTTATTCCAATCAACTTGCCTCTCTTATTCTAACTTTTATAATTGTTTGAACAGCACTAGCGGAGGTGACAGCGGGCAGAAGTAGCAGTTGTGGAGAGGAGTATGAAAACAGTGCAATTGCGCCCCGCTGGACACTGGCCCGGGTTATGAGGGAGAGAGATGCGGAGAGTACTCGACACATACCTTCACACCAATCGCCCACTCTCTTTCTCCCTCGGCATTCCGGCCCAAAACTTCCTTTTTTCCACTGATCTTCACTCGTTTTCTTTTTTTTCTTTGTGATATTCTTATTAATCTTTAACTTTCCAAGTTTCAGACGATCTGTATAAATTCTGATATCAAGCGCCCATGTAGCACTTTATGTACAAAAATGTAAGTGATTCTCTGCTGTAAAAAGTTTTCAAATCGACTATTCAGGGGTCACTCACATAGCACCGGGAAGGAAATTAACGATAATGAACTGTTTCAATGTGGTAAGTCTGTTTTTTTCTCAAAATACTGCGAAATTAGGCGGAAATTTCCAAAAACCGTTTTTATTGTGAGACTAACGAACAAGATGAGGGGGAAATTCGATTCCAACTTTTTGCACTCTCGCAAAACCTGACCGTTCGTGTTGCCTCCAATTGCTTTCCATCAATTGTCATGATGAAACACATTTGAATGTTCTCTCCACAATAGGGCGTGCGGATGACAGATCCAGAAACCAAATGCTTTATGTGGTTTCTCTGATCCTCCACGCGTTCGTCCCCTTCATTCAATGCAGATATCGGAGGGAGAGGGTGAAACAACGAGTGAGAGGGTCTTCCTCAGTAGCACCAAGGGGAGAGGGATTACAGAAAAAGAGGGAGGACATAGTAATGGCTGGTATGGCGGATAGTAAGAGAGTACGAGAGAGAGAGACGCAGCCGGGCCAAGAGGTCACATCCCTCGAATGCCCACTCCTCGGTCCCTAGTTTCCAAGGAGGACATTATATATGTATAGACGATCCGAATCTCTTCCGATCATCTAGAATAATTGGATGATTTTTTTTGTGAACTGTGTACTACAAAATTGTGGGGAAAAACGGTTAAGCCTTATTGAAGATAAAGGATCCAGTTCCTAAGAATCTGTTTTTCGGCTTTCGTTGCCGCCCTCCCCCTTCCTCCGAAAACCCATTCCGCTTTCCAACTTGTTATTCCAATTCAATAGGTTTCAATGCCATATTGGCAGTTATAAATGCTCATATCGTCTCATATCCCTCTTCTTCCCTCCTTTTCTTTTTTCAATGAATTTCGATATTGGTACCTTATGCGGTCAATTCGGGCCGTCAGCAAAGCAGCTGGACTAGTACACAGCCAGACGTCCGCCAATTAGAAAATGTGCTCCCGGCCACTTTCCCTATTGTGGACGGGTGTGGGCCACACGTTCTTCTTCCTTTTTATGATGGATTTGGTGCGACACATAGGGACGGCCGGCATAAACATCTCTCAATTCTGCCGTTTTACAATTCCCAGGTCGGGTCGTTCGGGTACGGACTGAGCGATTACTTTTTTGTATGCATCTCCCGATACTCGAAGGTATAATAAGCTACTTATGGAAAGTACTTGGGTCAAGTAACACTGACTCTCTTCAACCCAACCCTTCTCTTTTTCCATTTTCCCTCCATCTTTCTTCATCTTCTTTCTTCATCTCAATTTCGTATTGTTGTTTTGTTTTGTTTTGTTTTCGAAGTGGTGACTCGTCTGTATTCTTTGGATTAGTCATGATGCTTCTTCTCCTTCTTCTTCCTCTCTTCTGAGCCGATGTAATTCGATAGGCTGGGTTTACAATTGGATTTCGGGCAAATTGGTGCTAATGGAAGAAGTCAGAAAGCTTGAGAAATATTCCGATTCCGAGTGTGTCTGCTTTTGTATAACTTGTTAATGAGAATTGAAAATAAGGCTGTTAGGTCTGAAGAAAAGAAAGTACTTTTTTTGTTTTTGACAGCCTTCCGTGCTATTTCAAAAGAGAAACTTGTCCGAACAGACATCAGGCTCTTGCTTTCCTTTCTTTTCCTGTGGACCCTATTTTGTCATGCCATTCATTCCGAGAGGGCCACCCCGCTGTTTCGCAATACTCCACTTTTCCCAAGACGATGCGTCACCACTTGCCATCTGACCATTCGGTCAACACAGTTCGGATTATTCATTCGCATTTCGTTAACCGTTTGGCTTGAAAAATTCATACCAGCGCCGCCAATTTATTTTGTTCTTTCTCAACACTTCTCTTCTCTTCTCTCATTATCTGTTTCACCCCTCCTCCCGAGTGTGTTTGTAGATCATTGAGTCGAAAAAGAAAGACAAACCGTAAAATAGTGAGTCGATCGCGCAGGAAAAGGTGGGCTCCAAGAAGGAAAAAGGCAAACGATGAGAGGGTGAAAGAAAGAGACTTTTGCTCCCTGACAAGAGCCACGCGGGAGAAATAGGAATAGGCGAGGCCGACCTGTGAGGGGAAACGGGGAAGCAAGCGAGGGTTAGCGTTTGGGTGTGGTAAGCTGATGTCGAATCGGCCTGCTTACCGTGTGCTATTTCGTTTACCCTCTCTCTCCTCAGACTGTCAATATGGAGGAAGCCCCCCCCCCCCCTACGCTCTTTTTCCACCGAAATACCGGTCGTCTGCTGCTCACTTGTAGCTCCGTGTGTTCGGCCGCCTACCAGTTCACAAAAAAAACGCCTGTGCACTTTGGTTTCGGTTAATTTAAGATCTTTTCCTCCTCGTCGACACACTCTCCATTCTCATTAGTTTTTCGAGACACTACTCACTACGGCTCTCTTTCCATTAACATTCACGTTACGCAAGTTTTGTTTATTTACATTTTACATCTGCCCTTGAATGGGATATGTCCCCGAGAGCAACTCGGACAACACTCCTCCCTCCGACCCCCGACCCTTTCTTTCTTGGAAGTTGGCTGTTGCCCACAGAATTAGCGTCATTTTCCTCTTTTCGACTTGGGATTGGTGTTGTTTTCACCCCAGGTCGCCTCATTTCCATATTCTTTCTTTTTTCTTTTCTTTTCCTAGTATACTTTGTGAATGCATCAGTCGTCCGAGTGTTTCAGTTCTTCCCGCACTCTCCAGAAACTTTACGGTCGTTAACCGTTATCACAAACATTTTCCCTCTTTTTCTCTGTCAAACGTGACGGCACTGATAACTAGAATAGCTCACCAACATGATCTTTACTGCAACATTAACACTATTTTTGTTTTCAGAAGACACTGTGTTCGATCAGCCGGTGGCGAGTCCGAAATCGGAGATTTCGAACAAGCTAGCCGAAGAAATAGAGCGGAGTAAGAGTCCAGCGACAATCGAGGTATGACCTTCTTTCACCTTCTTGAAACACTCTTGGTCGCGAGAATCAATACTTGCAATTCACTGATCATTTTGACACCTAGATGAGAAAAAACTTGATTTTGATGGTTTTTTCAATCTATGATTGACTAGACGAGTATTCGACACATTTGACAACTCTAAATCGATTTTCAACCTGTAAAATAAAAATTTTACTGAAATTACAGTGATTCTATTATATAAAGCCATGATACAAACGATCACCCCCCGGATTTACTGTTTTTAGATGTATCGACCGCAGGCGACGTTTGACACTTTTCGACCGTCCAATAGTGACAGCTCGACTTTCCGTGGCAGCCAAAGCAGGTATGTTTGTTTTTGCTATTTTGTGTTCATTTTCGTCCCCCCGTTCCTCTTTGCGTCGTCGAACTCGACAGGAGGGAAATTGGACGAACGAATCATCTTTCACATTCCTTCTTCAGCTTCAGCTTCCTTTTTAGTCAACAATTCTGTTCCAGCGTTTTCGTTGTTTCGTAAAATGTGTGAAACTAGACGTTTTTTAGTCGGTGGTGGTGGTGGTGTTAAGCAAAAAAGTGGGTAGAATATGAGCGATTTCCCACACATGCGAATAGGTCCACTTCAAATATTCGCACTCTCTTCCCCAGACCCCACTATTTTGATGATACTCGAAGAAGCAGGGTGTCGGGGGGCCGTCCACTCCGCTCTCTTCTTCTCCGAGGACATTGGCGGAGCAGAATTAATTGGAGTTCAATCTAATCGTTTCGCATTGCATTCGGCACTGCTCGCGGCTCTCGGAGGGGTGAACGAGGGGCTTCAGGCCAGGCCGTCGGTCCTCCCGTTGTTGCCTCAGCTCACGGTGCTTCCCTTTGCCTATTTGATGGAGCTCACCGTGTGTGGGCTCTCTATTGTCTTTCCCTTTCCCGGCCGTTCTCTTTTCCTCTCAGCTCTCTCTCGATTTCACATTGTGCACAACCAATCGCCACTTTGCTCTTTCTCTTTTCCGGTGCACCAAATATGCCAACAGACAGTCTTTCTTCTGCCCGTCAGCGCGACCACCGAGATTAGTTCGTCTCCTGCCCCGAAACGTTAGCTATTTTTCAAGAGGTCACTGTTTTTTCTTTCTTTCTTTCTGTTCGCTTCTTGTCGAAATGCAACTGTTTTCTTTTCCTTTGGTTCTTCAAAAAACAGGTCCAATTGTCTGAACTTTTCTCAAGTTGTTGACGTCGTTTTCAAAATATTTGATTATAGGCTCATTTGATTATCGATAATCCCTGTGAAGAGAAAAAAAACTGGGCAGCGGTAATTTTCACTATTTTTTAGCGAACAACAACAGCTTTTCCTTCTCACAAATTATGGGCACTAGCCCTATTTTGAAATGTATGCAAATTCTGCAACTTTTATTCATGTAAATTCTGACGCTCTCACTCACTCACTTTACACATTCTGAACTGTGTTGCTGTTATACTTTGCAGAGATTTTGGACCTAGTGTTGCAAGCCTGGTACTTTGTCGGTATCCTTAGACCCCTGAAACATCTTCTAAAACACATCTCTGACTTCCGATGGCATGCGCGAGAAAAAGAGAGGCTTAGACTGCTTGTCGTCATTTCTGCCGCAATTATTCCGTGCGACGTTCTCTCTCCCAAACTTGAACAGGGGCGGCAATTTCCGAAAACGATGATTGAAGTGACCTTGAATGCGCATATGCGAAGTGAACCTCGAATGATGAGACGCTTTGCAATAATAGATAAACGCGACGGGTGAGAGCGTGGCAATTTGTGTAGTACCTGCAATTTCACGGATTGGGAAGCGTATGCATTACATTACTAAGAAAGAAAGAGAGAGAGAGAGTGAGGGAACGAGGGACCCGTGAAGATTTATTTTTATTTCAAAACGCGCCCATCAACGTGCTCCTCTCTATTTTCCAACCTTCTCATAATCAGATAGCCGCCTGCCAAGTGTTAATCTATCTGTCGCTCGACCGCTGGAACAGCCGGTGCCGCTGAGGGGGCCTCCGACTCCGATCATCATTCATATAGCCCGCATCACTCATTCTCACACAATACACCACCAGCCGTCTTCTTGCTCCGTGTGGTGTGCGCGCGCACGCGGATGCATTTCAATCAGTTGTTGGCACGTCCATTCTTCCGCTCAACGCTTCCTCACCGATCTCTCCCTCTCGAACGATGATCATGAATCCGTGCTTCCGAGAACGGTCGCAGAAGCGCACGAAGAAGCGGTCGAAAGACAGAGCCAAGTCGCGGAGCACCATGTACTTGGCCAAGGTCGGTGATTCATCACTTGCCATGTCACGGAGTCTACCATCTGTCGCATTACCGATGCATTATTTGCATCACAAACTTGCCGAAAGCATCTGTTTCATCACTGCCACTATAGACTCATTGTAAGTGAATACCCCCACGAATTGTCGGGAAATCAAACTTGTTTGACTTGTGAATATTTATCATTTTACACTTCTCAGATTAGGTTTTTGGTTTTTCCCCCTGTCTGGAGAAATTCCCTGTAACCACATTGTACACACGACGCTGAAACGATTTGTGTGTGTGTGTGGCGTTTGCTAGGAATAGACTTTATATTGAAACGGAAAGTTTCAGCTGTTCATTTTATTATCCTTTGAAGAAGCGCCGTCCGTCTTCCGTCAGTCATTTTTCATTGAGTGTGGCCTAATAATTCTTCGTTTTTCGATTTCCCCCCACTCGCAGCAATCTCTGTCATTTTATCCCTATTACGCTCACTTGACTTGCCATCCTTCTACATGAATAGTCAGTTAAACCTGCCTGCCTAGTTCGGATTTGGATTCGGATACGGTTGAAGAACACTGACAGTTGCCAACATGTATGATGCTTCGTCGCGTCTGGAGTGTCTCTTCGTTTTTGTCTGTACCGGCGGGTTTCATAAAAATGCCATTATTATGGCCGAGTGGACATCCGAAGCGAAAGTGAACAGAATTTTTGATGATGTGTCGTCACAACTACTTACTCTAACTGACTACCAAATGTGAATTCATGTCCACATTCCTACTCGAACATTTTCCATTTTTGGAACTCACAAATGTATACAATTTTTCAGAGAGGACCTGGTAGCATGTAGCTCGATGAATTCGGTGAACAACGTGGCCGACATGAACACAGTATCCTCTTCCTCATCCTCATCAACCCCTCTCTTCGTCGCACTCTACGACTTTCATGGTGTTGGCGAGGAGCAGCTTTCCTTACGAAAAGGAGACCAGGTTAGTACGTTATCATAAATCAAATGCCAGTCACGGAAAAGATATCTCCCCCCGCCGTGTCAGCTTGCCGCGAGCACAACATCCTCATGTCACTTGGTCAAACAGCAAGTTTTTGCAGGTGCGAATACTGGGCTACAACAAGAACAACGAGTGGTGCGAAGCACGGTTATATTCGACGAGGAAGAACGACGCGAGCAGTCAGCGTCGGTTAGGCGAGATCGGATGGGTCCCGAGCAACTTCATAGCGCCTTATAACTCTTTGGATAAGTATACGTGGTATCATGGCAAGATCTCGCGCAGTGATTCGGAAGCAATCTTGGGCAGCGGCATCACGGGATCATTCCTGGTTCGGGAAAGTGAGACCAGTCTGGGACAATACACAATATCCGTGAGACACGATGGCCGTGTGTTTCATTACCGGATAAACGTGGATAACACGGAGAGGGTGAGTTCATGTACTTGATCGCATTGATCAGCTTGTGATGTTCAGCGCACTCAACTAACTCAATGTGTGCAAACAAAAAGCGTTTTCCAGATGTTCATCACGCAAGAAGTGAAGTTTCGCACACTCGGGGAACTTGTGCATCACCACAGTGTTCACGCCGACGGATTGATATGTCTTCTGATGTATCCGGCGAGCAAGAAGGATAAAACACGTGGATTGTTCTCTCTGTCTCCGAATGCACCCGACGAGTGGGAACTGGATAGATCCGAGATCATCATGCACAACAAATTGGGTGGAGGGCAGTACGGCGATGTGTACGAAGGCTACTGGAAACGACATGATTGCACAATAGCGGTAAAAGCTTTGAAAGAAGATGCGATGCCACTTCATGAGTTCCTTGCTGAAGCTGCGATTATGAAGGATTTACATCATAAGTGAGTTGGTTATCAAAAAGATCATAAAAACTGATTACTTAGCGTTAAATTTCAAATATACTAAACTCCTTTCAGAAATCTCGTCCGACTGCTCGGCGTTTGCACTCACGAAGCGCCGTTCTACATCATCACAGAGTTTATGTGCAATGGAAATCTGCTCGAGTACTTGAGGTGCGTTTTGCTCTTCCACGAATTGCTTTTTAATGATTTTTTGATTTGAGACGGACCGATAAAACCTTACTGCCACCAATCATCCTCGTCCAAATGGCCAGTCAAATCGCATCTGGAATGTCGTACCTGGAAGCGAGACACTTCATTCACAGAGATTTGGCTGCAAGAAACTGCCTCGTCTCGGATCACAATGTCGTCAAAATTGCTGACTTTGGGCTGGCGCGATTCATGAAGGAAGACACGTACACAGCGCACGCCGGTGCCAAATTTCCAATCAAATGGACAGCTCCAGAAGGATTGGCTTTCAATACGTTCAGCTCGAAATCGGATGTCTGGGCTTTCGGAGTTCTTCTCTGGGAGATAGCGACTTATGGAATGGCTCCGTATCCAGGAGTGGAATTATCAAATGTGTACGGGCTCTTGGAAAACGGGTTCCGAATGGATGGCCCACAAGGATGTCCGGCATCGGTGTACAGGCTCATGTTGCAATGTTGGAACTGGTCGCCATCGGATCGGCCGCGGTTCAGAGACATTCACTACAATCTGGAGACGCTTATTGCAAACAATTCACTCAATGATGAAGTTAGCAAGCAGTTAAAGAAGGGCAGTGAGAAAAAGTTGGAAACCGACAGGAGGAGATCCCATATCAGGGAAAGAAGCGACTCGAAATCTCGACACTCCCACCACGATCGTGACCGCGACAGAGAATCACTCCACTCGAGGAACTCGAACCCGGAAATCCAAAACAAGAACTACGTGAGGAACGATGATGGAGGTGTCACTGTATTTTTCAATCAACCCGCCAGCAAAGTGACTTCTTTCCGATCGCAAGTTCCATTCCCAGCTCCACCACAACAGAGCACCAAGCCAAAGTTGCTGAAGTCAGTCCTCAATAGCAATGCTCGTCATGCATCGGAAGAATTCGAAAGGAATGAGCACGACGAAATTATCCCATTGGCCGAGAAGAATGTTCGGAAAGCAGTAACAAGGCTAGGTGGAACAATGCCAAAAGGACAGCGCATCGATGCGTATCTGGACTCTATGAGAAGAGTTGAGAGCTGGAAAGGTACGTATATTGTCTCCGCACCCAAAACTATAAAAATGTTAAGTTCCAGAAAGCACTGATGCCGACAACGAAGGCGCAGGATCATCTTCTTTGAGCAGAACAGTGTCTAACGACTCTCTCGACACCTTGCCTCTTCCGGATTCTATGAACTCGAGTACTTACGGGAAGATGAATCCGGCAAACGGCGAGAACGCTTTTCTTCGTCAAATTCGTTCGAAATTAAAGAAGCGTAGCGAAACTCCTGAGCTGGATCATATTGACTCCGACACCGCTGATGGTGAGAAATAAATGTTTAACTTCATTACCATCAAGATTTTTTTCAGAATCGGCTACCAAATCCGACAAATCACCATTTGGATCGCTCAGCAAGCAAAGTACCAAGTATCCGGTGAGAAACGGAGCCGACTTCCATGAGCATCAGTCGAGAGCCAGTCCGGTCCCAATCCCTCCATCCCGAAATGCGTCTGTCAGTGTGAAAGGAGACCAAAAGGCGGAAGATTCTTCGGACGAAACAACAAAAGATGTCGGCATGTGGGGTCCAAAACATGCAGTGACCCGGAAGATTGAAGTTGTTAAGGTATGTTGATTCGATAAAACAAAACAATTGCTATTTGCACACACATTTTCTGTTGTTTTAGAATGACTCGCATTCGAATGTGGAGGGAGAGCTGAAAGCAAAGATTCGCAACTTGCGTCATGTTCCAAAAGAGGAGAACAACACAAGTCTGGAGGATTCACAATTGGACGCTACAGACACGACGAATGATAGTCCGATTGTGATGACAAAGGACGGAAACGAGAAGGCGAAAGTGAGACAATTGGTGACACAGAAGGTGTTCCCGCTCCAACATCATCGTCCGTTCTCCCTACAATGTCCGAATAACTCGACCAGCTCGGCTATTTCACATTCTGAACACGCTGACAGCTCAGAAACATCTTCTCTTTCCGGAATCAACGACGAGAAAATAAAACCACTGGAGTTACAGAGGAAGAGAAGCGACGGAGAGAAGGTTCTTTTTATCCTGCTGGATGTAACTATGTTTCATTTTCAGATTGTTCCGGTGACATGGCTCATCAACGGCGAGAAGGAGAGCAATGGAATGTCCCGTACCAAGTCCCTCCGCGACATCACCACCAAGTTCGAACAGCTCGGAACCCCGTCGGTCACTGAAAGTAAGATAGAAGGTGTGTATGTTTTCTGTTTTTGGTCCCAACCCCAGTATCTCGTTTCCTCTCACACGCTACCCGTGGGCGATTGAACTTGTCAATCTAACCAAGAGCCTACTACTGCTAATGAGCAAACTGAGAACCTTAACGCCTTCGTTATGACATGTGCAATCGGATACGAGCGCTTGGCTCGTTTTGCGCGTGATTCGTTTGTGTGCTTGCCTTCAAATAAGCGCCAATTCGACACGTACTGCGAGTGATGAAATAGTCGACGCGGTAACAGGAATATGACCTTTCATTGTTCTTTCAGAAGCTCCATATCGAGAACATGCGGTCGAGAAAAAGAGTTCCAAGCGATTCTCGATGATGGAAACTAACAACGAGTTGAAGCACGTGGTTCCTCCGAGAAGGAATAAAAACACCGAAGAGGCGGGTTCCCTGGAGGAAGAGACTGTTAGCAAGGTACAGTAGTCACGGTCCCCGAACAGAAATTTCATGTCAACGTCACTAACTTCCCAAACATCTCTCAAAATCCACTTCTCTCACAACAATCCACTTTATGATAGTACACTCTCGAAATAGCTGCTCAGCATACTTTTTTTTATTGACGAAAGCCATTAGTCAGAATGTGTTTTGTACGAAAACGATTGAGTGGGCGCACACAAAAGTCAGAAGACGTCAAACACAAATAGTCCCAGAGTAAAAAACTTCCGGTCCGCTCAGAAATGATCAGAGTCAGGTGATGATGATCGAAGAACACACCAGCTGACACCACTCAACCAACAGAACTTTCTCGTTTTTCAGGATATGATTGTTTCTCTGCTCGGAGTGATTCAAAAGGATTTCGTAAATCTGCCAACTTTGGGAAGTAATGAGTTAACAGACGAAAAATTGCAGCAGTTTGTAATGTAAGTTACAAAATACAATGGTGCGGGGTGAGAATATTATGTGTTCAGTTTGGCTGACAATGTACAAAAACTTCACTCGACGTGTTCCGTCTACGCTGAACAAATCTCACCGCACAGCAAATTCCGGTTCAAGTAAGAATCCGAAATGATTTCAACCGATCCTCAACCGTCCTGTTTCAGAGAACTTCTATCGCAGCTCGAAATGTATAACCGGCAGATCAAGTTCTCGCACAATCCAAAAGCAAAGCCCATCGACGGAAAGTTGATGATGGCGTTCCAAGACTGTTTCGACCAAATCATGCGTCTGGTAGACCGATAATCACTGTCCTTATATCTCTTTTTCTCTGTTATCAATTGCACTTCATGGCCCGATTCTTTCTCCTTGATACTTGTTTTGTAATATCTTTTCCAAATGACTTTTTCATCACGAAATATGTAGGTACAACTAATTGAAACACGTGTAGTTCTCTCCCTGAAACTGATGAGATTTGACTGTCATTCATCTTTATTTCGCACTGATCGCAACCAAACGGTGTACAACGCTCTGCTTCTTCCGTTTACTCTTTTATCTGACGCCTTCATTCTGTTCACGTTTTGCCTTAATTCCTGACACTCTAGTCCCCGCATAATTGTTCGCTCTGCATCATATTTGCACTATATACATAATCCCCATGAAATTAACAAGTCGCAAACTTTATTGCTAATGTTGTTTTGACAATACAAAGGGGTAACGGAGTGAATTCGAGTGTGAGAGACGGGACGTGAGAAAAATGAACAGAGAAAAAGAGAGAGAGAGAGAGAGAATAAAGGTGTGCTGATTGTCGTCTGAAGTCTGATGTGCGCAGTTGGTGGCTTTAAAGAGCGGAGCGAGTCCGCGGGTGCGAGCCGGTTAACCGAACCGGACCGAGCTGGCCCAAGATGCCCTCTTTCCAAATCTCACTTGGTTTGCCCAGCGCTTCTCCATGCTCTTGAGCGATGGATCGGGTTGCTGCAATCATAATGAACTAAAGTTCAAGTCTTCTCAATTCAAATTCAATCATCCTCTCGCACATCCATTCACCCTACTTGACGGCACCTATTTTTGTAGGATGTGAAGTGGATCAGAGGGAGAACAGACAAAAAGCTCGTTATTATTTTTCCCCGAATACTGATGGCTTTTTCGCAGCTCGTATTACGGACGTCTCCGCCTCTGTAATCCCAAAACGGAATTGAAAAACACGCACAAGGGTCATGGTCATTAGTAGAGCATATCAGGAAGGGAAATAGGTAGCCGATGACCCTCCCTCTGCTCACCTCGATGTAGTCGTACAGCGCCGGATCGTCGTTGAACGCCTCCATATTCAACGGCGAGTTGTCCCGAACGGCTTGGACTTTCAAGTCACCTTGTGACTGAATGGGTTGCCCTGCAATCCTCTCGCTTTTACGGATTTCCGTTACTCGGAAGCACTGGAGCCAGCCCAGCACCATGTGATACTCACAACGCTCCTAATTAATTAGGCTCTGGGAATCTAGGAATTGTTTTCGAGGTGTCTCAATATGGTGCAATTTTCTTCTCAAAGCGATCATAACCCATTCATACATATCCAGAAGTGATTTAGGATACGTAGAAAAGGTCTGTTGGATCTGATTGTTGGGTCGGTCATTTTTCAAGAAAGACACATAACGTTATCAGGCTATTCCTCGTCTAATTTTTTCTTATTTTTTATTCAGGGTTACTGTAGTGTTAACGCCTCCCTGGATGTACTTATCAACCGTTCTCTACAGTAGACGTGTACACCCATACTTACCGACGACTACGGCAATAAGTAGAAGCATGGAAAGCAGCGTTAGCTGGAAGGACATGTCGGTGCAATGAATGAAGCCTCGGTGGGCGTGTCCTCGACACATTGAGTCGCAGGCCGTGGCTTAAATTTGTGATGACGGGGATTTGGCGATATCTACTCAGAACTCGGGAGTTTCCGGCGAGAACGAGACGGCAAGAGGGAAGCGAAGGGGAGGGCCCAACTGGGTTATAGTGCTAATGATTGGAAAGTGAGAAGGCGACGACGTCACAAAGACTGTGGCCCATCCGAAGAAAGACGTCTCAAAGAACATCAACTCTCCGCATACAGTGCGGTGCAAGTTTATAAGGCCACCCCCGTTTGGCACTGCCACGTGGCGCTCGAAAATTTTTACGACCCGGCGACTTCAAAATCGGATTCAGGGCACAAAGTTACGTATGTTTGGTGATTTTCGTGATGATACCTGGAAAACTGTCCGAACTACCTCGATAAAACTAAAAATCGGCGTTTTGCAACCGTTGCAAGTTTATAAGGCCACCCCAGGGGATAGGGGTTTTCGCTAATCTGGTCAACCCCTATGAGCACAAAATAAGTTGTACATATCTAAAAAGACGTTTTAAAGCTGTTTTTGTCATTCAGACGGTTTAGGTTTTTTTCGTAAGACATGCCACATGGAACTTTCCCGAAGATTCCGAAAAACTCTTAACACAGCCATTCAAAACGGCTGGATGGTCGAACCAAGATACCAGTTGTCATCTAAAGTGCTTCAAATACATTTTGTGATCAGTCCAGCCTAAAAGAACATCTTAGAAAAACCGGAAACGGGTTTCTCATGCCAAAAGGTTCCTCATCCGTGCCGTTTCAACTGCGAAGAAGTCCTGCAACGGCATGGAACAGGAGCTGGACCGTGGATTTAGAAAGTGTATGGTTTTGGAAACTGTTGAAGAGTGCCCTAACAATGTTTCTGAGACCATGTGGCCCTCTCCGTGCATTCCGTGCATTGACACAAGTCACATCGCATCGAATGCGTCCGTGGCAACATGTCGGTCAATGAGGGATCGGCTGTTATGATCGGTTTTGTTTGTCCAGAAACATGTTTTCCGGTGAAATCATGCCTTCTGCTGAAAATATGGTCAATTTGAACGATCTGGAGGAATGGAAGTGATACTGGCACGACATCCGCACTGACCGCTTCGTCTTCTCAAAAAGAACCTTTGGAGAACGAAGCCTTATGGTTTTGAACGCTTTCTCCTCGATTGGATATTTACAAAATGCATTCAGATAAACTTGTTGCACTGCTCTGAAGTCCTCTAGAATCATCTGAGACCCTCCCGTAGTTTATTTGGTCTCAATCAATGCCGTTATTTGAGTTTGGCGACAGGGATGGCGAACATTTTGGCACAAACATTCAGTTTCAATGTCTGCCCGGTCTTCCAAAAATTCTTTTTTGAGTTTCGACTAGTCACGAAATGGATTTGAATCACTTTAGACAACAACTGAACGATCGGTTGGGCCATCCAACCGTTTTGAATGGCTGTGTTAAGACTTTTTTGGAATCCGTAGGGAAAGTGCCCCGTGGCATGTCCTACGAAAAAACCTAAAGCGTCTGAATGGCAAAAACAGTTTTAAAACGTCTTTTTAGATATGTATAACTCATTTTCTGCTCATAGGGGTTGACCAGATTAGCGAAAACCCCTATCCCCTGGGGTGGCCTTATAAACTTGCAACGGTTGCAAAAAGCCGATTTTTAGTTTTATCGAGGTAGTTCGGACAGTTTTCCAGGTATCATCACGAAAATCACCAAACATACGTAACTTTGTGCCCTGAATCCGATTTTGAAGTCGCCGGGTCGGAAATATTTTCGAGCGCCACGTTGCAGTGCCAAACGGGGGTGGCCTTATAAACTTGCACCGCACTATATTCGACTTTTGCGTGCGAAAATTGAGATGGAGAAAAGATGATGTAATGTAGGGGAAGCGTTTGGAAGATGAGCGATGATTCATGGAAGGTTGCGTTTACTAATTTTATTCCGGTCACACCGGATATAGGTCGTTTCCATTTTTCGAGGAACCGGAAATCTCAGATCACAACACAGTTTCTCGATGCGAAAAAAATAGTTTTGAATGAATTTTTGATTATCCAGTAAACCGGCTATAGGATGCTTCATTTGAACGTCTGAGCTCAATGAGCGTCGGTTTCCCGAAAAAATGGGTTCCTTCATCGGATGAATTCACAATTCAACTGCTTCTGTTTGCATTCAAATGGGCTGCTTGTTTTCCGTTCCGTGATCCTCAATCCTTGAAAACCAAACCGATGACCATCACCGTCACGAGCTTTTTCGGTTTCCAAAGTTATTGGCGTGTTTTCGAATTCAGTTTCCTCTTCACGTCTTCCAAAACATGGCAGTTGTTGCAAATGATTAAAATTCATAAATTCGTTTCCTATTCCCATGGAGATGAAACTACGGAAGGTGTGCGGAAATACGTCACCGGCATTCGAAATTGTCTCTGGACGGGGCCCGTCAGTTTGGATCTGATCATCGGCTGGTCAGAAGCTTCCAGATTTCAGTTTCACGTCACAAGACTCTAGTCAATCAGCTGTGATGGGAAAAAGTAAGGAATCGAAAGAAATTAAGGGGTGGGAAAAAACAGAGAAAAATAAAGTTGAGTCAACCACGCGGAGGAATGATCTCGGGATCTCCACAAATAACATTTCTTCTTCAGATTTATGATCCGTGAAAATTTCGGTTCTGTATGTAGTTGCAAACAGAGCACACACTGATCCCCTCTAATTCCACCAAAACCGAAACTGTGTTTTCGAGCTGTTGTGTGTCTGGCTCTGAATTCGGAAAACACTCCACAATTTGAATGATCATCGTTTGAGTTTAGAAAGCGATCCGAACAGGGAAACAATTGGAGAAAGTGAATTATGCTCGTCCAAACGAAAACGTTACTCCTCATTGGATCTCATCATCAAAAAGCGTTTTTTCATAAATAAGTGATAACATTTTATTCCCGCGCGTTGGAAGGTGACATCAGTTCAGAGAATTTCCGTCCAGTCACGCACACAATTGTATTCGTGTTGACGGAGGAATTCACAGGAAGGATGGGTAAAGTGTTCTCCTGGGGGCGGCACGTTATAAAAACTAATAATATTACTTATTACTGTCTGTTCATAAAAATGTTCATTGCTCTAGATTCCATGGATGATGACAATTCTCGAATGTCTGGGGAAACTGTAAAGATATCTGTCTAGAAGTACGTCAGAGTAAACTTTGCTGAAAATACGAATTTTTGAGGAAGGATGATGTACTGTGGTAACTGGACTTGAGTTATAAAAGTCAATGAAAAACGTCAAAACCTAAAATTATCAAAGTAATTTGAGCAACACGTCATTGGAGACCATCAACCTCAAAAAAACTTGTCGAAAATCGGTCCAGTCTGGGCCTAGTTGAAGATTTTTGAACTAATTATCGACTTTCTTAATTGTTTTCTAGAAAATTGCTTTTTTTTCATTGACAATTTAGTTTGCATACTCTAAACCACAAAACCATACGATTTTAGACAAAAATGTGTCCCAGAAATGAGTAATTCAAATTTTCGGTTCTGAAACCCGAACCCGACCTCTGGTCGGTCGTTCATTATCTGATGTTATTAAAACACATTCGATATGTCACTATTTATTAGAGAGTCTTTCTCTTTAGTTTCGCCTACCGACAAATGACCGATAAGAACTGTTTCGTGTCAAATTGCAATTTTACTTCCCCAATATTGATTATCATCAAGCAACAGCGTATTGTTAGCGAACACTCGAACGCCGGCAACTCTCTTTGTCAAATGTTCTCCGAGGGTTTCATCGACAAACAGAATGAATCAGTCGACAGAATGTGAAAACGACTGCAAACAGTTCTAAACCCCTCCACATATTTCTTGTACAACTCTTTCTTTCCTTCTCAAGAACCTTTTCCGCGTTTATTTTTGGTGGCGGAATTGGATAATTTGTCAGATGCATCTGGTCGAGCCCATAAGTGAAACTATTTAGGATAATTATGGAGACGGCTGCTGAGGGGATATGACTTGATAGATTGTTAGGCGTAAGACACTGCCATTAATAATTGTCATAATGAAAGGAAGGAAAAGGGGATTAAGTGCTCAGGCTCCCTCCAATCCTTTGTTCCCTCATGTCCTAGTGAAACTGGAGAGAAATGAGAAAAACGATCAAATCGCAATCAAGTTTCTGTTTCTCAGGTGAAAATAACATCAAATTCCACCAATTTTATGATGTGTCACTTAATTCTTAGTTTTTCAAGGACAGTAGTGATAAACGGCAAAGATTTAGTATCCGTTATCAGAAGACGAGGCAAGACTGCCTAGCATTCTGAACATTAATCTCAAAACTTTGACGGAACCTGTCCACGAGCGAAACGAAACGATAGCAACACCACACAAAAACTAGTCAATCACTCCATTTCCCTATCTTTCTCGACGTGTTTTGTATTCATTGAGTCATTTCTGATCAAGTACATTTGAAGTGTGTTATTTATCATTCTCGATATCAGTTTCCGGTTGAGACACCCGCCCATCCCCACTCATATTGTCCCCACTGTTTAGACAGGCAGCCACCATGATACATGAGACTTTCCGCCGGATCCGAACCCGAATGGAAAAGAGGTGTCCAGCTGAGAATACCACTTTGTTTCGTCATTCAAACTATCCGTTACTCGTTGCTTCCACTCGATACGTCCTATTCAAAAGAGCGTCTCTTTTACTTGTCTTTCAAAGCTCCACGGGTCTATCTGGCCACTTGATCTATCCAACAACGACCTTTTTTTCTTGCCTGCTTGTCAATTGTCCCTCGGAGTCGGCGAGGAAGAAGAGGAAGAGAAAGAAAAGTCGGGGGCATCGACCCCCTACCCTCGGGCCAGATTTTTATCTTTCCAACGTAACTCTTCCTGCCTTCAGGCAGAAAAGATAAAAAACTATTTTGTCTTGAAGTTACTTTACTTTCCTCCCAAATTTTTTTTCTAGCTCTCTTTCTGTTATCAACATTGTTGCACTTTGTTCCACATGTTTGCTCTAGTGATAACCCAAAAAATATTGAGGCCAAGATTATGTTATTGTTATATTTGTTACGCAGTGTTATAAGCGTGAAACTCAAACAATACGTACGTTCCCCTCCGCAAAGAGTCAGATTGGAGGGAGAGAGAGAGAGGGGGTCAGCGAGTGGACACAGGGGCCTCCGTTGCGGTAACCTTTCGCCCCGTCAACCCGTCCCAGAGAGTCCCTTTGCACAGTGCGTACGCGATGCGGAGACCCCAGAGAGAAGAATTAGCAAGAAGGGAGAGAGAGAGAGAGAGTGCACACCACGCGGATCGATCGCCTTCGTCGTCGTAATGCTAATAAAACAGATGGGCCGTCGTCGTCTTCGTCCGTCCGTCCGTCCGTCCGTCCGTCCGTCGGACTATTTGTCTCCTTTGCCGCCGAATATTTGGTTCTTTTGTCTGATATTTGACTTCAGCTTGTAGTATCCGTCAGAGATCCGGATGCTTTTCCTTGATTCCGCTTGAATTTTTATGAGATTTTGAAATAGGACTCTTTTGGACAATGAACCGAACCAACCAAATGACGCGTCGCATTGCGAAACCGCTTCGAGCTGTTTGTCATTATTCAAAACTCAAAAAAAATTTCAAAATTTGTCTACAACAACAAGTGGAGCCCCCAGTCGGGCCAACGACTTTACACACGCCTGGTCCTGCTGTCTCTCCTCGACGCAATATGAACAAAAGATGCAATTTCTCACTTCTCCCATTTGTTTTTCTCACTTCCAACCGTTTTACCCGTGTTTCTTTCATTCGGAACGCATTGGCGGTAACCGCAAACGCGCCACGACCCGTTGCGTGCGTAGACGTGTGCGTGTAGCGTCCCCGCGCAGCCCCCTCATCGACATTTGCATACCATTTCGCCTTCTCCGACCACACACACACATACACACGCATCAACCGCGGGAGTCTCGGTACCCTTTACTCTCTCTCTCTCTCGCTCCCTTCCTCGCTCCAAAACCGCAGAATGATCCCTTCTCCGTTTTTTTTCTCCTTTTATTACCTCCTTGCGCCTCCTACCCGATGACGTCGTGTTTCCGTTTTTGTGCCGTCTCCGAATCCCGATTGTATTTTATTTCGTTTCTCCTTTTTCTCGCTAACCCCCCGCTCGTGTAGCTATTAAAACGGACACGAAACGCCACCCTCCCTGCCTTGTTTTGTCCCCTTTTTGACGGATGTGCGCAAAAATCGGCTCACTGAACGTGAGCCCCCTACCAAATACTGCTCAAATACTCAAATACTGCCTTTTTGGAGGTTAAAGCGGATAGGACAATTTTTTCCAAGTTTCTTTTACCGCTGCCAGATGGAGAAACATCTGGCAAGTTGAAAAGCACTTACGAGTGCAGAAACGGACTGTTTGACTTTGACTTTATATGAAGAATCTAGTGAGTGACTGGCAGACTGGCGACCAGATGAACGGATATCCTTGCCCTTCACCAAGTACCGCATTAACTTGTCACTGCTCAATTTTCCGCGCGAATTACCGTAAATCCGATCCGATCCTATCCATCCCGTCCATTTTGAATCATCCGTTCCATGAAAAGGAACTAGTAGGGAAAACTGCTCTATTTCTCCATGGTGTCGTCCGTCACAAGTCCGCCCCTTTCTGTCACTCCCCTTCCTTTTTCCATTGAGTCCGTTCTGCGGCAGTGCGAATTCGGCGGTGTATGTATGTGATGCGGATGCTCCGAACGGCACCAAATGCAATTTGCGCGCGCTTTACTGCTCTTTTCTCATTTTACCAAGACCGGGACCCCCCGATGCCGAGAGCTCGACTGCAAAAAAGCTGCCGACCCTCCATTTTGCGCCGTGTGGATGGATAGAAAAAGGCTTTTGGTAATCTGGCAAGTAGGTTTAGTTACTCTTTCTTCCGCGCGCGCGCCCCGTCTTGAGATTGAGAGCATTTCGGGCGTAGAAGTAAAGGAAAATGTATTTGAATAAGAGATTTGTTTTGGCCATCTCAACTCCTTCATTTATTCGTCTCGTTCCCACAAACATTTTAGTGAGGCCCCAAGACTACCGAAAGTGGAAAGAAGAGAATTTTTCGAAAAACAACAAATCACTAGCAGTAATTGCTAAACTAAACTGAACGAAAACAAAGAGTGATTTGGATTGCATCTTCTCTTTTCCCCCCCACATGCCTTTCTCCGTTTCCTTTTCCTTTTTCTCCACCTATATTCACAATCACTAACAATCATGAGGGCATGCGGATAAACGGAAATTGTCCTAAACGAGGTCATCATCTGGCTGGCGTAATATATTTCGTGGCCGACTGTTATCTGATCCAGCTTTCTTTGTTTCACTTTCAATCCTGCGACTTGCGAACTTGCGATGATCGGCCACTCGAGACTCATGCCGGACTTCATGAAGGGTCATTGGACCGGCCCCCCGAAGAGAGGTTTTGGCACGGGAATTTGTCGCGGCACCGGGAGAGGGAGAGAGAGAGAGAGAGAGAGAGGGCTCTGCCCATCTCATTACGCACCCGCAGTGCGGTCGAGAAAGGGGTCCACTCGCGGGGCTTCACCCGTCTATCCGTCGGCTCTCTTTAATTTATCCGCTTACCCCTTTCGACTTACTTGACCACTCCCTTTGCCAACTTCCTTCCTTCAGTCTTTTTGCGGGTCTCTGTGAGTAATACAACATTTGCCTTTGCTTTCCATTCATTTCATTCTTTCACATCGTTTTAATCAACACGCCGTTGGGAGAGAATGAAGACGAGTCTTCTCGCGATCTGTATGTTCCAACACACATTTTATAGCTTTTTTCTACGTTTTCTTCAATATTATCTCTTTCCTCTCCTTCTCTCTGCCACCCATCGCTGTAAAAAAAGAAAATCGCCGGTCGTTGTTTCTCACCATTCCGCCTCCAATTCAAATTTACGATAACCTTTCTTGGAACCATTTTGCCGCCTTTTCTATCTCGTTTCGCCTCCGCCAATTGTAAATTGTAAATCAATGGCCGTTTTGTCTTCGCCGCCACCCACAACCACCAACAACCGTCTTTTTTGCAGAGGTACGTTGACATGCCGGTCAGGTGAAGACAGAAAAATGACTCGAAAGCTCAATTTCTGCCTGTCGACCTACTCGGTCCTCATACTTCTCGCCTTCTCCACACAAGCGTTCGCCGCCAACCAAGCGAAAACGAAAGCCGCGGTGCCATCAACAACGATTGCCGCGAATAACTCCTCCAATTCCACAGAGGTTTGTATCACATCACATCACTGTCTTCGTAATATTTGAGAGTTTTGACCGCGCCGCAAAGCGCACACTTATTTGTTTGCGCAAGCAGCTCTACTAGAACCTGAAGCGCGGCAAACGCACCAAAATATTTGCATTATTCAAACAGATATAATGGGGAATAATAATAATAATATTCTATATATAATAATAATAATAATAATGTATCATTTTTTGCAGCAAGTTGAAGGAAGCGCAAACATTCCAGGCAGGTTAGCTGATATTGAAGTGAATGGATCGGGCTACCCGACAGATGACGAGGATGGCGACGACGTTCATGGATCAGGTAGGTACCATCTGTTTTGAGAAATGAAATCCGGTTAGGAATATAAGTGCTTGTCCTTGTTGTCGTCCAGATGCAAATGAGATTGTTAGGACCCGAAAACGTGCTAATTTGTTCCAACTGTTCAGGGCTAGTCAAAAACAATTGGCAATTTCTCAATTCCAATTCCAATTCCAATTCTTTTTCAGGAAAGCCGCCAACACAGCCGGTGACATCGAAATCGAAGCAAACGCCGGCCAGCAATGTTGTTGTGACTGCGAAGCCGACGACAATGCTGCCTACTACAGCGGTTCGTCGGCATCTTTTGATGTTCCCAAACCTCAATCCTTCATTCTTCAGAGCTTCAAACCTCCTGTTCAGCCTAAGCCAAAGCCAGCGGCGAACGACAAGGAGATCAAGGTGGATGATGACGATGAGGACGACGACGATGAGGATGAAGACGACGATGATGAGGATGAGGACGACTTTGCTGATGAGAACATCCACAACGACGACGAGTTCTTCACCACCAGCACGACGACTCATCGCCCGATCAGCATTTTCACCACGTATGTTCTGTTCATTCAATTACTTTCCCCATTTTTCACCCGAAACGTTCGTTAATCATGAAATGCCATCTTCCAGAACGACACCTCCAAGGTCACACGTGGCACATTCGACGAATCCGCCGCGCCAGCAGCCTCCTCCTCCGGTCACCTCGACCATCTCCACTGGCCCGTTCTCGCCATTCCATGAGACCATGACTAATGGCTTCTACGCAGGTATGTGGATGAACCCATTTTCATTAATTTTGCGAGAGCTCTTGTCACTAACTGATGAGGGGAAACATCAACAGCAGCTGCAAATATTTGAAATATACATAAATCGCCCCCCCCCCCTTTCGTCGCCGGTGAAGACGAGCGAATGATTTGTTGTGATGATAAATTGATGTCTCATTAATCGATAGTGAATGAGCGGACGGCCGGCCGGGGTGGCGAGATATATAAATGACAGAACATTCCGGGCAAGAATGAGACTTGCATAAAAGTATGCATACTTTGGCACCGTGCCCTCCTGCCTTTCGTCGACCAGTCGATCAATCAATGTGTACGGGGCCTGAGATGTGCGAGTTTGTTGTCGAGCTGTTTCTTAATGACAGATGGCGTGGCCTCTCTCTCTCCTTCTTTTTCTCCTTCTCCTTGTCGCGATAGCATGAAGGGACCCTCGTATGAATGATGCACATACGCTTCCCCATGTGTCTAATTATTCTGGATGCGGAGAGGGGCTCTTCTCGTACACATGAAGGAACCAACAAGTATGAATGACACGCCAGAAATCGTATTATGATGGAGCCGGGCCGCGGAGATGGATGAGTGTCTCACTGAATGTGAATGGCACGCTTTTTTTTAGCGAGGGGAGAGGCAATGTTTGGTTTTCCAATCCAAGAATGTAAACTTTCTGGTCAGGCAGCTAAGCCGTTTTATCGCTGACGTCGTCTCCCCTAGAAGGGACACAAAGATGAAACGCGAGTCGCATTGTCGTTTTGACGTTTCAAAACTTGCGCTTATCAAAATTCGGACGGACGGACGGAAGACAGCATCCTATTCTCTTGAGAATGACCGAGGAGGCCGGAAGAAGAGAAAGACGGAAGCGAGGTCAAGGGTCGGGCCGGCGTTTGTGCATATTTGATTTTATGACATTGAGTGGGGGGCGCAGGAGGAAGTGTGGAAGTGTCCTGCCTGAAGAAAGGGAATTTCGGTTTGAATCATTACTTTTGAATTGGACACAAACAATGTGTTTCTTTTGTTTCCGAAAACCTAATTAGTGCGAAGGGAGAACGCTTCCTTTCGCCGTTCCCATCAGAAACACCTGCCAAAACATAAACATTTTTCAGCGATCGCCGGAGGTGTCCTTGTCGCCGTCATCACCGCCATCCTACTCGTTCTTTTCGTCGTGTTCCGGATTCGGAAAAAGGACGAGGGATCGTACGCGCTGGATGAACCGAAACAGGCGAGGCCGTACGCCACGTATGCCTACACCAAAGCATCGACAAAGGAGTTTTACGCGTAATCATTATCACTGTGCTGTCATTGTCATTCAAATAATTATCTATGATCATTATATGATTCTGTTCTCAGATTTCATTCCAAATGCCATACCATCCCATAATGTTCCTTCCCCTTCCTTTTGTAAAGGCCCCTCCTGTCCAAATTCGTGATAATTTGATAATATAAACTGATCTGAATTCTTGGTGCCAATCAATCAATCAAATAATTTACTTTATTCGATCTTTCATTCTGAATTAGGGATAGGCCTGCTTGTCGTATTTTGAATTCTGAAATTTATTCGACGTATTGGTTTAACAGAAAATTCGTATGTACTTATCCTGAAGTATGTGGTTTTGTTTAGATTATTTTCATGTTTCTACGTTTTTCCTCAACTTTCTCACGTGGTCCCTCTGGTTTCTGATGGCACTTATCTGCTAGAGTTTTTTCAAACTTGCCCCTTTCCCCTTCACCTTTCCCTCTTTCTCTCACATTTGTACTTTCTATTCCCATACCTCCTTCGTACCATTTTTCCATATGCTCACAATCACATTTTCTTGTTGTTTTTGACACCATAAAATCAATTCAATTTCTCTTTTGGCCAGCGCAAAAAGAGGAAAAACTGAAGCCCCAAATGGAAAACAACGAAAAAGAAATTGGGGTTTCCATAGTGATAAAATAAAACTCAAGACTCGCCGCATTTTTTCAATCACGCAACAGCACTCTTATTCCATTTTCCCTCGCTGTTATGTGACATACATGCTGAGGAAAAACTTGAAATTTCTGATATTTTTAATTATCGCTTCTCTCGACTCATCCAAATCCACACTTCTCAATCAGTGCTACGAGTCGGGAGACACGTGCATCCGCTTTGAAAAAGGCCACTTTGAGTTTGTGGACACCGTCCAATTGACCGGCGATAATGTGCCGACGCTCAAAGCCAACTCGAGCACCTCGACCCGCATTGTGCTCAGCGAGCTGCTGAGTCATTTGGCATTCAATCATAGTTCAACACTTGCCGCCCTGGTACGCACAATTTGCTGAATAATTTGTGAACCTTCTTCATTCAGGTGGTGAACGCCGGCTCCCGCGCGAATGTTCAATGGAAAATCTCTCCGGACTCGACAAGCGAGCATCCGATTGAGATTCAAGATCCAGATGGATATGACAGTCCTTATGCGAATGTGACAGTCCATTGCATTGACATTCAAAATTACGCAGATGACGCGAAACGGGTGGGTCATTCAGTCAGTCATCTCGCATCTATCCACTCATTTCACCCGAAAGGTGCCTCCGGATGAGAATCGCACAAAAAAACGTTGTGTGTGTGTATGTGAATGGAGAAAAGGAAATGGGAACCATATGGATGTAATCTAATGGTGCGTTACGTGTCTGAGTGTTCGTTTGCAAATGCGTCAAAGACCTCGTGAAAGACCAACTGCTCTTGTCTTTTATTTCGATTATGCGAGGGTGTAAAATGGAAGGTGCCGGATGGACGATTAAACCGGCGGGGAGAAGAGAAGAGATGAGGAAATTGGATTGTGAAAAGAACAGACATTGAGGAAAATAGAGGGGTTGGAATTTTTCAGCTGCTGGTGGTCCCACCGAATTACAATTTTTTCTTCACCATAAATGAAACTGTGGATGGATGCGTTTCCAGTGGCTTATCACTCATTCCGTTTGAGTGGGACTCTGCGAGCCGGTCAAGAATCCGTGGAATGTCATATTTCACACTTTCCAATTGCACCAATGTAAGCGGGCTCTGAAGGAGAAAGAAGTGTTCCCCAGAAGTTTCAGAGTTGTCTCGTTCAACCGGTACCCTCCTTGCTTGTCAGATTCTGCCCGAACTTTAATAACAGGTTTGAAAATTATCACGTCCTCTGACTAACTAGTTCCACATTCCAGTAATTTTCAAGTGAGAATCGATCAGGTGGATGATTTCATAGTGGAGCTTTCTGATGATCTTCTTGGAATCAACATTCAAAGATTGAACAAATCTATCGAATTCCCAATCGGCATTATGAACTGCTCCTCTTTGATGGACAATCCAGAAATACTCGGAGGTATGCTAACATTGACACGTGGCAACAGTTATCATTAATTAATTCAGAGAATCCTGTATGTCTGGGTGACGGTGAGAACATTGCGGTGAAGTTTGGTGCAAATCCTAAGATCGGAGTCTCACACGAAATGAAAACAAAGTATTCTATAAATTCTGCCTTTGTGAAATCCGCCAAAAATGCGGTAGTTCTATCTGAATAACTCTTTACGTAATGATTTTTGTTCAGGTGTATCCAAATTTTACTATTTCCCACGAAAAAGAAGTGGCCACATGCTCCAATGCAACCAAATTCGAAGTCAAACAGATATCTGGCAGCGGATTCTTGCCTCTGCACTTCGAATGGACCATTCTCAATGGTTCGTTTTCAAAATCACATTGCTATCTCAATAGTTCTCACAGGAACCGAAGACATGGAAAAACTTGCCAACTCGACATCAGAGAGACTTCTGGAAATACCACGTAATCACGTTAGTTATTTAGCGGTTGTCTTACATGTAATTGCGTGATATTTTCAGCTTTTAACAAGCAACGTCATAATTGTGACAGGTTGTAATCTTGCCGGAAAATGCACTTCAAGTGAACCTATAACTACAGACCTTGTGGACGATGTGTCCATTTTCTCAGTTTCTATTGACGGTAACACTTTCAGTGTCAACTAGCCAAATTTGTGTTTTTTTATAGGTTATGAACAAGAAACACCGGCTTCCTTCGGTCTTCGTTTGCATGCTAATCCAACTTTCCAACAATGCAGCTCAAAATTGGCGCCTAAAAACGTTCAGGTAAAGTCTCAAACAGAATTAGAAGTGAATGATTAATTTCAGTATGAGTGGAAATTGAATGGAGAAGGTCAGATGTATGACGATGGATTGAAGCTCCCCGCATACTCGTATTCGGTCGATGATGTAGTGAATATCACTTTGATAGCAAGATATAACCACGAAAAGACTTACTCTTCAAGCACAACCAAAACTATTCATGTACGTTTCAGCTTTCGACTCAATTTCGAAATGTGTTTCAGTACTTTGGACTTCCATTGTTGGTAACGTTAGATTGTGTAGAACGACAGGTTGGAGAAGATCACGATTTGCTGATTCGTGTGTTGGCAGTCGATCAGAACAGAAAAGATTCTAGCTTGACATATCACTGGGAGTGCAAAATTATGAATGGTAAGAAGAAGTTCCTTCAAGTTATTTTTTCTTTTTTTTGTACATACATCTAGGCATTAACGGAACTCGCAACTGTGACCTTGGTGATGTGAAGACTACCAATGAGTATATCAAAATACCAAGTTCGAAACTCGTACAAAGTTCTATGTAAGTCAATAGTCTTTTCCTGAAGGTGTCCCCCTCCAAAATTTACCTTCGGATGGTCAAAGTTTTGCCCCATAACCACTTGAATCCGAGGGTAACAATTCGAAAACATTATATGTAAGAAATAGTTCACAATCCTTTCAGAATGAACATCACAGCTACAGTTTCGACTGGAGACCAATCGGATAGTTCCTCTTGTCTTGTAACTGTCGGATCCACCCAAATACCGACGGTTTCTTTCTTCCGATTAGCCGAGAAGAAAGTGAACGTCTTTGATTACATCCGTATTCAAGCTCTTGTCAGTTCATCATTCCCGACGTTGAATGTCACCTGGGAAATTGTTCGTGATTCTCAGTTTGGATTCTTCAATCTTTCTTCGTTTCTGAACAATCCAACGACAATAATCAAGAACGTTCCGGCCAAATCCGATGTTTTTGTGTCATTAACCATTCCGCCGTCAAGTTCTCAGTATAGATTTCTGTTATTAAGTTATTTTCTGAAACCTGTTTTAGATTTTCCGCCTGGCCCGGTTTGTTGAGTGGAAAGACATTCGCGATTCGGCTGTGGGCAACGAATGAGAAAGGATCATCATTTGCCGATCTTCATCTGTCCACGAACTCACCTCCGACTGTGGGAGCAATTGATGTAAAATTTAAATTACTTGTTAGATTTCAAAAGAACCATTACACGTGACCATTCAGATAACAGCGGCAGACTACCCGATGATTGCTCTGGAAACACCAGTAACATTCTCAGTAGGCGACGGTTGGAACGACGACAAAGACGATTTGCCCTTGAGCTATCAATTCGGCTACAAGATTCACTATTGGAATAACTCGACGTACGAGTATTGGGGCTCCAGGAGCACAGTCAAATCACATCAGTTTTTTCTACCATCCAGTAAGTGAACAAATATTCGTTCAAAAAAAGAAGCAAAAACTCGTTTCCAGCAACTGGAAACAGTTCTGAAGAGTGTGGTGAACGTGTTGGAATCACTGCTCTTTTGTCCGTTTGTGACCGTCTTGGGTCTTGTATCTCCGAAGAGTCGGGAATTTTTGGGGTTGAACAGTCTGAAAACATTTCTTTGGCGGCAATGAATCTGATGAGTTTACTGAACACTGATGTTGTTAATGGTGAGTTTATTTTATTACAACTAATTGCAGTTCTTAGTTTCCATTTCCAGAAAATTTCATATCTGCAATAGCCAAAATAAACGCATTGAATCTGGAACTCTGCACTGAAAATTTTGATCAGACTCAAACCGACAAGATAACAATGCTTCTATTTGAGTCATTAACCGACTCGAGGTTTGTCTTCTGACCAATTAGTCTTGCAATGCATTTTGTTTGAGTGAAAGCGTGGAATTCCAAGAAGCTTTGAAAGCCGCATACTCTTTACTTCCTGTTGTCTCCTCGGAAATTCTCACGGAGCTCATTCATGTGCTCTCAAACTACCGCGCATTGACGTTGTACGGCACTACAACTGGCAATTCGCGAAAGAAAAGGTCAACGGAAGAAGCAACGACTAAAGTTTATCAGGCAACCGAGTCCGAAGTGGGAAACAACGATAGTGAACATATGGGTGAATGAAATTTTAGGCGAATGATATGTTAAAAGTTTACGATATCTTAATCGGAAAGGACAAACCTGTGGTCGACGTGTTCTTTTTGAATATCAATGATTTTTTGACCGGATTTTGTGTTCAGCTGGATGAAAACTCGAAACGGTTGATGTCGGCGACGGTAGTTGTTGCAAAAAATGTCATGACCTTTAGTAACGAGCTTCAGGGATCTGGTTACACAACTCTTCAAACTCAGACCATAAACGTTAACAGAGATGGATATACTGGAAAGTTCAATATAAGTGGACCAGATGGATTATCGAACGTTTATTTTTGTCTTTTATTCCAAAATAACGGTATCAGCTAATAATGCTGCTTTCCAGATCACATTCTCATCGTATTTCGAGTCGTCCTATGCCTCCTGGACGTGCGGAAGTTCTTCATCCTCTACTTGTCGTTACGTCTGTCTTGGAACTGCATGGATAGCTCACAGTGCCATGACCGACAATACCTATCTTTCCGAAGACCTTTTTACGGACCAAATTGAATTGTCTCTGAACAAAAGCGTCTCTGATCTGCACCAGGTTTGCACTAAGGCGAGAAAGTTTACATTTTACGTTATCCAATTTCAGCTCGGCCTTGTGGATCCGATTTCCGGCACAATGCTCACACCTTCCAACGGCCAGTTCTTATACTCTGTGGATATTGCAGTATCCAATTACAAACCGATCAACTATTATAGCGTATGCTAAAATGCTAAGCCAAGTTTGGAAGTATAACCGGCTTTCAGTGTTTTCTATACAATCAGAATAGTGGATGGGCATTGAGACAGTGCATATCGTCCAACTATGCAAAAACAGTGCAGGATAGGAGTTTTGTCACGTGCAATTGTTCCGCAACCGGAATCCTTGGGTAAAATAGTAAGACCTGTAAACTCGGATCTTGACCAGATTTTCAGGGTGTTCCTGGTCAACGCCCCGACCCCCGATCCACTCCCCGATCACAATGAGATTCTACTCTCGTTGATCATAGATTCAGAGGTCACTGCAGATGATCTTTCAAAGATATTTGCTAGAATTGCCAATTTGTCAGAAGTTGATCAGAAGTTTGAAGTCTCCTTTTGTGAGCATTATTATTCTAGAATGATTCAGGCGATTCGTGAAAGTAGCCAACAAAGGAAACAAAACAATCCAAGCTACGTTACGGCCTCCATTCCGAAGTGACCAAAAAAGCAATAGTGTTGCGGTTCAATCGATTCAAAAAGCAGTTGGATATCAGAAGATTTTGAATGTGATCACAGTTCTCAATTTCACCTACTCTGTTGTTAAGCGAGGTGAGCAGATCACTTCACATGTAATGCTTTTGAATAGTTACCCTTGGATTCAAGTGGTTACAGGGGCAAAAGTTTGACCACCCAAGTAGCATCTTTCACCAAGTGAATATTTTTTTGAACATGTTTCTAAAAAAGCCTACGCCAAAAATGAGGCCGAATCCCAAAGTTTCATAGTACTTTGTCTGCCAAAGTCATGAGAAAACAAATATATGTATGTAAGATTGATGATTTTTGACTATTTTACATAGTTTCTTGAGATTATTCGTTATTTGAGGGCAGAGGACAAAACAGTTCAATATTGACAACGTTAGTTTGAATCTTCGTGTTTTTGTCATTCATTTGATATACATCAAGTCATATTTTGGACAATTTTTATTTTTCGGTTTCATCTGAATCCTCAAATGACTTCTGAATCTTTTTTATTTCTGTTTAGATGAACGTAGCACATTTTTCTGATCATTTTTGCTCTTGGATGCTTCTCGATAGCTCCATCCGTTCTCGAGATATCACCGACACCACAGCGCCCAACGGCGTCCGTCGCCATTATATATACACCCTATGGGAGATTGAGCCGCGTGACCAGGGTGGTGTAGGCGGTTAAGCTTGTGCTTAGCAATCTGAAGACCGCAGGTTCGAGCCCCGCCGAGTGCAAAGAAATTTGCCTCGGCTAGACACTGATCGTGACGACTTTCAGACCTGACTGAAGGACGTGGCGACTCCGGAAGTGTGTAAACGGTTCAAACTAAGAGGTTAAAAGGACGACAGAAAGAAGGATTGAGCTCGGAAGGTAGAAGAAAGAATTCTAGAGTGAGTTTGAAGGAAAGAAAGCTCGATCCTGTGGTCTTCACACCGTAATACCTGAGTCACCCCTTTTTACTAGTATTGCATGTATGTTCAATGAAAACAGGCAGCTCCATGTGAGGACATACACACAATAATTGTAAAAAGGGGTGACTCAGGTATTACGGTGTGAAGACCACAGGATCGAGCTTTCTTTCCTTCAAACTCACTCTAGAATTCTTTCTTCTACCTTCCGAGCTCAATCCTTCTTTCTGTCGTCCTTTTAACCTCTTAGTTTGAACCGTTTACACACTTCCGGAGTCGCCACGTCCTTCAGTCAGGTCTGAAAGTCGTCACGATCAGTGTCTAGCCGAGGCAAATTTCTTTGCACTCGGTGGGGCTCGAACCTGCGGTCTTCGGATTGCTAAGCACAAGCTTAACCGCCTACACCACCCTGGTCACGCGGCTCAATCTCCCATAGGGTGTATATATAATGGCGACGGACGCCGTTGGGCGCTGTGGTGTCGGTGATATCTCGAGAACGGATATAGCTATCGAAAAGCATCCAATAGCAAAAATGATCAGAAAAATGTGCTCCGTTCATCTAAATACATATCAAAAAGATTCAGAAGTCATTTGAGGATTCAGATGACACCGAAAAAAAATTGTCCAAAATGTGACTTGATGTATATCAAATAAATGACAAAAACACGAAGATTCAAACTAGCGTCGGCAGTATTGAACTTTTTTGTCCTCTGCCCTCAAATAACAAATAATCTTATGAAGCTATGAAAAATTGTCAAAAATCATCAATTTTACGCACATATCTGTTTTATTCTCCCGATGATGTTGACAGCAATAAGTTGCATAATTTTGAGATCTTTAATTTCTTTTTTGAACTTAAAAGAAATCTTTAAAACTGATTGAGATACAATTTTTTTAACGTAAAAATTGAAAATACACCATAAATCCAGAGAGAGAGATAGACAAAAATTCGTTCGGTGGAACATTTTACATTTAGATGGTCAAACTATTGCTCCCATAACCACTTGAATCCAAGGGTAACAATTCGAAAGCTTGTCAGTTAATCTTATTGACTTTTTTCCTTCTTCCAGATCTGAATGGCGATTCAAACGCTAGAAAGATAACCTTTAATTTCCAAAAGTCTTATCTCACTCAGCTTGGCACCGACGCCGACGATTATGCACGGAAATGGGCACAAACTATGGCTACCACACTTCAAATCTCTGAATACAGATTCAAAAACTATAAAGTGTTTTTTGGTTAGTCATCAGACAAAAACTTGCGGAACCATGCGAAATCCTTCCTTCAGGAGTCGTTTACAATATCACAGTCACGTTGCCCTTTACAGATGAAGCAAAACCACTTTCAGCCGAGGAAATCGCATTAATGATTCAGGTCTTTTGAAAAAAGTGTCTTAAAATCCGTTTTTCATTTTCCTTTTTCAGGAATGTTCAAAGTACGGCGAATTCGATTTCCAGTTGTCAGATGAATCTGTACAGTCTCGAAGCATAGCTGACACCGATATCGCGATGCTTCTGGTGATGCACGGTTAATACAAAGATAATAATTGCGAAAACAGATGTTGTGTTTAGAAACCAACTCCCTAATGCTGGCGCTGATAGTGGTGCTTTCTGTTGTTCTCGGGTTGGGTACCATATTCATCTGTGGTGCTGTTCTGGTAAAACTTCGAACGGACAAACTGATTGTTGAGGTCGAAAATGTGGTCCATTTACTTATTATCAAGAAACTTTTTTCCAGGAACGCCGACGAGCAAACTTGAGTGAACAACAGTTTCAACTGCCACCACCCCCAGAGTATCCAGTGGACACGACGCCGTTCCACGTTGTCACGGACCAATATCGTAATTATAATCTTCTTGAAAAATTCCCTCAACCCAAACTGTTTTCAGCACTCCGACGACAAAGAGCAGAAGTTCGTCAGTTTTGAGCAATACTTGTGTTTCTCCCAATGATCAATCTGATTCAAAATAAATATTTTTATAGCAAAAAACTATTACAAAGTGGAATTGTAGGGAGGGAAATCACAAGGATTGCAAAATGTTAAAGCCGGAAATAAGGATTCGATTACAAAGTAAAAGGAACTCGTGCAAAAGAATGGAAATCACCGCAAGCAACTAGTGAGAGAAAAAGACCAGGAAATTATTAGTAAATAAAGGGTTTCTCATCAAAATAGACAAATAACAGGAAGAAATGGCAAATGTCCAACATCAAACGGATTCTTCGGCACACCCAGAAACGTCGATCAAGTTTCCATCTAAAATTTTCGAATATATAACCAGTCCAATGTGTTTTCTTTTACCTGACTGTACGATAGTGTCGAAGGGTTCCGAGTTGACGTACTGAAAGGAGAAAGATAAAATTGAAAACAAAAATCTGACATCAGTGAGTAGTTACGTTCTGTTTAGTTGTAGAAGTAAACAACAGAGAATTTCCATCGTACTTAGGTTCTTTATTATAATAGGGAAACATACACAACACAGGGATGGTCTACGGCTTACTCGGAATCGAAGGTTGAAGACTCGTCCTGAATAGGTTTTATGAGTGAGCGGCATTATGGGAAGAATTGAAAAGCTGTGCTCGAAGGGAACTCAGCGGAGTCATGCGGAGTTGGCAGAAAAGTTCACAACATGCGGAGGTTATCACTGTTAAATGACCGTTTTGTGTTTACTCACTGATCGCTGACGGCTTGATGTGAGCAGTGAAGTGAGAGGGAGGCAGATTGGAGAAAGCGTCTGCTCGAGAGACGGCGTCGCGTGGGTCAGCAATGGTTTCATGAAGCTGAAAACCAACATTTTTTGTACACTGTCAGAGTCACTAACCTGGCATCAAAATGATACCACTTTCGGGGGAGGAACGCCTTGTCCCAGGGATTGAGGCCGGGCGACATGGTCACCGGCACCGTCTCATCCAGTTCGGAGGCGGTTTCTCCTTGTGAACAGCTCATCTCATTCTCCAACCGTTGGCCTTCCTCAATTGCATCTTTACCATGCCTAAAACAACAAATTGCATAGTAATAGAACTGAATTTCGGAAATTTACTTGATTTGCAAATAGTCGATCATCCACGAGGTCAATCCTCCGTTCACCAAAACTGTCACAATAACAACAGCGGTTGTTGTAGCGAAAATAGTCTGTAAACCACTGGGAACTGCATTTGTAATTTGTGTATCATCCCTACTTGTCTGTTTTCAGTCGACGTATTCCTCCCGGCCAGTGCAAATGCCATAGCTCCTCGCAATCCCGCAAAAAGTATCATATGCTGATACCTGAAAATTTCACCTGACTCTTTCTTTTACGATCATTTTCCAAGATTAAATGTATTTCGAGCACATTTTGTAGGGAAAGGTTACTAGCAAACCTTTTTGGAATTTTGGGACGCCGACGGATGTTGAGGAGCCAACTGAGCGGATAGACGAACATTGCACGAGAGGCCGTTATCGATATCTGAAAATTTTTCGATAAAGATAACAAATTATTCTCTGGGAAACTAACCAAAGAGAAAAGAAGGAAAGAAAAGCTCCAACGCTGATTGTTGGTCACAAACACACTGACTCCGATGTAGCAAAAGATGAAGCTCTCCATAATGAACGAAATCATCTAAAGAAGGAGGTACCCTTTCAACACTCTTTCATCAAATCGAATTCCTCACGTGGAAAAAGTGTTTCGTGTTCGACTGTGACTCATTCGACAAATTATTGTAGGTGTAATGCGCTTGAGCGATTCCACAGAACAATACGGATACAATTCCTGAAATCACACAAGTTTAGGGATTATAGGGATTTTATTCGACGTTACCCGTTAGTCCGCACACTTCAGCCACTAAAAACGAGATGTAGGAAATGAGCACAAAAAGTGAGCTCTCTAGTAATGAATGCTCAGAAATAAGGGTCATTTTGGTGAGGAACGCGTTGCAGCATCCGATCACGAAGCCGAGCATCAATGAGCCTGAAAAAAACCGTGATTTTCTTCGAAAAAGCCATTAGTCACCAAAAAAGACGCCGCCGAAACCAGCAATAGCACTTCCGACGTCTTGAAGAGTAATCGCTTCGTTGGTGGTTGAAAAGTTCTCGATTACTCTGAAAGATTTTTGTAATCATAGTTATTCATTTGTGCACTCACTCAGATAATACAATAGCCACTGCGTCATTCAGCGCACTCTCTCCAAATATCAGAGCAAACAAATCAGCTTCGACATTCATATCATTGAAAACCGAAATGATGGTGACTGAAATTCTTATTTGTTCACAATGCTGCTTCTCATAAACTACCGGGGTCTGTGGCTGAAATGAGAGCTCCAAAGAAGAGGAGCTCCTTGAAGGTGTAGCCCATTTGGAAAATTGAAGTGAAGACAAACATCAAACATCTGAAACCATGTTTACTTTTTCCCCAAACGAACTCTCTCCGGTTGATACCCTGTGCCGAAGCATGAAATAGTTGTTCCGATGAAGACTATCGCGAGTATACTCCCAATGTTCCGGAAAAAGTGTCTCTTTTTCAGTGAGTACCCCGCGTTGAAGATGATCGGTGGAATGAGCATGTTGAAGAAGACTTCGGGAGAGAAAACACTCTACAAAACCATGATTAGCTGAAATTAAAGTGGGAAGAGACGGAGTAAAACCTTTTGCTCGATTTGTTGCTCGATTTTCTTTCGCTTGTCTGCGAAGAATCCTTCGATGAGTTCATAATGGAAAGAAACACGGGAGCCTCCCTCCGGCTTCACTTCCAGCCTGAATAGAGCATAGTTCTACAAAATAACTTTTAAAAACGTACATCAAGTAATCTGGAGGTTCTTTCACGATTGTTTTGTTCTTCGTGATAACATCAAACGTTTGTGATTGCAACAAGCCGAGCCCGAAGTAACGAATGACAAAACCGATCAATAACCCTGAAGAAGGAGCACATTGGTATACGCATAATTGGTATCGACTTGCCATAGAAAAGAGTGACTCCGCTCTCATGGATGAATCTGAAGCGGTAGTGCTTGAACGCCCACGCGGTCACCACAATCAGCACCATAACGGAAACGTACGTGAGCAGGATAATGGTATCCATTCGGTGAATATTAGCGGCTCTCTGAAACAGTTTCGTTACCGATGACTCATCTTCTCTTACTCTTACTCTTTGAGCAGCCATATCCAGCCGCGTGTTTCCATTATTGCTGGCCAGGCACGTGGTGATAAGCACGAGAAGAACGGTCCAATAGAGAGATTTCATCGTATCGACGAGTGGACCGCCACACAGAGCACCAAAACAAAGCGATGTCCGATTAGAGAATGCACATCGAGTGGGTGTGGAGACGCAGGCGAGGAAGCAGCACAATGAGTGAGGAGGGCAGAACTGCGGGGTTGGCTGACTCGTTTCGGGCCTCTGCTGCCTGGAAAACAGCGAATGAAAGGCAAAAAAAACGAATGGAATCGACGGCGAAATGGCGAATGAATTGCACACGCATTCCGAAAGGTGATGGACAACTATTGAATAATAAAAAGCGAGAGCCGAGGCCGAATATAAATAAACAAATAGAAAACATTTACATAGTTTGTGGGGAAACCTTACCTCAACTTTAACCGCCTCGAAACGGTGTGTCAAATCGAAACGACACTGCGTACACAAATATTAAAACAACCTGTTTGTTCCACTGCCGTTGCGCAATGCTAATCTACCGTTGCAAACGCGCCCCGCGGACAACCCACATCGCACCGAGGAAGGCCGGAGAGATGAAAATGCGCGCTGTTTGGAGGCGCTTTGGTACGGCATTACTTCGGGCGGATCATTGAGTTCAACCTGTCAAACCAAACACTTCAGTGTATCATATTTCAAAACACTTGTTGCAAATCTTTTTGCTTCTCGAGATGAGAATTTAATGCAAATAGCGATATAGAGAAACCGGAATAGCATTTCAAGAAAAATAATTGAGAACTAGGTCATCTTGAAGTGCTCAACGTTAAAACTCAGAAAAATATATATTTTTTAGGCCAAGCAATTATCAACACAACAATTTCTGTTCTTGTCATCATCCTTCATTTTCAGGTTATAATCACTAATTTTCATGATCAAAAAAATCTCTAAAACATAATAATACAAGCGAGATTTCATAGTTTTGAGTGGGTGGAGAGAGAGAGAGAGAGTGAGAGAGAGATAAGACGGAACATATCAAGAATTGAGGTAACAGTAGTGGGTGGGAGCGGAGACATGATTTTCAGTTTTCTAAGTGGACAGTTGATAATACTCTCTATAAGAAACGAGATTTCAGTTGAGATAAAAACGATAAGGTGTGTGTGTGTGTTGTAGTGGTTAACGGGGATCGAAGTGAGCTTTTACAGCAACACAATGTTACTGCAGCAATGACAAACTGCTTTAAAACAAGACCCTTACAATAGAAAAAATAAACATAATAATAATAAATTAGTGAAGCCTCAAAAATGAAGCAGTCGTGCTCTACAATTGCAGTAGAGCGCGATCGCCTTATTTTTGAGGACATGACTTTATAAGAACAAAATACAGATAAAATAAGAGACATATTGGGGTAGATCTTGGTTTCATATTTTGAAAAATAGGTTGGTCAGTAGGAAAAGTCGCCGTATTGGCTCTCGAACGCTTGCATAACTTCGTGTTGGTGGATCATCGGCTGGTCCTCAAGAGCACGACGACGACGCGCCTAAAAACGAACTGGGGTATGAACAAGTCTGAAACTAATCAACTCTCACCTCGGCCTGTCTCTCGAGTGCAGCATTATGCTCCTGTTCGCGTTGCGCTTGCATATCTTCCTCGGAAATCCGCGAGGCCGGTACATTCTGCTGGGGCTTCTGGATGGTTGGCGGATGCGCCATGCGGGACCCGGTCCCGCTGGTGGAAGTGGCGGCGTCCGTTTCCTTCTCCGGAGTCTCCGGCAACAGTTCATCGAGAATCGACAACGGAGCCTTCTTCTTCGGCGGCGGAGGTGCTGGCTTTCTGACAGTTTTCTTCTCAGTAGTCACAGTTTTCGCTGGCGGCTTCTCTGTAAATCACTAAGTTACAATACTGCACTATTTCATTTATTTCTGCGATTTTGTCTGTGATGCTCCCCACTCATCCCTTCCCTTTCTGCCGACATTAAACTATTCGTGTTTCTGTTAGTCATCAAATTTGTTATTGTTCTGTTTTTAGTGCATGGTCTTTCTTTTTTGATGTTGTAAAGAGAGAAATGCTTGATTAAAACCACTTATTGTCAATATTTAAAGCAGAATAAACAAATATAGAGATGATAAAACGAGACCTTCAAAATGAGTGGTGGGTGGGTTATTATAATTGTTGTGGGAGAGAATTTTCGCGCATAATATTTTAAATATACAAAAGAACCACGAAACATTGATTTGAGTGTTACTGGGATATAATTATGCAAGATGGACAGTGGGATGAGATGAGTCTCAATGAGATGCATGCACATTTATTGCTTTGATGAGTGATGATTTGCTCTCGTCAAAACTAACTTGGTTCAGAATCCGAATCTGATGAATCCGACGAGTCCGGCGAACTCGAGCTCTCCGAAAGCGTGCGAGTCGAGTAGATGGGCTTGTTGGAGCCAGAATCCTTGCCCAATCGGACTGGCGGAGTGGTCCGACGGTTCGTGGGCGCAGCGGCGGCGGCCACGGAGACACGGCTCGGTCCGGCTGGAGTTGAGGCTCTCGACGAAGTTCCACTGAAAGGGCGCTTGCCTGGGGCCGCACGGACAACGCTGTTGCTGCGGCTAGGCGGCTCAGAATCCGAGGAATCCGATTCAGAATCAGAGTCCGAGGAGCGAGTTCCGGAGCGAGATGCCGACGGCGACGGAGAATCAGAGCGCACCATCTTGCGTCCCACCTTTCTCTTAAACGGAATTTTCCCGATTTGCTGGTCGTAGGCCTCGAAACCAAAGAACTTGGCCTTGACGTCCAACTCGGTTTTTGTTCGCTCAGCTGAAAAATAAACGTTTTGATGGACTTAGGATTATGACAGGATTACCTCTCGGCTTGTCAAGCTGGATCATATCCATATAGTCCAGCAACTCGATAACCAAGTCATCGTGAACTTCATTGAAGTCAATCTCTTCCTCGCAAAGCGATCGCAGAGTGGTGACCTGCTTGCCCAAGTTGTGCTGGCCGATTTGGATGATGCGAAGGACCGGCGTGATGAACTCGTGTGGAAGCTTTCCCATTCGCTCCGACAGCTCGATCTTGTGCTGATTGCCAACTTTCTTCCGTCCGTAAATGGACTCGTATGGACCAACACGATGGTTCGGGTCGAACGGAGGCGGGGATGGTGGCGGAGAGTACGTCTTCTTCGGTCTTCCCGACTTTTTCGGCTTTCGGCCGCGAGTTCCTGGGGTGGCCGTGAACGCCACGGATGCATTTGATGCAGTAGATGGACGCGGCTTCGAACTGGAAACAAACAATTATGATGAGATTCTAGAATATTCCGTTTCCTTACATCTTTCTCTGCTTGATCGGCGATGGACCAATGTCGTCAATGATCTTCGGCACTGGAGCACGGCTGGACGAACGAACAGAAAGAGCAGGCGAGATGAGTTCAGGCACAATCATCGGAGTGGTTGGTTTGATGGTGATTCCGAGCTTGTCCAATTGCGTCAGATGCGACGTTCCCAGTGTTGGAGCAGTACTTCCTGCCAACTTTGCCTCGCGGCGCTGCATGGCGATGCCGTAAAGGCCTTCATTCATGCTGCGAAGAAGTTCCAGCTTCTCAGCACACTTCTTTTCCTCGGCTTTGACAGCATTGATGTATTGGTTGATCTTCTCATCCTCCACGAGGTCCGTGTTAACAACCAGTGTCTGCGTCATGTAACCCTCGGCCAGAGTTGTATCCGCACCAGGACGCGGGCACATCTTCCAGCGAACATCAAAGAACGTTTTCATGTCAAGAGCGTTCTGATGGACAGCTGATCCTTTGGGATTGTACGTGCAGCAGTTGTTAATCATCTGAAAGTTGCTCGATTGAATTCTTCACAGTGTCGAGTTTCCCTTACCAGATTCATGTCGGCCTCGAATTCTTCGGGTTCAATGTATTGCTTATTATCCAGCTTCTTCTTGATGGTTTGAAGATCCATGGGATTGGTGATGACATCCAGATAATCAAAAATCTTCAGTTTGATTGGGTCGACAGGTTGGTAGAAGACTTGGGCGAATCCTTTATTGCGAACGCTGTGGATCTCCGTCAGCAGCTTGGAGCAGAACTTCTGCCACTCCGTCTGTTTGCCATGGTAGCGGGCCGGCAGGTTCTTCCAGTCGATCATGGTGTTCGGGTTCTTACGTGGTTGCGCTGGAGGAGCCGCAGGGGTGGCTGGTGCGGATGGAGCGGCGACTTTGACAGCGACACCGTTGTCACCGTTCTCCGCCTTTCGCTTAGCACTTTTCGGGGCAACTGGCTGAGAAGTCGAAGGTTTCGGCTCCGGAATTTCCGGCGGCTGGATCGATTCTGCGCGGCTTTCGACGTCCTTCTCGGTGGCAGCGTCGTCTTCGTCGTCGTCAAAGTTAATCGACTCCACCTTCGACGATGCGTCATCGGCAATGTCGTCCACTATTTCCTCCTTTGGAATGGCATGCCCACGAGGCACAACCGCCTTCTTACGTCCACGAGTGCTCTTTCTTCCACGAGGCTTTGGACCCTTCATTTTTCCGTTTGGAGTTGACGCGGGGAACATTCCACGACGGTGATGTTCGGCGAGTTCGGCTGGTGACTCCTAAAAGAATAAGGATGAGTGTGAGAAAGATGATAGAAGAAGTAGAAGAAGACACGGGAATGCAAACGAGTAAGAGTGCGTGTATGATGATGATAATGAACCTTAGTGGGCATCCATTCCAGCCCCCTTTGCACGACACCCTCGACATTTTCACACATTATGTAAATGTCGTCGTTGCGGTCGTTGAACTTTTTGCAATTCTCGAACAGCGTGTTCAAGTCCTGAAATAAAGAAAAAGTTAACTTACAGAACGGGGCATTTGTGCCATATGGCTCAACATTTGCTTCTCCAGTGCTTTGGCCATCTTGTATATGTCATACTCAGGTGGGTTGAACGTATAACAATTGGTGAACAACTGGTTGATGTCCTGAAACCACCAACTCTTTTGCCTTTCATCTACTTGGATATGTGTGGAGTACACGAGTGTGGGGGACTATTACAAAACAGAGCAGAGTGCTTCAGAAAGTGACCTATTTTGAGTAGCACCCTTAGACAGAGACGGAGAAAGAGAAAGAGAGAGAGAGATAAAAGATATTGGAGAATTGGTTTTGTTTGTAGTATTGCAAAAATAGAAAATGTCAAGCTAATTATAAGATTTCTGCTTTTTCGGAAAGATTGCAGAGCCGGAAAGAACGAGGGTTAGTGAGACGGTTTTATGCCGCTCTTAACATTTTCTGAATCATAAACGATGCGGCTGTTTTCTTCTAGTTCGTGATTAATGCACAGAGAATTGGGAAGAGAGAATGTTAGAGGATGGCAAAGAGCTAAACAAAACATGCATTTTGTGGTCGATTTCAAAACTTTAATGATTTTTTAAAACTATCCAAATGAATTTTAAAGGCAAAAGAGTTGAGGTTTGTTCCAACATGCGGCCCAACCCGACCGACTATGCCAGTAACAAGCTGACCAAAACTGTAAGCATTTGCATTTAACAATACACCCTCTGCTCTCTCTCCCTTCCTTCTCTCATTGTTCTCCGCACAATACATGTTGGTGTTTCTATTGTATTCAATTAACTGGCTAAAAACAATCAGATGAGTAATATCGGCTACCGTTCCGCTATTCAAATCGTTTGTTATTACTAAGAAGCTGCTGCGGCGCCCCTAAAACCGGATGAGTCATAAACTAAACTGCAGGAGTCTTAGGTAGCGATATAAATGAGAGCCGGCCAGCACGACCCGCAAAATGAATGAGAATGAATGAAGCTCATTCTCGCACGCAGCCCACAAGTGGGCGGGGACAGCTGAAACTGCGAGCGCCCGTGGACAGCAGGAGCAAGAGATCCAGGGAGCGAAAAACAGAAAGGGCGCAGTGTCTCGAAACAACTTCTCGTTTATCATGTGGTCAGAATGCGCTCCGTGGATTTAATATTCAAGAAATAGAAGAACCGGGAGTATGTCTAGCCCTAGTATACTCAGGTGTTTTGTCGGGTGAATAGACAGGAAAAAGGATGTATGTATGTAGGTGCTGAGCCCCTTCGTGCGACCAGACGCTCATTTCTCATGGCAGAGTGACTGCCCTAATTTCCGGTCACCCGGGCAACCCTTCTCTTTTCGTTCCTCTCTTTTCTCATCATTTTTTCTCTCTCCTCTCTCCTGGGGCCTCTCATCATTTGCATAGCTCTCGATTCCACCGCCACGTCCAGCTACAATCTACCTGCTCGTTTCTGTGCTTCTCCCCGCTCTCACATCGACCATTCACCACCACCTTCACCTAAATCCGTCCACATACCTTGATGGCATCGTCGGCACTCCAATAGTAGAGGTTACGAAGACGTCTTTCAATGGTTCGGAGGTCCATTGGCTTGGAGACAACATTGTGATACTCTGGGATCTCGAGCTTGTTGGCATCGACCGGCGACTGGAAAGGCCACGAATGCTTATGCTTCAAAGCCTCTTTGACAATCGTGAAGAGGACGAAGTCGAGGCAGTTCGTGTGACGAGTTGGCTTTCCACGTGGCGGACTGGTGCGTGGCTGAACAATGCCATTGACTGGCTTCTGAAAAAAACAACGTGTTTAACATTTTTTGTTTCAGACAATGATTTTTCTCACCTGCTTCGGAGTCTCCCAAGGATTCTCTGGCGCTTTGGATTTCTCCCCTGAGGTTTCAGTTTCTCCGTTCGGTTCCTCCTCCGCCTCAAGCTGCTTGGTGGTGCCCGTCGGAGCATCAGCCTTCTCCTCATTGTCAGAGTCCTCCGAGTCACTGGAGCTGCCTCCACTGCTTTCCTCACTGGATGAGCCTTCGTTTGCTTTGGAACTTCTCTTTTTGTTCCCCTTGTCACTCGATTCAGCAACCTCTTCCTCTTTTTCCTCGGTTTTTACGACTGTTTCCACGAGATCGGCGTCAGAAGAGCTCGGCGAAATGTCATCGTCCTTTTGTGAAGTGTCGGAGCTCTCCTCTTCCATCTCAACGTCCTCCATCTTTATTTCCACTTCTGGCTCCACCTTATCCTCGACGTCCTCTTCCTTCACTTCCACATCTCCCTTTTTCTTATTGTCTTCTTCCGTCATCTCAACGTCTTCAGCTTTGCTGCTATCGTTGTCCTCTGTCCGGTTGCTATCCTCGTCGTCAGCCTTCTCACTGTCCTTGTCATTGGTGCCTTCCTTTTCGATCGTGGCTGGCACTGGCTCTTCCGGTGTTGGCTCCGATTTGGTGGCCGAGTCAGCTCCGACTTCGGCTGGCGATGCTTCGGCAACGGCGACTTCGTCCGTGTCGATGGATGCGATTTCTGACGACTTCTTGGTGACAGGAGTCTCATCGTCGTCGTTCTGGTCGGAATCGTCCGAACTTGCATCGTAGTCTCCAATGCGCGCCAAACTTCCAGACGGTCTTTCACTGTAGTCGGACATCTGAAAATATCAAGTTTGAGATCAATGTGATATGTTTATATGTTCGAAAAGAAAGGAAACACAAGCAATGACAAGAAAATGGAACATCTGCCCCTCCTCCCCTTGTTTCCCGGATTGTCTTTGTTAAACCTTGCGTCACTCATTAGTTTCTGAGCTAATTACCATAAAGATACCTGCCGCCTCTCCAACTATGCTAATTGTGACTTATGCACCGCTGATTCCTCATAAATGTGCATCAATTTCAAACGCGCTCCACTGGATTTGTGTGACGTTGACTAGGTAGGAGAGAGGGCGAGAGGAAAACGAGAGAGTGTGTGAAGGGGCCCAGAATGAGGAAAAGGGTTAGGTTGCGGCGATCGATACGAGCAATGACGGAGACGGCGAGAGCGCAGCCGAAAGAGTGCAGAAACCAGCGAAAACGCAGAGAAACGATGGCCTCTCGGTTGACCAGGCTGTTTGCCGTGGCAGAGAGAAGAGAGGCAGGCTAGCGAGTGCCTAGCACGGACGAGAAGAAGGAGAAATGAATGGCGGCCGTGAAGGGAGGCGGCTGAGGGAAGCGAGGAGGCATAGAGAGAGAGTGGGTGGGGCTTGGCCACAGCTTCGGCCGGCCCCTCGCCCTCTGCCTTGCAGCACACACACACACACACACACACGCGCGCGCGCACACACACATACACACACACGGCCATTACTCGGCCGCACACAACCCAGAGCGCACACGCGCTTGCATAGTAAGGCACCGAATGAATATGGAGGTTGCCCTCTCTCTCTTCCCTCCTGCCAACGTGGTCAAGAAAACGCGGGCCGACCGCATCGCGAGTAGCGAGCGGGTGAGTTGAGTCTGCCGCGCACACTCACGCTGTGTGTGCGTGTGAGCGTGAGCGTGTGTGTTTGTGTGAGTGTGTGTTGGGTCGCCCGAGCACGGACTACGCCCCACTGAATCTGATGATGATCGATAGGACACAGGGCGAGAGTCCCTTCGGCGCGGCTGTGAGAGCTGAAAAAAGAGAGGCATGGTGGCACAAAAAACACGCACATTTAAAAGAACTGCGACACAACACAACTCGCGTCGCCTCAGGGCTTAGCTTGTGACTGACTTCTGGCGAAAGCTTCTCGACCACAACGCCGACAAAATATTCTGTTGGACGTGATGCAAACTCTTTGGTGAGCACAACGTAACGATAGACAAATGTCCTTTCGAACTTACAAACATTCTACTGATAAGAAGCATTTTGCAATACTTGAAATGCTAAAAGACCTAAACAAGGAAATGATGTTTTGTTCAATTGTATGGTTGTTTGTTAAGAACGTTGTAAATAAAAGTATATACATGATTATATTCAATCTCCAAGACACGGAACACTCGAGGCCAGCTGAAACACCTGTTGACCAATGACGTCACGGCGGGCGATGAGGGTCAGAAGGTGTGAACGGACAACAACTGAGAGGGTGTCATTGACGACTCCAGGAGACTGTCCGTCGACAAGAACCACCGGCTCTAAATGGGCGTGTTTTAAAGCAAAAGAGGGGGCGGGGAGATGGGCGGGGCCAAAAGGTAGATGAATGTCGAAACGCCAGCTGCCGAGAAATTAACGAATGGCGTTGTCATGGAATCACCCAGCAACCAAGAGATACATTATTAAGGAAGGGACCATCGGATTATGGATCTGGCATTGCCCAGAACCAACAACAGGTGAGGGGACAGTTGCAAGACATCTGGCGATGGGGCGGATTAGCAATTATCTGGATTACGACCATCCCGTGCGTCGCAACCTCAGCTTCGTCGGTGCCAAAAATTTCTGAAAAAGGCACTTGCCGAGTGTGGCGCCGTGCGTTTGCCCCACAGGTTCGCTGGCGTCGTCTAGTCGGAGTATGAAGAGATGCAATGATAAGAGCGTTTGTTTTTGTAGGGGAGGGAAGTGAGAACCCCTCCTAACAAGCGGTATGACAGTTTTCCATGGCAACAACACGAAATGGGCAAAAAAAGAGTCACTGTGTACTGGTACATGATTATACAACAACATGCGGACCCTAAATCTACTCATCTCTGTTTGCTTTGTTGATTCAGACACGTTCACACTTCCAACAGTGTTGTTTATCTTCTCTAGAACACCCTCCGGTCCCCAAGGGTACGGTAGTGGTAACTAATACGTCGAAAATCTGAACAAATGCAAGAAAGCAACATTTTGTAGCAAATATAAACCGGAACATTTTCATTCTGCTGACTTGACGAGTTCTTGCTGATAAATTGTGTTAGAGCAAGCTCGTTCCCCAATTAAAAGAGAATAAACACTGACCTCAATGGCAAAACTGCAAGGTGTCGCGAGAAAAAACTCGAGAATAGAAAATCAGACGCTTTTTTCAGGAAGCAAAGAGCTCAGAGGTCATGGAGCATTAATTTAGGGAAAAATTAGGGCGCGCCGTGGCAAGTCCGCAAGTTTGCGTGGCTGTGTGTACACCTGCCGTCGGATTGTAACACTAGACGGTCAGGTAGAGGACCGTTTACGACAAAAGATCCGAGGGCGGATAACAGACTTTTCGACAGAACCCGCCCGATCGGTCAAGTGAAGGAGAAACAAAGCGACCGACATTTCATTGTAGTTCTCATTCACTCTCTTCCTCTCTCGTCAGTCGTACGCACAACCGAAAACCTATAAAAATAGTTATTACTTCACTTTATCAATAAAAATCAGTAACATAGTAACGAGATCATGGTTTGCAGTGAGTAAACAATGAAAGTAATCGGTTGTAGTCAAGTTGAATGAAAGATTCATGAGGAGCCGGAGCGCCACTCGTATCGTGCTTAAATTAATTAGATTGTATCATATATTCTTCCATCTCATGCCATTTTGCCCTTCTCCGGTTCACAACGTCGGCGTGTATTTGCATGTGGGCGTCTGAAATTTGAAAAGTATGTGAAAAATTTGTGGTCCGTTGCTGGAGATCAGAGCACAGCATGCTAGTTAGCATTTTATGGGAAAAGTCGTAAAACCAGTGTGCTAATGTTGAAGCAATTCTGTTTTATTCGCTAACCGCTCAATTGGGAGGGAAAAAAGGAATCATACGCGACAAGAGCTTGAAAGTTGAAAAGGGATTCTGGTTCGAAAAACCGTTCAGCTTATAGCGATTATCTCATGAAAAGGCGGTCACAAACATGAGTAAACATCCCCCGTTTTTCGGTTACGGGGGTTGTGAACAGCCACTTTTCAAAATCTTTGACTTTCTGCTCAAACTTACTGCAATGGATGACAAATCAGGGAGAAGGTGCATGTCGCTGAGCGGAAGGTAGATTTCAGAATAAGAGACGAGCCGCTTCATTGAATAAACTGAAAAATGATTAGTAATTAGTCATGTGTATCGATAAAGTACACTTTTTGTTGAGGGAATGTGTCATAGACTACTTCAATCTTTAGTCCAAATAAATAAAGTTTATGGGTTGAATTTTTCTCAGAAAAGAAATAATAGCGTAAGTCCCTCTCTTCTTAGTCTCAATTGAAATATTTTCTTTATTTACGGCTTCATTTGCAGAAAAGCAAACAGAATATGAGAGGTTAGCTAGAACTTACATGAGAACCAGAAAACATCCTTCCAAGTGAGTTCCCCGGGAAGTCTGAACACGATCGTTTCACCATGATAACTTCGGAGAGCTTGACAGTCGAATGATTTGGTGCTTCTGAAATAGTTTCAGATCACCAACACGTGTAATGTGTTCTCACTCGACAAAAAGGGGGACGATTTTGCCGCCAATGTTGGGGAATAGTTCGCTGCCGACCATCAACCACACTGAATCATCATCATGTTGGAATGAGAACTTGTTGATTCGTATCGTCTTCACATCCAACACCTGAAATTTCAGTGTTCTATAATCCGGTTCTCTTATTTGTTTTTCACTTCTATAGGGCCAGAACTAATGTTGTAGGCGATGCTGTTCGGTGAGAGGGCTCTCAATCGTACTACTTTAGGGATTTGGACGAACGGTCCGTTGGGCAGAATCACCGAGGCAACGTTGGTCTGAAAATAAAATTTCTTGTGGTTACTAGGCTACATGAAAGAGCGTGCGGTTATGTATAACATACATTTCGTTTGTGGTCTCTCAGCGACACCCAGTGGATGTCGCTGAAAGTCTTCGAAACGGGAAGAGTGAGCATGAGCGGTTGGAAGCCTTCAAACCATTGGAGCGGCTGGGGAACCTGAACCATTTTTTGAATTGCACAAAGAAGTTTTGCTGTTTTACCGAATCATCCACGGGATCGAATTCTGGCTGTCTCAAACGGAATCCATCTGGCAAGGAGCTCATACTCGTCATTGTTTCGGTCCCATTTCCAGGAAGTACTTTCATTATTCCACCCTAAATGTTTTTGTTGATGTTTATAACTATATCACATTATTTCCATACTTCTACAAATAGCTCGATTGGTTTGGCAGTGGCACCAATTTCCGTCACATCCGCACTGCGTTTTGATCTGCTCACGTTGGCCACAATAGGCGGCAACCCTTCGAATAGTTTGACAGCGGCAACATTGGGTCGAGGTTTGGCTTCAATTGGCTGAAATCGAATCAGTTCTAGAGAAAAGCAAAAAAAAACATACAGTCAATTCCTTAGTGGCAAAAGCAGACATTTCAATTGGTTTCGGCTTGATATAAAATCCATTTTCAGACGGCATAAAGTCTTCGACAAAATTTCCGGTTGGCGTCTTCGGTCCCAACCAGAATGTGACATTCTCTAAAAAAAATCAATTTGTTGAATGCTCGATGTGATCGTTCTTACCGTTCAAAAGAGATCCGGATTCAAAAACGAATCTAGTCACCATGATTCTTTTCTCGTCAACCAGCCACAACGCACCCGCCGGACTCTTTTGTTTTTTGGTTGTCGGCTGTAATGAACGATCGGGTACACGTTGATTACTTCATTTTCCTGTTTTTCCTCACCGTCTCTGCCAAACTGCCCAAATATTTTCCGTAGTAGGGGACATTTTTGAGAATTGCGTTTTCAGGAGTTTTTGAAGGACGGTTCGCACGGATCCATTCTATCAACCGGTTTTCTTTCTCTTTCTTCGACTCCTCCGTGAGGTCGTTTTTTACTAACGTTCTAAAATTGTCGGATGAACAAAACAGAGGAAAACGGGATCTTTGGGAATTTTACTTGATGGCGGGGGAGTCGGCGTCAATTTCGCCAGATAAAATTGCTGCTTCGAGCATTTTCCGCTGTTCCTCTGGCATTGCTTCGAGAAGCTAAAAGTTTAAATGTAACTCATCAGATTTTGATTTAAGACCACCTTAATAGAGTTTTCCCTATCTTTGCTCAGTTTCTCTTTCTTCGGCTTTTCCGTCACAGGTACTGGCAAAGCGAATATATCCGCTTTTTTGGAGTCTGGGTCAGAGTTGTCCTTTGTTTCTTTTTGTTTCCAAGAGTCTTTCAAAGCATCAGTAGCTGCAAACCCCCATTACACTAGCATTCCAAATGAATTCACCTTGATTTAGCAGCTTTTGGAACACAGAGGTCTGCGGTCGTCCGGCTGACGACGGCGTGTACTGGGATAAGTCATCGTGTGCCGCGGAACTTGTCGGCAGATTACGGTTTCCACCGCTTAGAACTGAAGTCATTGTCTCCAACAAACCACCGCTTCCACCACCGGTCTGAAAAAGTCAGAAAATCCATTAAAACTTAAATTTTTTTTACTTCTCCGTTCCCTCCACCAACTCCTAAAAGATTTTTGGCAAGTTTCGAGAATTGATCCAATGACGCTCCGTCCGTCAAAAACTTTGTCAGATATTCTTGTGGCTGCGAAGTCTAAATGAATTCCTCCACAGCTTGACAAATCTCCTTATTTAGTACCTGAACCATGGTCGGAATGGCCCCTGGTCGAGCTTGGCTCTGCGAGAAGATTGAGCTGACAATGTTTGAATCGGCGATTTTCTGGTAGATTGGTGCCGTGGGAAGTTCGTTGCCAATCAACTGAAACCAAGCGAGACCGTTTAGTCAGAACCGGAAAAAAGCCGCTCACATTGTTTCCGTATGGAATGGATGGAGATCCGGCAAACGTGTTCGCAGCATGCAGTCTCCGATCGCCTGTATAATGCGGTTGACCAGTTTCCCAACTGCCGGCGGTCATTGGAACTCCGTTGGGAATGGCGAGCGACTGAATGTTGCAAAGTGATTGTGACCTTTGGAATTGATCTTACTGGGACTCTGTTCATTTCCTGGTGCGTTGGGGTCTGTTCTTTTCGGAGTGGGATTCTGGCAGGCAGCCGATTCGAAACCGCATTAGGTCTTTCCGGTGGAACCAAAGTCTCTCTTTCCAATTCTGTAATCACCAAATTTAATTTCAATGTCCATCCTTGTCATTATGCTGAACCTCTTTGAACCAAGTATTCCACTTGATTGGTTTTTGGAAACTTTGCGAAATCCGAAGGATCAGCTGGAAGTCGTCCCCTTATCTGCGGTCGGATGACGTTCCCATATTGCGAGCGCGTCTTTTGTGCCGCCGCATTGCCTCGGACGCTAAAAAGCCCATAAATTTGAGTTTCGCGAGAGAAATGTTGTCTGAATCTATCCACTGGGAGAAATTGCTCCCGACAAGCGGTCCGAGAGGAGGCCCACCCCGCTTTTATGTACTTCCGTAATTACCTTGGCTCATTTTCGTCAAAACGAGGCAGCTGCCTCGATGACAGATCCTCTTTCTCGTAGCTACCGAAGAACGAGTTGGTTGCACTTGATTGAGAAGAGTCCGCTCCCGTAAGTGACTCACTTTCCTTCTTCAACATATATTCAATAGGAAAATGAAAAACAAATTAAATACCTGATAGGCGAATGTGCCTTCCTTCACTTTCCCGATTCTTCTCTGATATTGGGACCATGGAATGATTGCCGCAGGCCGTAACTGCTCATCACCAAACACATTCCCCGTATAAACTGAAACTGTTATTCATGTTTTCTATGAATTCAAATGTCCTGACCCCGAAACGTCTTTGTTTGAACTCGTTCATAACCTGGTCATCACTATTTTCTATTGTGACTGTTGCGGTCTAATGGAATATGGAAATGGAAAAGTAGACAGGAGGGGATGTTTGTTGTCCTTGATCCCAATTCCGTTTTGTTTATTCTGGATACTAAACACATGTGAAACCATCCTTAACGGTTTTCGTTTTCTAAATTTGACCCGGACAACAGGATTTCTCGGACAAGACCTATTTTGAGCGACAACTTAGAACAAAACTGATAAACCAAATTATATAGCGTTTTACTGCTTTGGCAATAAGCTCGATTTTGCAAACAGAGTTAAAACATAAAACATACCTAAAATGAAAAACACGACAAGTATCGGTTTCATTACTAGCAGTCTACTCAGAAGCATGTGTGACACTGTGAAAACCAGTAAGCCAGAAATCTAGTGGCTTCGCGAATATGTTGACGGCGACGGCGTCGTTACGATGACCAGAATTTTCGGATTGAAATGCACTAAAACGAGCGGGCGCGCAAAGATGGGCGGATACGGCAGATGATCTGGACACACAGTGTGTCTCCCGCCGGACTCTCCCGCGCTTCAGTGTTCTCTTTTCGGCCACTGCTGAATAATGCAGTAAACGATGCGGAACACACCGGACACCAAAACTTTTGACAACTTGAAGCGCCGACGGCCGACTGTATCGAGCTAGTCGTCCAGCCATTTTTTGCGGTCACTCTCTGCGAAAACCGGATAACCGTGTGTGGCGATGCTTATGGTTGACGGTGACGGTGACGCGCTCGACGATTAAAATGAAACAATTGTAAAACATGGGAGTTACATAGATAGGTCAAGGGACTCATCAAAAGCCGTTTATGGGGTTATTTCTGCGAGAAATCAAGTAACCAATACCTGTGTTTCAGTTATCTCTGAACACACAACCATTAGTAGTATAGGATGGAGGGATTATAATACCATTTTCGTCATTTTGCTCTTTTCAACACATTTTGATTCTCTGATGTCAGAGAATCAACTCATTTACAACACTTTTTTTTTAAATTATGAAATGAGTGAATTTTAAAAGCACTAAAAAGTGCTTATTTTCAATAATTTTTATACATTTTCAATAATTTTTTGTAGAGATGACGATTTTATTTTTCATTTCCTATTTTCATGTTTAAATGTTATATTTTTATCTCAATTTCATGCTTTTTACAAAATCACTGGATGTCGATTTTTAAAAAAAAAGTGGTATTATAAAAATGATGCTCAATTTTATCTTTTTAATAATTCTATCATTTTGTTTTGATACATCAAATAATAGGAGTAGATAATAATAATAATAAACATCTTCTTCCATGAAAATATAATCTTTGACTGATTCGTAATAACTATTTCTAAACAAAATAATTTCCTAAAATAATTCCTTAAATTATGCCTCCTAGTCTCGAAATGCAAAATAAGCTGTTAAATCTGTTTGAAAGTAATAAATTAGTTCAAATGCCTTTTATTTCTAGACAATTTGAGAGTTATAATATCCCAAATGTTAATCGTGAATTTACATAGAAGTTAGGAACAAAATATGAAAAGATAAAATACATTGTCATTGCATTTCAAACTGCTAGAGATACTGTTGAAAAATAATAGGTTCGACATTCGAATCAGAGTTGGCAGCGAGCCAAGGACACGCCCCCCAAACAACGTGCGGCAGTTGCAGTGAAAACTGTTTGGGGGCGTGTCCTTGCCTCGCTGCCAGCTCCGATTTGAATGTCGAACCTTTGATTTTTCAACAGTAACAATTATCTGAATGCTGCAAAATTTGATAATTGTGGGCTTGAAGAAATTTATTTTGAACTCAATAGTGAAAGATATCCATATGAATGCTTAAAAGTCTTCTTCATCGTTAGTTCTTCTTCATAGAACTTTCCTTTAATTTTTTCATCTGCGAAGTCTTTAACGTTATACATTGTTGATTCTCCTAGGTGAACTTCAGATAGATGCTAGATCCCCCCTCTTCACTAACAGCGGGGATAACCAAGTACAATAATGAATATGCGTCTGGGCTAGTCTCCTCTAAGGAATATGTATACTCCCTCATCTCTTATCAAGTCTACAATCTGACTCTCTCACAGGGGCCTCTTTCGCGTCGCACCAATTCTTTCATATCTTATCATTACAATCCATAACTCCCTTCTCATGCACTTCTCGCGATCATTGTGGATCGAGAGAGAGCGAGAGAAATAGGCCAATTGGTGATAAGGAAAGCCCCGCCTAGATGTAGATAGATCTAGATGTCGATGATACATTGGTCAGTGTGTGACGATGGTGGGTCTATTGCTGTTGCTGCTTCTTACTCTTTCACTTCCTTCTTCTACCGCCGTTCCACATCTTCAACACGTACTCATGGATATTTCTAGCTGCATCAACCTGCGATGCGAGTGGCGAGGAGTAGGAAAGCAATGCAAATCTGCCACGACCCTCCCAACGGTTAGCGAACCAACTTTAAATTATAATATCAACATAAATATTTAAGGATGGCTTTGGACATTATTTCGAATTTCTTAACGACGACGAGTCAGATGACGATCTTCTCACACGCATAAAGGTTAGGAGAAAGAGTAGAGATAGCCTCCTGCTCATATAGCTTTATTATTTCCCAAAATGGAATAAAAGAAGAGAAACTTTCAGGGTAGGCATCCTCTAAATACGTTTATGATCGTGAACAACGTTGAACTGGGTGAAATGTGTCAGGGGAGACGACTGTGGTGCAATGTGGCCCAACAGTCTCTTGGCGAAGGAGCTTACAAGGCGTTCTTCGATTATCTTCTAAGCCCTGGCATTCCCGTCGCCCTCAGACCGAAGCTCTACTGCTAAATCCAAGCAATTACTTAAGTTTGTTGTTGTTGTTGTCCGTTTATTTTAGTATTGCATTGTAAATAAATAAAAATAACACTTTTCTTGTTTATCGTTAAACGTTAAGAGGCAATGTCTGAGAAGTTCAAAAACTGCAGGTCACTAAAAATTCAGAATGCTTCAATTTGTCCCATATTATACCTAATGGGTACTTACATAACAGTGATACATCAGACAAGTTTTGGTCCGGCTCCGTGGTCCCTAGTCCGATCACGGTCACAAAATATGTCAAACCTGTAACTAATTTTTAAGAAAATGCTAGCGTCTCAGACTCAACGCCATTCGATTCCTCGCATCTTTTTGAGTATATTTCACGTTGGGACCAAAAATTTAACACCCCTCCTTTATGGAGAAAAAAATTGGTTTGTGACATTTTTCAGAAAATTTTTCAGTTTTCTGCTCGTCCTGAAAAATTGTAGCACTACATAGCCATGATTTTATTGCTGATTCTGAATCTAGACATTATTGTGTTTCTGCAAAAAAAAAGTTCACCCCGATCCCGATTGACATCAAGGGGTTTTTTGGATGAAATTCACAAAATTCGTAGTATTTTTGCATGGAAAAATGTTCGCGAACTTGAGAAAAGTGCGTTTTCTCAATTTTCAAAGAGGTCTGATAGCGATATTTGTTGTTTTCGTATACTTTTAGGCATTCTCAATTTTTTTGAAGCATTTCGAAAATTAATTTTTTTTTTTTTCGGGTCGACGACTTGGTCTAATTTTTTTTAATTCTCGAAATGCTCCCAAAAAATCGAGAATGCCTAAAAGAATATGAAAACAACAAAAATCGCAATCAGACCCCTTAGAAAATTGAGAAAACGCACTTTTCTCAAGTTCGCGAACATTTTTCCATGCAAAAGTACTATGAATTTTGTGAACTTCATCCAAAAAACCCCTTGATGTCAATCGGGATCGGGGTGACTTTTTTTTTGCAGAAACACAATAATGTCTAGATTCAGAATCAGCAATAAAATCATGGTTATGTAGTGTAAAAATTTTTCAGGACGAGTAGAAAACTGAAAAATTTTCTGAAAAATGTCACAAAACAATATTTTTCTCCATGAAGGAAGGGTGCTAAGTGTTTTGTGCCAACATGAAAAATGCTTAAAAAGATGCGAGAAATCAAATGGCATTGAGTCTGAGACGCTAGCATTTTTTTGAAATTAGTTACAGGTTTGACCTATTTTGTGACCGTGATCGGACTAGGGACCACGGAGCTGGACCAAAACTTGTCTGATGTATCACTGTTATGTAAGTACCCATTGGGTATAATATGGGACAAATTGAAGCATTCTGAATTTTTAGTGACCTAATGTAATTAGCGAATTTCGAGGTTCTCAGACATTGCCTTTTAAACATGAAAATAGGAAAGGAAAAATGAACTCGTCATCTCTACAAAAAATTGATTGAAAATGTATAAAAATTATTGAAAATGTATAAAATTATTGAAAATAAGCACTTTTTAGTGCTTTTAAAATTCACTGATTTCATACTTTAGAAAAAGTGTTGTAAATGAGTTGATTCTCTGACATCAGAGAATGAAAATGTGTTGAAAAGAGCAAAATGACGAAAATGGTATTATAATCCCTCCATCCTATACTACTATTGCCTACGAACAAGTGGCGTCTATCTCACTTTTCTCTTTTGCAACGTCATCTTGAGTAATTACGACGATGTGTGTGTGTGTGGGCCAACCGATTCGACAGACGAATGAGTGCGCACATCTTCTTTCGGGTTTTACTAAGAGGACCGAGACATACTTGTCACCAACTCGAACCGAGTTCCTCCCGTTCTTCTTTCCTTTACTTGCCGATTTTCAAAGTGGCTGAATACACAAAAACAGAGCGGCGCGGGACGGCGCAACACTTTTTTTTACGCTGCTCACTTCTCTGTGAATCTGTCAGTTTCAGAAATGTTTTATTTTTTTAGGCCCAATTGATCAGTTCTCAGTTTTAGTACTATCAAAATAAGATGCATGGTCGCAATTCCCTTCTATTTTTAGAGTTAAATGTTGCTCCACATAAAAGCGACTCATTCATAACTAATTGGATAGAAGAGCACAAATTCAACTATTCCGTCAAGGCTCTGACAAATTAAAGAGCATAAATTAAACTTGCCCTTTCATTTTTTCTCCCAAGAAAGCCTAAAATTTGTGTGGTGGTGGCCACCCCCAGCACAGGATATCCATTCATCTGTCAGGCAGGTGTCTCTCCCCCTGGCACTCGGCAACCCGGTGCCGGGTTTGGCTTAATCCCGGAATATTCGAATATTTATTATATTTTCTCCAACCCATTTTGCCGTCCAATCGTTAAAAACCTTTGTGTTTAGTAGACAATCCGAATCTGTTGAGAAGTTTATGCAAATTAGGCGAACGAGGAAGGAATTCTGGGAGGATGGGGGGACAAAACGGAAAGGGAAGAAGAAAAAGAAGAAGAAGGTCTTGTCACTTTCATTGCCACTCTCACAAATTGGAAATTCCGTTTTCTTACGGGCTGTAAAAGAGTTGGTGAATTCCCCCACTTCGATTGTACGATTTTCTGTCCTCCATTTTCGGCGGTGGAACAAAGGATGAGTCACAAAGTTCTGCATACAACTTTCTCGCCTTTTCTCTTTTTTAATCTGTCCCTCCAACCCTCACTTCCTGTAAAGCAGTGGTTCTCTTCTTCTTTAGCAAACAACAAAACACACACAAAACTGACATTTTTTGTCTGAATTTGAATTCCGAATCTGAATTCGAATTCAATTTTTCACTTTTTCAATTTCCATATTGAGGTGCTTTGGGAACGTTTAAGGAAAGTGTAAGCATTCATATATTCATGTAGTCCAATATCTTTATTTTTCTCTTTCTCTCTCTCTCTCTCTCTCTATCTATCGCTCTCGTTCTCTTCTCTCGGAACCAATTGACGAGGAAATAGCGGGAGAAGGAAGGAGTGTAGCCTTCCCGCGCGCAGCAGCCAAACGGCCCGACAGATGTGTGACCCTGCGTTCTCTGGCTCTGGCCGTGGCCTGTCTCATCTTTCGTTTGCACCCATTCTCTAATGCCCTAGCATCGATTCGGCTACGTCCGGCGAAGGGAGAGGGAGAGAAAGAGAGAGGGGAGCACTACTGACCGTCGTGTGTGTAATTCGGTGCTCTTTCTCTTTATCGGCCTGTGTCTATTGTCTTTCGCTGCCTCTCTTCAAACTCTTTGCCTCTCAGAGAGTTGGTTGTTGCAGTCATATTACTTATAACACACACACAGAGCACGGAGAGAGGGGGGGGGGACAGAAAGAGAGACACTTTCAACGAAAACTTACTTACTTTGTTGCGAAGCGTCTTTTTTCTCTTACAACTTATCCATTCTTCCAGAAAAAAAAGTAAAAAACTAATTATTTTAAATCAATTAAGTTTCAGGCGAGTTTCGACAAGTGATGAGAAGTGTAACAAAAAGGGCGTGAATTGAGCATCTGAATGTGCTATTGTCTCTCTCTATCTCTGGTAAGTTTTGCTATTTTCTATTTTCAGTTTTCCGTTTTGGCTCGGTATATTTGTATCAAATTTCCGGTTTTCTCGCGCATATTTCTTTCTTTCTCTTGTCATATTCGTAGCACTGCTTCTATGGGCTCTGCAAGTTTTTTTGCCCGCTGTCAACATGATAATTGAATGGCGTACTTAGCCAACCGATAGGTAGTTTGGATATACATATGTGTACAACATTTCTCATTCTTTTCCGCTTTCTTCTCGCGCGCATTTCTCCTTTCTCTTCTTTCCCGGAATACAACAATCCAGCGCATTAGTACACATATTCTATAATAGTTATTCAAGCCTTTCTCTCTATAATCTCATTCCATTCATCGTTTTTGCAGCAATATGAACTACAGCAATGGAAACATAGACTATGAAGTGATGCCGACGATATCCGAGGACGGTGTGGACCACGACGGTCCCATGGACGAGCCCACCGACCGCGATAACATCGAGCAGGTATTTGCCGGTTTGAAAGTGTGCTTTGTGACTTACGTACTTGGATTTTCAGTTGATGATGAACATGTTGGAAGACCGAGATAAGTTGCAGGAGCAGCTGGAAAATTATAAAGTCCAGCTGGAAAATGCTGCTTCTAGAACGAAAGAAGTCGAGAAAGAGCGAGACATGATGAAGCGACAGTTTGAAGTGCACACGCAAAATTTGCCTTCGGTTCGTATATCCGGGCACAACTTTATAAGAACTTTAATTATTTCAGGAACTCCAAACGATGACGAGGGAATTGTGCCAGCTCAAAGAACAGCTTCTGGAGAAGGATGAAGAAATTGTTGAGCTAAAAGCAGAACGCAACAACACACGGCTTCTCCTTGAACATCTCGAATGCCTGGTTTCTCGACACGAGCGATCACTCAGGATGACAGTTATGAAGGTAATTTTGGCTTCCGAAACATATAATAGTCATTCTCATTCTCTTCCTTTCCTTTCTATTCCATACTTTTCTTTCAGAGACAGGCCCAAAACCACGCAGGCGTATCTTCTGAAGTCGAGGTGTTGAAAGCCCTAAAAAGTCTGTTCGAGCATCACAAAGCACTTGACGAAAAGGTATTCGCTATTCACGCCCTCTAATTGGCCTAATCATCGTGTTTTTAGGTTCGTGAACGTCTTCGCGTGGCGATGGAGCGTGTTGCGACACTTGAAGAAGAGCTGAGCACAAAGGGAGAGGAGAACTCGTCTCTGAAAGCACGCATTGCGACATACGCGGCCGAGGCGGAAGAAGCGATGGTAATTATTCATCAAAAAAGAGGGCGCTTCTCAATTTTTTGTTCAACGAGCTTCAGGCTTCCAACGCGCGCACCAATGGTTCAATTAGCAGCGAAAGTGCAAACCGACTCGTCGAAATGCAGGAAGTGTTGGAGAGGATGAAGACGGAATTGTCGAATACTCTCAAACAATCAACAGAGGTCACGAATAGGTAATGAACATTGGAATTACCGAATGCACAAACATAAAACCCTTCTTTTTCTCAGAAATGCTGAACTCGAGGGGCAACTAAGTGAGGGTTCACGCGAAAAGCATGCGGCACAAGAAACGATCGCGCGGCTCAAGAATCAGATTTGTGAGGTACTTGTATAATGATGAATGAGCGCCCCTTATTACTCAAGTGTACCCCTTTTAGCTTGACGCACAACGCACCGACCAAGACACGAGGATTACGACGCTCGAGTCCCGTTTCATGACCGCGCAGAGAGAGTCCACTTGTATCCGAGACCTCAATGACAAATTGGAGCATCAGGTTGGTCCCCCGCGAGAGAGTCGGAAAAAAAAACAAAGCCAATGTTCTTTTCAGCTTGCCAATAAAGATGCTGCGGTGCGGTTGAATGAAGAGAAGGTGCACTCCTTGCAAGAGCGATTGGAATTGGCGGAGAAGCAACTTGCTCAAAGCCTGAAAAAGGCAGAGTCGCTTCCGTCGGTCGAGGCGGAACTTCAGCAGAGAATGGAAGCACTTACTGCTGCCGAACAGGTTTGTTTTGTTTTGTTCGATCTGTTATACAAACTGACTGTTTTTTCCTTTTCAGAAGAGTGTTTCCGCTGAGGAACGCATTCAACGATTGGATCGTAACATTCAAGAGCTGACGGCCGAATTGGAAAGGGCTGTGCAAAGGGAACGCATGAATGAGGAGCACAGTCAGCGGTTGAGCAGTACTGTCGATAAGGTACAGAGCAGAAAAACAAAACGTTCAAAAGAAACTAGTGTTCTATATTTCAGTTGCTGTCCGAATCTAATGACCGTCTCCAACTTCATCTGAAGGAGCGCATGCAAGCTCTGGATGATAAGAACAGACTAACGCATCAATTGGATGGAACTAAGAAGATCTACGATCAGGCTGAAAGGATAAAAGATCGGTTACAGAGAGATAATGAGTCTCTCCGGCAGGAAATTGAAGCATTGAGACAGCAACTGTACAACGCTCGCACTGCCCAGTTCCAATCCAGGCACTGTTTCTCCAGTAAAATTGTTCTTAACTAGATAATTGTAGGATGCATGCCATTCCATTCACTCAACCCATTGTCCAAACCGTTCCGCAGCAACCATCAATTGCTCAGCAGTCTGCCTACCCGGTTTATAAACAAACTCCGCCATCGTATGCGACAGTTGGAATGAGAAGACCGAACAAGGGACGAACTGCAGCTCTTCAAGTAGTTTTTCCCAATTTTTTTAATCTGATATTCATTCTTTTTGTTCAGGAGGACCCCAACAAAGTGCAAACTCTGAACGAACAAGAATGGGACCGTCTCCAACAGGCACATGTGCTTGCGAACGTCCAACAAGCATTCTCATCGTCTCCGTCGCTGGCTGATGTCGGTCAGACAACCCTTCCACGTCCGAATACCGCCGTACAACACCCACAAGAGGAAATGATGGCCGGAGGGATCGGCAGCGGAATGCAGGGCGGACAGGATGCTCATATGCTGGCGTCGATGTTGCAGGATAGATTAGATGCGATCAATACGGAGATCAGGTTAGTGTCCAGACAGACGATATTATCAAACGGACGGTTTCAAGGTTGATCCAACAAGAGAAACATCACGCGGAACGGGTTGCCGAACAATTGGAAAGATCGAGTCGCGAATTTTACGATGATCAAGGAATCTCAACGAGAAGCTCTCCACGAGCAAGTCCCCAGTTGGATGCAATGCGGCAGCACAAATACGCCACGGTTGGCAATAATTCAGACTTTTGTAATTCAATTACCCCGGATTTATCTTTCAGCTCCCCGCAAATGTCACCGGAGACCGACGTTACGACATTTATGGTAATCCTCAGTATGTGGATGACCGTATGGTTCGGGATTTGGACTACGAGCCACGGCGAGGAGGGTATAATCAATTTGACGATGTGAGTTGTGCCAAGCCGCACGCAGATGATTAATGTTTGTTTCTTTGAAGATGCAGTACGAACGGGATCGATTGAGTCCCGCTTCCTCCGTCGCTTCCTCGACAGATGGCGTTCTGGGCAAGAAAAAAAGATCGAATAGCTCGAGTGGTCTGAAGACACTGGGGCGGTTCTTCAACAAGAAGAAGAACTCGTCAAGTGATTTGTTCAAGTAATACTGAATTCAAGTGTAGAGTATTTTCCAACTTCCATTTGACTTTTCAGAAGGAACGGAGACGTTTATTCCGACGGAGAGCAATCGGGCACTGAAGGCAATCAGAAGGCGGACTATGACCGCCGGAAAAAGAAAAAGCATGAGTTGCTGGAAGAGGCGATGAAAGCAAGAACTCCATTTGCTCTCTGGAACGGTCCCACAGTTGTCGCCTGGCTGGAATTGTGGGTTGGAATGCCTGCGTGGTACGTGGCTGCCTGTCGGGCAAACGTAAAGTCCGGAGCCATCATGTCAGCGCTGAGCGATCAGGAAATCCAAAAAGAGATTGGGATTTCGAACCCATTACACCGACTGAAACTGCGACTGGCCATACAGGAAATGGTGTCACTGACTTCTCCATCAGCCCCACGAACAGCACGATTAACACTTGCATTCGGAGACATGAACCACGAGTACATTGGGAATGACTGGCTTCCGAGTCTCGGTCTTGCCCAGTACCGATCGGCGTTCATGGAATGTCTTCTGGACGCGCGAATGTTAGAACACCTCTCGAAACGCGATTTGCGAACGCACCTGCGCATGGTCGACACTTTCCATCGTACAAGTCTCCAGTACGGAATCATGTGTCTCAAGAAAGTCAATTATGATAAGAAAGTGTTGGCGGATCGACGAAAGGCATGCGACAATATCAACACAGGTAATCGAATCATTTTGTGACGCACACGAAACAATAACACTCGTTTTATAGACTTGGTGGTGTGGTCAAACGAGCGAGTTCAGCGATGGGTTGAGGAAATTGGATTGGGGTCATTTTCAAGAAATTTGGTGGATAGTGGAATCCACGGAGCGCTGATTGCAATGGATGACACTTTCGACGCTTCCGCTTTCGCGTACGCGCTGCAAATAGGATCACAAGATGCTTCGAACCGACAGGTATGGATTTATTTCCCGATAACTTTGAAATAGTCGATTGTTTCAGTTATTGGAAAAGAATTTCATCGCCCTTGTTAACGATCATAGGCAACAAAGAAGTGCAGATCCACACCCGGTAATGCCGTGAAAAGTCTTGCCGTTCCAACACGTTCCAACCAACATAACACGTTTCCGATTGACAATTCCATCCAGTTGCTCATCAACAATCGATCTTCTTTTCTAATTTTATTGCTCAATGACTTGCTTGCTCTGAAGTGCTAACCAACCAATTCTCTTCCGGTTATTCTCCCTCACAATGTCTTGATAATGTTCATTCATAAACAAAAAATAGTCGCCAATGTCCCATGTCTCCCCAGCTTACAACTGTTTTGCAACACTGGTAGAGAAGCTTGGCCTGTTTGCTCTAATTCTTCTGCAGTATTGTTTGATCTCCTCTATGTGGTTTGTAAAGTGCAAATCAAAACTGAAAGACTGTGGCTTACAGAAATGTGGAAGCTCGCGTAGGACAGACTCCGTAGCCAAGTCCTACGAGTTCCACCTGTACACCTGATTAAGCCTCTCTCTCTCTCTCCCTCCCTCTCTCCCTCTTCTCGTTTGTGTCTTTCCGATCTTGTGCTAGTCTCTATGACCTCCTCACCCGCTTCTGCTTCTCATCCTATGGTGCATCGCTTCTTTCTAGTCCTTTGAAACTTCTTTTCTTCATTTTCATATCTCTATTTTTTTTCCTTAAATTACCGTTTCAATATCCAACCCCCATCACATTTCTTCTATTTAGGAAATTTTTTGAAAAGCTTTTATGTTTTCGCGAGGTTCGTCATAATTCAGTTCCGATTATTATTGCATTGATTATTCATATTAATAATTATTCCTCAAAACATTTTTGATCTGTTCAGTTACTGCTGTACGCGCGCATTTATCTAATTTCCAGGTTCACCCCTAGGTAACTCGAAAAAATACAAAAATAATTAACTTATTTTATTATTTTTTGAGCACATTTTATTTTGCCTTATTATTGTTTATGACTCTTGACAAAACACATTCCGTTTGTACTTTTTCTTTGAATAAAATAAAAAATTTTGATGTGATCTTAGAAACATTGAGAAAATGGGGAAATAGAACATATCTACACCGGTTTGGAGAGGAAATGAAGAAAGGAGGAAAAATGATAGAAAACTATGGAAAGAGGTAGCCGTATAGCTGTTGAATCGGGGTTGGAAAGGGAAAGAAAAAATAGAACTGGAACTTTGGGGTCTATAATAAGAATAACAATGCGTAGTACATTAGAAATGCCGTCCCAACGCTCCAAAATCCATTTGCTGCTTCATTCATCACAGACAGAATCTCGTTCTCGTCAATTTCCTTATTTGAAGTGTACAATCGTACTGGATTCAACTGGCTCGCCGTCTGTAATCATGTTTGGTTGCCGGTCCCTCTGGTCACATTTTGAAAAGAGGAAGAAGAGATTACATGATTTATGAGTCGAGTACTTCTCAAGACAAAAATATTCCCCCATAATTCTTCTCTTCTCAACGACACTTTTTTCGTGAAAAACATTTTCCCAACAAGTTCACACAAAGATGGGGATTCAAGGATTCAGGAACTTAGGGACTAACCTGTTTGGTGCCGAGAGTAGCCGCTTTCGGGCGTGGGTCATCTGTCCCCTTGACCAAATGATGGAAGTTGCATAAATGACTATCACAAATGCAATGTTTTGCAACAATCTCCGAGTTGTTTCCTTGAGTTTCGACTGTGCATCCAACACGGACTTTCTGAAAATGTTTAGTTGACCCTAGCCGTATTGCGAAATCTGATTCTTACATCGTCTCCGTTCACTTTGATGCATCCGGCTTGCAACTCGAATCGTGGTCTAGCAGCTCCAATGAACTCATCATGATCTTCATAGTTGTGCTTGAAATCCGCGCTCTCCAATACAATCTCAGATGTTGTCAAAGAAATGAAACAATAGTGTCCTTCACAGGTTGACGATTTCTTGAACACTTCTTGTCCGAAGGGTTTGTAGGCTTTGTGCATCAGTGCATAGCAATAGTGAAGATTATTGTCTTTCCTCTCGATTACATGCTTTTTCTGTAAACAAACCCTTGGTTTTGGTTTTGGTTTCACGGGACCTGGTAATTGAAGGTTTTGTTAAACTCATTGCAGAGGCCAGAAGGGTGTGTGCACACGCAACCATTCATCACGTTCGACGCGCTGGATTCATATCTGAACCAGAAATTACTTGTGTGCTTTTGGCTGGGGACTTTCGGAAAACCTTGTGCACAAATACTCTTCTTCATATTCTTGATAATCGTCAACACGCAGGAAAGATGGTAGCCGCGGATACCCCAGTCCACATCCCTGATTATCAAACATTATCCTTCCTTACTATCATTCCTACAACCACACCTGCTCCTTCCCGTCAAAATCCACAACACAGTAGTTTCCACGACATTTGGTCGAACATCCCGAGTCGCAATCCTCACCATGACGGGAAGTGCAATGACAGCATTCAACGGACGGAAGGCGCGTCGGAATGTAGCTGCCCAACTGCAAATTCAATTAGTTTGGACCCTTTCGCTCGAAAGTTCGACACACTTTCAATGTTCTAAAATTAACTTGGAAAAAAAACAAGAGTGGTTTTAATGAGCTGAGCGGCTATGTAATCAATTTTCATTTAATGAAATCCCTTCTCCATTTTTTTCATAAAAAACATTTCTTTGTACCTTGTGCCTCGTATTGCATTGATCCTGATCGCAAAAACAGTGTATCGTGTCCATATTGCTCGCATATTGACATCCCCGCTGTCCGGCGGGGAAATCCGATATGCAACCTTTCTAAAACATCAAGATCTTGCTTATTCATGAGCACAAAAAACGAGCTCTCGAGTGCTCACCTGCACAATAGCCGTTGATTCGTCGGCGAACAGCTCGACTTTTGCGAAACAGGCATTTGCGGAACATTGCTCATTAGGAGGCGATTTGCAATCACAGTTTACCGGATCCACCTCAAGAAAAATATGTAAAAACACTTGAAGACATGCTTTCTACTACTCACTTTCCCGTTTATAGTTTTGCAATACGTCAGACATGAGTGGCATTTGATTGTAAACACGGGAACCGTCAAAAAAGTGAAAAATGCAAAGGAAGCGAGAAGAATCATTGCTCTGAAAACAAAATGGAAAATAAAAACATAGTGTAATTGTGTTAGCGAGCCATCGTTAAATAATGTATCGAATCGGAGGACCTCTTCTTAAATATTAATTGCGAATAAAGGGAGACTCTACTATCAAAAATTCTGAAGATGGGACGACGGGACGATGGGACGCGATGCAATAAATGTGTTAGTTCGTTAGTCGGACGTTAGTGAGTTGCAAAAATGTGTGAAGGCAATTAAATTGAGTTAGGATCGCCCGAAAAACGAGTTTAGACAGGAGAGACCAGGCACATGCACTTTTTCGACGTTAACTTGACAGCTTGAAGGTACGATCGAAGAAGGACAGAAAACAGAAAAAGACGATTCGAATAGGCTATTCATGTGGAAAATGATTGGTTTAACGGGCAACCGAATCACCGCTTCCTATCGTTAAAACTGCCCGATCAATCTTGGCATATTATGCAAGGCTAAGAGTGACACTTTCTCTCCTATTTGAAACGGGGGACATGGAATGTTTTTTCTTGTTCTTCTTCTTTTTCCAGAAAGTATGATAGAAATGGTGGAGATGGTGAAAAATGATATGACCTCTTCTTCATAAAGAAAGAAAAATAGGAAGAGGTTGAGGTTATCGGCTTTCCATCTTTTTGAAAGCTTTCTGAGTAGAGTAGAGTAGACCCCCTCCCTGCCTTCTTGCCCATATAAACATTTTATAGATAATAAAGTAGTATGGATATGCCACCTAAGAAAGAGAAGACGGGGAAAGAGAGAGGAAGAGAGGGGGAAATACGAGAAACTACTTCTCTGTGATATCTTGGTTTTTGGGAGGGGAGACACAAAGGAGACACTCGCTACTTGTGCGGGGGCTCGTTTAAAATTGAAACACTGAAGACGTGGGGGTAAGAGAACATAAACATGAAAGATTACGACGACAACGACGCGGCGCTCGGAGTCAAATGGGGTAACACGCGTACGTCTCATTTCCTCGGTGTCCAGCCGGTCTGACGCGCAGAGCAACTGCAAAACGATCCTCTTTTGTTGGTTCGCCAGCCAACACACTTGTCAGCGAGACCTTTCGGTAAGAGCGCCAGTTGGGGTGGGGAGTAATGAAATGTGGATGGAGATTGGATTAAAAAGGATAAAAATGTGTCACTTTCAGGTCGCCAGTTTTCTGCTTATTCTTTCTCACATAACAACTCAAGTGCATCACATCACACTATATACACTAGATTTCCAATTTCACATATGAAAGATGAACATGTGGTTGTTGGGATATACTTTTCCTTGACGGCCGGATAAGTCTTCTGAGGGTTGTCGCCGAGGGGAGGGGCTGGGGCGAGGGATTCGCTTTATTGCGTAGTGAGACACCAGAGGAAAATCCGCTGTTGTCGCCGCGGATTTCCCTCACGCATGCGCAAGAGGACTGAAGTTGGCATGGAAAATGAGAAAACGCTCACTTTAGGTTACGGTAACTATCGTAATACTACAGTAATCCTCATTAAATTTTTACTGTGACCTATCAATACTTCAAAAATGTTACCATGAAAGGAACACGGTCTCGATCTGTCCATTCTGAAAAAGATGTGCAAAAAATAGGAGTACTGTACCTACTGTACTACAGTACTATTGTGAAGCGCTCCGAGAGACATCACGATGTGCCAAGTATGGGACACATCGGTCGGGGGGTCACAAAGTTATTCATGAGAAAAGCTTGCACAGACGCCCAAAACCTCTATTCGTTTAGTAAGAAGAAAGATCTATCTTTGGTGCATCCCGAGCCCCAAATCTCCACAAATAGGCGGCACAAGAGCCGTCTCAAATTGACATTTGTGTCAATCTTTGGCAGAGCAGAGAAGAAGAAAGAGAAGAGGAACGAGAAGGATTGGGATTTGCTTTTTGAGCAGTTGATGACAAGTGAAATGTTATTTTTACTCCAATTATCTTTGCCGCGGATTTTTCTCTGGCACGTTACTAGGGCAACTGAAAAAAGGAGACAAAACGTGTCTGTCATGTCGTAGAGAAATTCAAAAAAAAGTGCAATGTGATTCATCAAAGTGAGGGACAGGGACAATGTAAGAAACAGATTTCTGGGCTCAAAATACAAATAAACATGTTCAGAAAGTTCGTGTTGGATGCACAGTCGAAACTCAAGCTTCATTCCAATAACCGTGGCCGTCGTGGATCATAGTATTCGACTTCGTTGACAAAATGAAACACTTTTTCTGCTGACTTCTGCAACTTTTTACTTGTTAGCATAAAATCAAACTTTGAGCACTTTGCAGAATGTCATTTCATTGCGAATATCCAGTTTTACACGATCAAAGTATAAGTAGAATATGGGAAACGTGGAAAATATCACAATAACTGAGAGAATGGAAAATGTTGCTGCAAAATGAGAATTTTATGACTTTCATTTTACAAAAAAAATCATAACCTGATAGAACTAATAGAGATTGATAGGCTGCTTTTCTGGAATCGAACATTGAAACGAAGCGACAGTTGGACTGATAATAATATGATGGCAGTTGGTTCGAATGAATTGTGGAAGTGTTAAAGAATGGAAAACTTATATCAGAACACTTTCTTTGAAGTCGTATTGTCCCCATTGTTTGGCGGCGAAACAGGCTTGCAGCTTCTCCCTGTACTTTGATCGCTCCTTCTCGCTTTTCAGTTTCCCGTCAAATGGCAATGCCTCCACAGACAACTTGGTTGCGATGGCATTTTGAACCCGTTTAGCGAATTCCTCGTCCGTTTCTGATTAAAAAACACCAGTAAGTTAGGCAGAAATGTATACCTGTATCGAATTTGAGCATGGGTTCCAAGTAGCAAATATCAATAATTGAACACCATGACGCCATCAAACGGACCAGATACGGTAGGTAAGTGTTTTCAGCCCAGAATGCGTTTCCAAATCTTATAGATTAATTGATAATTCAAAGCCGAGCAAGCGTCTTCACCTTGTGTCCTGTTTCAGGGCGATAGGGTAGATGGGCGCGTGTCCATCGAAAAGACCTTTTCTGAACTGTAGCACGGCCTTGCTATTACTGCAGTATCCTTCTGGAAACAGGAGAACTGGGTACGCACTTTCATCCTTCTTCTTGGAATGTTCCACAACAGCGCGTTGAAGTGACATTCTGTCGTTATCACTGGATCGGTTAATGAGGAGAAGCGGTGTCAATATGCCACCGTACTTAATAATGCAGCTGAGATATCCTCCATGCGTCTGCCCAGTGATTGTGTAACCCTTTCCATCATAATCACACCCCGCGTAGATAGTCATTATATCATTCGCACTCAGATGGTTGGCAACCGCCACTCCTGTAACGACTTGAGTGTCATAAACCTGTCAAAAAAGAAGTCACCTGGGAATTTCGGACGATTTTTCTTATCATGGAAGTTGAGAATGAGACCAGTTGAAATACTGAATAGCTTGGCGAATGTGATAGCGCAATAACGGACTGTAAAGTTATGTTCATTGCTTGAAACGACGTTTTGATCAACAAACAGTATTTCTGCTCAGCGTTCAGAAAGACGCATGTCGTAGCAGAAGTTATCAGAAAGACTATTGCGGCAATCATGAGAGCTACTCTCAACGGAAACAAGAACCCCCATCGGAATGCAAATCCGATCAGGTAGAAAGGCACATTGGTCCTTTCTTTGGGATACCGAAGAAGTGAAGCCTCTTCCTGTTCAATGACAAATGGACGGGTAAGATCGTCCTGCAAAGTAAACGTTTGCCTTATCATCAAACCTAAAACTTGAAAGTGTGAACAAGAAATGCCCTCTTATCAGTTTTAAGCGTTTTTCTTAGAACCAAACGCGCCTGAACAATCGACTGAATGCCGAGGCAAAAAAGGTCAGAAGAAGCTTCAAATGGATGATGATAGTTGGCTGAAAACTTCTTTCAGAATAAAAACAATTTTGATCTGGTACCTTGTTGGACGTGGTTGGTTGTCAGAAAAGTCTTGCTACCAGGTCTGCTGCAATCGTTCTCTTTCTCCTTCCAACCAACAATACTTCCTAGTAAATCTTCCAATATCTTCACGAGAGCTATAGGTATCAAGCCTGCAATGAGATATTTCCTAATGATTAATCGCTCTATCCCTCCTATACTTTGTTCTTTCTCTCTTCTTTTTAAAAGAGAACTGAAACCAGAATCGCTGACAAGTGATAAGCAGAAAGAGATATCACAAGAATTTGACATATTCTTCAAGTTTTCCCCCAACTTACCCCAACTTCTTTTGAAGAATGTAAGCATAAGAGTTACAGAAAAAATAAACGTGGCTACATAGAACAGTGATACCATTGTCACACAATGAACTGAGTGAATGAAAGATAACACTCCCACGAAACATGAGGGAGCTAAAATGGGCGGGGCAAAGAGAGGCATGTCACCTGTTTATCGCATGATTATCAAATTGAGAACGCAGTTGTATCGCTTCCTGATGTACTTTAGTGTAAAAAACCATGGACCAAGTACTAGGAACAGCAGCATCAGTTATTGATTTTGATGTTTACAAATTCTCCAATCGCTATAGTTTTCATATAGAAACATTTCGAATACTGACTTGGCTGTAACATTTTACAAGAGAGAAGTCTGCTATTGTAATTTCGGGATCATCTTAGTGATCATCCATCTTTGCGTTTGATCGACGATGGAGGCGGACCTTTCGCAACTATGTCGAAAGGAGGAAGAGAGAGAGTTCGACTTCTTGTATAGCAATAACTTCGGAAGGAAGAAGAGATAGATATGGTTAATGAACGTTGTGCTCGGTTTATATAGTGATAGTGTAATCCCGCCCACTAGGCCGTGCTTCACCGCCACCACGCCAACTTTAGGTGACGATCACAAAAGCTGGAGGAGGCGGGACCGCACAAATTTCAAATAGGGCCAGGCAAATGTACTATAGTACTAGTGTAGAACAAGGTTCCTCTTAAAAAAGAAGGATGTCCTCTGAAAAATGTGTTCCTGGTCGGACTTCTTGTGAATAGATGATGAAGACCGCTCTAAACTAGTCTGAGATGGGTCTTTGGCGGCCCTGGAAGTGATTTCCAGACCAATGTCCAAGAGAATGTGATAATCAGCTGAATTTCAGCATCAACTCATGTAAGAAAATAAGAAGGTTGAGATTTGAAAATTGCTTATTTTGAAAGGAAATTTTTCAAAATCGTAGAATAATCGGGAAAATTTTACAGAAAAGTATTGAGATAAGAACAGGCTCACTAAAAAAAATCACTAATTCCTTGAGGAAAGAACTCCTGTACTTTTTAGACAGAATTTACATATTGTAATCGGTTACAATATTTTTCCGGCATGAGACAAAAAAGTGGTTACAGAGCTCAACTTGAGTGTCAAAGTAAAAATTTTCAAATTTCAACCTTCTTATTCATATATATATAATATATTCTAGCTCAAATTCGGAGACAGTAATAATTTTAAAAATGCATGAAGACATGACCTGAAAAATTAAAAAAATTTCGCCACCGGCGGATTCATTTGGTCAGTCACACAAGATTCGCTTTGCTTCTATGTTTTGGTCAGTAAGCCATGGTTTGATAGTCTAGATCTCTGCATTGAGTATGCGCCTCTAGTTGTAATAATACCTGGAATCCATCCAACGTGAAAAAATCCAAAAATTAATGAAACTTTCTGTTCAACTTGATCGATAGAGCACACTTTTCCGACCTCGTTTGCTCTTGGATTCGCTCTTATTGAAACACAGAAAACGGTTGTGTGCAGTTGCAAAGCCTCTTTGCCTCATTTCCGCGGTTAACACACCCCCTCAGCGCTTGTTGTACACACTTTTATCAGTTATCAGCACTGTCTTCTCCACCCAAACAAGACGATTGTATTATACAGAAGAAATCGATCCTAATGGTATTTCTCTTGGCTTTATTCATCCTTAGTTCTACGTCATTTTCTCATTCTCTACTGAGCTCTGCAACCAGTGCACATGAATGTGTTCAGCTTCTTTTGAGAGAAAAGCCAGTAACCCCAAGTGTGAAGATTTCAAAATTGTTATGTGTTTAATTTTGCTGATTACAGAAATCAACAAGCGGTGAGTATTATTTAAATGCAAGAGTTCATGATCGACTCAGATTCAATTTCAACTCATTATGTGATCATCGTGAGTCCACATTTCATTTGAAAATCATTGCAACTTTTAACAGGCATAATTTGTGTCGCCTATAACACATTAACTAAAATTTCGAAAACACTGACAACAGACGGTGCGGATATTGATTACTACGTTGAGGTATTCCCTTTCTGTTTGAACATCGATTAAATGTTTAACTTACTGATAGGGTAATTCTCGCGGTCAAGTCAGGTGCGCCTTCACAAACACTTCCACAGAATTGCTATCATTCCACTTGTTCGTAGATAGTGAGTGTTTAGACAAGAAAAATGTAATTTTACAATACTCGTACTCGTAGATGGAGACCAATTCTTTACGGAAATGGGAGTTGCTGATAGAGGAGAAGATGGGGTTTGGGTCGCGTGCCTCGGCTCATACTTCACAACCGATGTGAAATTGCTGGTCAACGGACACTACTCGGATGCTGTCTACGATCCATTGTTAGTGATCACTCGGGAAACTAAATAGTTTTCAATTGTTTTATTTTTCAGGCAAGGGTTTCGACTAAAAGAAGGGAATAGAACTGCAAACAAACTGTATCAATGTGAGAAAGACAGTGAACGGAGGAGCGCAACATTCATCGAAGATAATAGAGTGTTTGACGCTTTCGGAAACAAATTCAGAATGACGATGGTTTGGTTCACATTCTAAACGTGAAGACGGTTTGATTTCAGGAGACATACATGTTGAAAACTGAAGTTCGATGCATTGTGGAAACGGATCCAGAGTTGCCAAACGAGAATTACACATTTATTCTTGTGTGTCCCAACCGGAGCATTTGTCCCAACGTAAGACGAACTCATTCTAAATGACTATAAAGTGCAATTTGATTCAAGTTATCGAGTCCGAGACGTACTGAGAACAAACTGATTGCGTCCGCATATTATCCGAATAGTCTTGTTGGCACAGCCTGGATTCCTCATTGCGCTTTTCTGAAAAACGACAAAGTTATTGCTCAAGTATTCATGAAAAAACCCGAAGACCTTACTGTGAGTCAATAAAGTCTGCTTACCTTTTACAATTTGTTTTCAGAACTTGATAATAGTTGTGCTTTTGATCGTTTTGAGTGTGATAATAATTCTTGCAATTGTGAAAACCTGCGACAACTTCCGATACAAGCGATTGTAAGAATCTTCCAGTGTTATCCGTTTTCACATCGCCCGTTTCCAGAAGTTCCATAATCACGTTCAAAAAAGGACAAATTTCTTTGGAAGAGGTTTGTTTCTTTTCGTTCATTACGAACATTACGTGTTCCTTCAGGGTAGAAAAATCGGTGAGGGCAACTCATCGATCATTTACTTGGTGCCAATGAAAGACGACAAGCGAGAAGTGGTTGTGAAATGTCTGAAGAATCTCAGCAAGACTTCACTTTTTTATCGAGAGCTGAAAATACTGGAATCATTGAATCGTTACACTGTAGTTTCACCAATTGGAGTAACAAAACTTCCTGTACAAAAGTTCGTATTTTTATTGTTTCGGGCAAAGTGAACTCACATTTTCAGATGGTGTTATAAGTTGCAAGTAGAACATCTTGTTCTGCCATATTACCCGGAAAAGTCGCTCGAAGTTTTTATGAAGAAATACAGTCCTGCTATGCCGGTAGAGGAAAACAACGTTTTCATCGCTGAAGTGCGTTAAGACCGTTGACTAGCCAAACTATTCTGATTTTCAGAATGGATACGAAACGGTTACCATTACCGAATTGATTGGTTTTGGATGGCAAATTGCAGACGCGTTAGCGTATTTGAAATTACAAAAAGTAAGAAAACTGAGAGATTTTTGAGACAATGGATTTTAGATAACGCATCGTGACGTGGCGATGAGGAACGTGTTGGTATCCGCCAATCGATTGCTCAAACTATCCGACTTTGAGAGAGCGCAGAGGGGAGAAACTACCAAAGTTAGCATCACTTCGAAATGGATGATCGCATGTGGTAAAGTGAAAATTCCCTGGCAAATTTACCCAATGGAAGCTCTAAATGGACTTTATTACTATTCGGTAAGCCACTTTTATTTCATCTTATTGCAATATCATGTTCAGTCCGAAGTATATTCGTTTGGCAATCTTCTTCTCTCTCTATTCCAATTTGGAAACTCTCAATTCTTCACTCACGAAAGTTACTGTCTCTTTCTCAAAAACGGACCCACTCGACCGCCATATTGCCCACAGAGAATGTGAGAATTCACAATTACTAATCAATAATCTAATTCGTAATTCGTAATTTTAGATACGAAAATATCATAATCCCTTGCATGGAATTGGATTGTACAAATCGTCCCGACATCTTGGCTTGTGCAGCAAGTCTTGAAACCATTCTCAATATAGAATATGGAAATGTAATCGAAGTTCGCGAAGCTTTTTGAATAATTTTTTCAGAAATGTGAACAATTAAAAGAAGAACTTAAAAAAGATTGTTCATTTGAAATAATTGATAAACCCGACCGAGATCCCTACATTGAATTCCCTCCAGGCCTTGCTGATCCACCAACAAAGAAGGATGTTGAGCACGATTGAAAAAATGTTGTTATTTTTGTTTTCTCATGCGTGTGTCATATTGATTGATCTCAAAAAGACACACAAGAAATTGAATAAATAATTTATGAAAACTGTTTCAATACACAATCCATTAACTTATTACTCTGCTTCTCGGCCAAATTCTTGTTGATGTACTCTGGAAACACGGCTGTCATGCTGATACTTGTACGGCTTTTTGCCAACGATCCCTTCTGGTTGGAAGTTGTTTCTTTTGGGAAGTGGAACTGAAATGTACATACTTTGAGCGTTTTCCATCAATATTTCTTACATAATAAACTGTGAACCGCTCTCCGGATGTTCCAGTAAAGTCACAACTGAAACGATTTGCATGCCGAAGATGTCGCATTATTCTCAAATCGTCTTTGTATTCATCTGAATTTCATTTTATCGAATTGTCGATTAAAAATCTTTGTTACCTGAAACAAAAGTGATTGCCTGTTGTGTGTCATCGAATTGGACCCGGTACGCGTACATCTCCAGGAAGAATTCGGATGGTTTCAAATACTTGGCTAACTTTTCTTCTTGTTCTTTGCTACCTATCCCTAGCGTCTCCAGAGATTTGACCGTATTCGGTCTTACAGTTTTTTCCAAGCACTGATTGAATAAAGGAAGGGTAGAAGTTCGAGCATTGATAATGCTTATTGCGCACAGTTCTTGTATTAAAGAGTTGATCTGTTTTTGACCATATGATAGCAGTATATCCATTTTTTGAGTCAATGTCTGAAAATGATCATATGGTTAAAAAAAAGTTTATCAAAAGCTTACCTTTTCATCCATGGTTATTCTGGTAAAAACTGACGAGTTCATGGACATTGTGGACAGTGCGCTTCTCCAAGAACTTATTGAAAACCTGGATTCCGATCTGGGTTTTGGAGTAACTGAATCTCGATTGATTTGGAGCACTTCTGACTCGATCTGGTTCCATATCGACTGGAAATTCAATTTGTAACGGTTTACGAGACATCTTTAAAATCTACCTTGAAAAACGAAGAAGCTCTCAACGGATTTTTCATAAATGCCGCACAATAACTGTCTGGAAGTGGTTTTCTGTTGAGTAAAAGGATGTGGACGTCATTTATAGTCTTTCGCACTTCTTTCAGGTCTCTAGAACATGTTGCCATTCAAAAGTTCCAGTTTTTAGGGGTTTACTTGTTCAAATCCTGACTGACTCTCAACTGATCCAATTGTTTTGAAAACAAGTACAAATATCTGATGAGAGTGTTCTCCGACGATTCCACAAGACACACCAGAGTGATATTTTTGAAAATTGTTGCACTGATAACATTCACGTAGTATGGAATGAGACCAGCCGTTGAGCGGAGCCAGAACTAAAACAGAGAGCACTTTTGCGAGTCATGCGGGAAAATGGCAAAGAGAAAGAGCACAAACCTGCTCGACTCGGTTTGTTGCATCACATTTAGAGATTGTGGCCACAATGTTGAGAAGATCGTTTGTGTTGAGTCCCTTCAAAACATCATCGTTTGCCTCCACCGAGTTGTAGGTCGCAATAATATCATCATGGCACAACAACAAACATCTTCAATAGGAGAATGAAGATAAGAACTGTCGAGAATACCATTGAGACAAACCGGTTATTCCCAACAAAGACGCCCAATTGAGATGCTACTTTGTAGAATGTGTCTCTGAGTTTCGCAATCTTCTCCGAATAGAATAATCTTCTTCTGATATCAATAAGCGCTAAAATAATGATAACAATTAAAAACAAAAATCAGTATCTCTCACACTGCGGTCTGAAGTTCAGATTCTGTCGGAGAGCGCCAGCGAGGTTCTCTTTTGGTCGTTGGACTGTCGTGAGATCGGTGTGGCAGAATGCGATCAGGGGACCGAAGGATGTGGCTATTGTGTGCTCGACTACTTGCGAAATTTCCACGCGTTTACGATCACTGAAAATTCGAAACAGAAAAAAGTTATGGGCATACATATGAAAACTCACTCGTTGGCAAACACTAAAACAAGATAATTGTGGTAGAATTTGGAAATGGAGATGGTTCCGAGTTTCGATGACATTTCTGTTATTGGGTCTTTTGTCTTCTCACTTGTGGACCGGTAAAGGAGGATTAACGGAAGAAGTATGTGAGAGATCTCGGAAGAGTTGAAAACAACGTCAGGCTGCTTTTTTAGTGTAACTAATGATTCATGATCTGAAAAACACGTATAAATTTTTTTGAAATTTTCTACTAGAAAATACCTTCTGTAGAAGTTGAACTGCCGACTCCACTCGATGCAGAATCCGCTTCTTGTTTCCGACTTGTTATTTCAGAATGAATCAAACTTTGGAAATTCGACTGAATCAATCGATAAGTTGGAATTATTTACACACACATACCTTAAACTCGTCGTTTCCGTCAAGGAAAACGATCGAGTTCTGCTCATTAACAACGACGTAACCAAACATTTTTGAATACGCAATTCTGCAATTTCGAAGACTGTTAGCGGGCTGAAAAGGGTAATGTGTCTGCGAAATTCTTATCGAAAAATTCGAATATAATTTGAGTGAAGAGTACAAGCCTTTTATCGACTAACTCCGGGTTATTATTTCCCAGTTTAGTTTCACATGATGATGCCAGTGGGCAAGGCACATCTCATGATTATAATCAGCGCTTTGAAATCATAAATCAATCAATATTATTAAAGTTTAGTTGTGTTGAAAGTTTTCGCCCACTCAGAAATCGACAAATTCATTCTCAACGCACAATACTTGAGATCAAAATAACACAAAAACGTGATGGAACGGGGGAAGATAAGATTAGAAAAAGGGAAAAGTTTAGAGCAGGAAAGACGAGACTATGAAGACAAGTGTCACAGTTTTGGGGATGGAAAATGAAAAAAAAAGTGTACGAATAAGAGTGATAAGAAGAAGGGTCATTATGACTTATCAATTGGATTAAAGAGTAGACCGGGATCAAAATGAAAGTTGGGATAAGATAGAGTACAAGACAAGTATGCGCGTCAAATGTGTAGTTTGGATTGGAATGAGACCGCTCGGGTTGTCTGAAACCCATTACCGATAATGATAACAAACATATGATTGTACTTTGTGACTTCTGCACGCCTAGTTTGCGCCTGGTCTCGTGCTCCCCCCACATTCTTCTTCCGGTTCTCTTCTCACTTTCCCTTTATCGTTCTTATGTTTTACAACTTTGTACATTTGACGCTCATACTCCAACACTATCAGAATGAATTTGAGTGAGAGAAAACGAGGTAATAGGGTATTGCGTCAGTGGAAGGAACGAAGGCTTTTTCTTTCTCCTTTCTCCCCAACAATTCAACCATGTGCCCGACAAGAAAGGGTGACTTTTTAACTTTGAACGTGTGCGCCAACATCATCGATCGATAAGGGAATGTTTGATAAGGACGTGAGAATACGGGGGTGCTCTCGTCAGCACTTGCGATGACGTTGTGATCTGGAAAACCGTCGGAGATAAGACGCACGGAAGGCTAAGTGGATTACATGTACTTAGGAGTTCTCAACAGAGGTGATGTTAATGATGGCATTCAATTCGGACGAGTGCTTCATTTGCTTCATGGACGGCTTTCTCTTGTGTTTCTCCCGGGCCATCAGAAGGAATGAGGTGACGATGGACATGACGATGGCGGCCACTCCTAACCAGATAGAGACAAAAAACGCGCTTCTCGCATCTTCTCCAGTCGTTCCTTTGCTTGCGAATCCTGAACACTCAAGGTTCTGGAAAGATTTTTAGAAAAGTAGCGTACCAGATAGCCATACTCCAGAAATGATCGAAATTCCGTTAATAAGGTTAGTGAATCCTAGGGCGTATGCAAGTTGTGAAGGACCCACAATAGCGACCAAGAAAGGTGCTAAACATGCTTGATACAGACCTGAAACACGATTTTTTTTTAAATCTCATAACAAGAAGAGAACAAACCGATGCCGATACCGGCAAACGCGTTTTGTAGCCTGAACTGCCAGAGTTTGTAGCAAAAAGCAGCCGAAGACAAGGAAAACTGAGCCACAACGTAACTGATTATCATGATCACTCCGTTATGTACCTGAAACAATCATTATTTAACATATAATGTTATGGAAACGTGCTTACTCGATTCAAACTCATCACAAATGTAAGGACGAATTTTCCAATAATACTTGCTAGTCCTTGATACCCATACACATCTTCTTTGCTGAATAATTAGAGTTATTATAGCTACACAGTACAATAGTTCAACAACTTACTCTTCAATATTCTCGGAGCTCATTAGAATCAGAATATTAGCAAGATAAATGAAAGTTACTGATGAAGCGAAGAAACAAGATATGAGATGAAAATCAAATTCAATTTTTTTGCACACCTGAAAGTGGTTTTATGCTTCTCCTGTTGAATAGTCAAAATACCTTGAATGCGGATCCGAATGAGAATGAGGTCGTTTGTTCGGAAGGATGTTTTGTGATAAAAAGAGCCATGAGCGCGGAAATGATGTAGAATGTCGAGAGAAACCACCAAGCGGGTCCCCAACTTCCGTACTGAAACTTTTTCAGTTTTTCCAAATGAACTTCCATATTCCGAAACTCAAACCTTTTCCATAATCCATTTCAAAGTTCGTGGAAGAATAAATATTCCGAGTCCTGGACCGATGGAAATCGCCGCCATAACAGTGTTCCTTTTCTTTTTGAAATATTCGCATTGAATCGAAATTATCGAGTTCCTCATCAATCCACATCCGACCCCTGACACTTTTTTTTCCAATTTTATGTTTCAAATAAAAACAAACAAACCGAGTCCGAACGTGCACACCATGAGCAGATAAACGGATTTGCAGAGAGGTCCGACAACGAAACTTGCGCAGGCCAACAGAGCTCCGAAGATGATACTAATTCTGGCTCCAGACCATTGGTAGAACACTGAGCAGACCGGTCCTGCAATAAAACACAATTCAAACAAACAAACAGACAACCAATTTTTACCAAAGATGAGACTTGAAGCCATTGGAATCACGAGAACCGCAGTGTCGGCTTCATTTTTCGTGCAATTGTAGGTTATAATGACCGGCTCGACGAAGCCATTCATCACCTTAATCAATAATTGCTTACGTAATCACAAACTTTATGCTGGTCAAAGTGCAATAGAAAAGTGCTTCATAAAAGTGGAAAACAGTACGTACCTGTCTGACGCCACTTTCGGCAAAAAGAATGTAAAATCCGAAAATGGCCACCCATATATTTTTCCATTCCGACGGTTTTGGAGTATCATCTATGAAAACGGCCCTCCGCTGACCGGGTGGTCTCGCTCGGCGACCGTTCGGCCGGGCGGATCTTTCAATCGCCATTCTAGAGGATAATGCGGGGGGAGGGGGAGGGAGAGCGTACCAGTTGACGGGTAAGAAAGTCGCAGCAAACACAAAATCAGAAACGCAAATGAGTTTCAACAGCGCTCTGTTTCTTATCACCGCTTTTCCCCCCGTTGCATATTCACCTTTATGACTTTTTTTGGCGTTTCGCGCCTTCGCTTCCATCAAAAAGGGTTTCACTGTGCTCAAATCGCGGGCAAAGTGCCCCAAGATCGATCGCAAACTGTGTCGCCCCTAAATTTAATGACTTTCCTCAGTGCTCTTCCGCTCACACACTCTCCCTCTCTTTCCTTAACACCCTAAACCAATGCGCCTTATCAGAAGATGATTCCATCGAAATGTCAAAGTCATCGACTGAAACAGAAGAGCATATTTGCCGTAGGAATTGGTAATCTGTAAAAGACGGGTGATATGAAGGGCAAAGTGGCCACCGTGCACGTCTTTGCTCTTTCACTTCTAGATCCATCTTCAATCATTTCTCTTCTCTCGTAACTTTTCGAATAATGACACTTTCACATTTGAAGACAAAAAATGTCAAATAACATTATGATAGTGGACGAATGAGAAAAGTCATGAAATATGCAACAAGAGAGAATTTTTGGTTTGGCGGTCAAAACAGAATAAATAGATTAAAAAAAACTGAGAGGAACAAATCAAGAATCAAGTTTGATAAATTAACTGACATTATGTTGAACGGGTTTGCAGAAATTGAGCAATTTGTCGAATCTAATGAAGTTTCGAGAAGTAACAGATGTGAATGTTTGGATTCTAACGGAATTCCACAATAATTTGATGAAGCTTTTCAGCGATCGTCTGCGCGGCATCTCGGATATCATCTGGAATGAGCAACGGCGAGTTGCATTTGGCATTGAGCAGCTGAAAATATCGCGTCAGCCTTATGTACTCTTTCATTTTTCTTCTCACCACAACAGCATCCGTCAACTGATCGATTTTCTCCTGTCTCACAAACGGCAGCAGAATGATGATAAGATTGTCGATGGAGCACGCGATCTGCAAACGTCAAACCCTTCTTTTTACGTGTTTTCTAGTCAATGACGTACTTCGTGTGCGTCGAAACTGGCGTTCAAGTCCAAGTTTCCGTTGAGGCCGTGTTGAAGGAGCCGTCTGATTTGTCGTGAGATCCTCTCGCTTTGTTGCAAAACGTTGCTTTTCACTCCTGAGAAACAAAAAACAAAGAGAATTGCTTTCATTTGCCTGCTAATCCTAACCTTCTCGGTTGTACAATGGGTTTTGCGAGCAACGAGAGAGCGAAGAAGAGCTTTCGATCATCGAGTCTTGCCTTCTTTCTACTTTCTTCTCCAGATTTTGGTCGTTCGAATTTCTTCTGTCGCTCGAGTTGGACCTCCATCGGGCACCTCCGCTATCAATTCGGTCTTCGCTATCTCTGTAATGTTCATTTTAATAGGGGCACAAGTTTGTGAGGTGAAGAAACGTTAAAAAGGTTTTTGCGGAAAAAATTGAAAAAAATTGAAAACTTTTGTCTAACCTTCTGGGAAAACTCTGGGGAACGCTTGCTGGCGGCGGCAGGGTTCTGTCTGGTGTTTCGACAATAGCCAACGGAGACGGCATCCTTCTGGTCATGTTCGCTCTTTTCACGTTGTACAAATCGTCACGGAACGAGATGAGCTCCGAATTCAAGTTAATATTTTGAGCTTGCAAACTGTGAACCAGTCTAAGAAAGGATATAAGATTTAGTTGTTCACGAACTTACAGAATTTCACTTACTTTGTCAGTTCCTCGTTCTGTTTTGTCAGTGTCAAGACGAGAGTTTCGGTGGTTGACAGTCTCTCTTTCACTTCGAGAAGCTCGTCCCAAACTCTGCTGCTCGATTCATCCAGCGTGTTGGCTTGAGAGTTCTGGATGATTCCAGAGATTGGCGAGCACGAGATTCCGGCCACCTCATCGTAGTCACCATAGTCGCTCTTTCTGAAACGGTAATATTGAGCATATCTTTCTCATTGTGTTCTGCATTACATACTTCATGACTTTTAGTGGGGTGTCGTTCGACCGTCGCACTGATTTCGGTTGCTCCAAAGCCGGAACAGCGCTCTCGCCAGTGATACGGCGTTTCTGCTCTTTCATCAGATCGATCAGCAACACTGTGAACTGAAACGGGGTAAACTTGGCAAGTTTTTGTCTTCTCTGGTTGCGGGCGGCCGACATCAGCGTCGTTGGCTAAAAATTGAGTTTTCATCTGTAATCTCGGTTCAAGTTCAAACCGGCAAGAACAAGTTTGTCGGCCCTTTGGCGGTCTTCGCCCATTTCGTCATATTCCAGTTAACTTCATTTTCACGACGAACTGTCTCATCGAAAGCGTCTTCGCACATGTCAAAGAATCTTTCTTTCGATAGAACCGAAAGTGCTCCTCTCGAATCTTTCGTTTTCTGCAGAACCTGCTTCTCGGTGACCTCAGGAATGAAGAAATCTTGGTTGTTCTGTAACTAGTCTAGTTTGGTCGCCGTGTTTTTATTGCTAGCACCTTATGATCAGCCTTTCTGTTGCACATGAAGAACGAGAAGCGGTCAAAGACATAGAAGAAAAAGTCATAAATGCGCTGATACAGTTGAAGCTGCAAAGGAAGTAATTGTTCTGCAAATATTTGGATTTTCTCCTTACGTTTCCTGCATCTCTGGCGGCTATGTACGGAAGGAGTCCGTCTTTGTTCTGGGCCATGAGGTCAGCGCCGTAAAGGAAGAGCAGCTCGACCTGGTTGCAGTTTCCCTCCCTGGCTGCCACGTGAAGAGCAGTGTCTCCAGATTCTGGGTCCATGTAGTTGACATCAGCACCGAGTGCGATCAATCTGGAACGGATTTTCTATGTCTACAGCAAAACATTGGTATACTCACCTCAAGGTAACATGGGCGAAATCACTGCGGGCACAAGCAATCAGCTGTCTGTTCAGACTGTTCTCAAGATCTTCGTCTTTCCCTCTTTTCGGCTGGAATGTCATCTTTTCGTACTTCTCCTTGACAAACTGCTCCTTGATATGCGACGGATCTCTGTAAATTTCAATGTTGTGTCCTTAATCGTCGAGATAGTTGCGTACTGTGACTCTGGCTTCCGGAACTTGGTTGATCCCTCGTAAAGCGAACTTTCCCAGATCATGTTCGTGTTAGACCTAAACCATCATTGTGATTGTGAGCTAATGCTTTTGATGCGGAACTAACGAGTTGAGAGCGTGAACAAGACGAATGTGCTCCTCATCCCAAGCACTCTTGCGCAGATGTCGCAGATAGCTCACCGACGGCCCTGAGAGTAGTGTATGTTTATTGATTGCCGCGCAAGTCACGTGTATACCGAAGACAGTTTTGAACGGATAGAATGTGTAATATTAAAATGGAAAACCGGATAACATACCTAAATAACTGTGAAAGCAGAAACATTCCGAACAGATGACGGTTCCTTTTTTGACAGAAGCCCACTCGACCTCTTTTTTGCCGCAATCATCGCATTCTTTCTGTTCGAGCGCTGTGATAACTGAAAAAAAATTTTTTAAAGCATTGCCAATCATGCTGAAAACTCACGATCAAGCACTTCTGCTGAATACATTTCTCGGTGATTCTAATTGTCACCCAATTCAGCACCTGTAAAGTAAAAATGAAAAATCACACGATTCAGTGAAAGAAGCGGAGAAACACGACAAAAACTGTGAGACTAAAGACTAAATTTTGCGATTGTTACGACGTGAGTATTATTTTTATCGATATAGTCGTGAACAAGGTCGAATCGGATCTCATCAACAGCGCGCATTCCAAGTGTTCATAGTAATACATCGCAAAGACGGAAAATGCGCCAGCAACGACCCATGGCGCGTTTCTCGACGCATTAATTAATATTGCTCGAATATGGATTCTCATTGGTTTTCCACTCTTTTCCTATGTTTTTTTATGATTTCCGTATTTTAGGCGTCGAAAATGGACCAAATAACTGGATTGATGTCAAAGGATGATTGGATATATACAGGATTACTGCTATTTTCGTTTGGAGCATCATGTTACGTGCGGAAAATTGGAAATAATATACTCGCTTCCGGAGCTCTTGGATTTGCCATGGCTCTATTTATCATAGGTGTTCGAGGAGTGTTTGAAATCGATATACTTCCGTTCTTTTCTTTTCAGGTGCCAAAGTCATGTATTCTCTGGGAATTTGTACACTAGCCATTTTAATACAACAATTTGCGAACAGAAAGTGAGTCCCTGTGACCATTCATTGATTAATCGGATCCTTTTGCAGGAATACACCGTTGTACGTCTTCTTGACGACGTTTACCTACCTGATGTTCGTCCGATTCGCCCACTACATCCTTCCTGTGAACGAAGTAGCCAGCCATACCAACGTTATCCAACTGATAATCACTCTCCGGGTAGGCATTGCCACGAGAAATACTTAATAACCTGAATATTTTTCAGATAATCGGAATCACTTTTGAGGAGAATGATGCGTGGCTGCACAAAAACGAAGAAAAACCTGAAAAAAGATATCTGACCGAAATCCCAACCATTTTAGAGAAATTCGCTTACTTCTACCACTTTTGTGGTCTCTTTACAGGTGTGGTTCTGTTTTTCTGGGTTCAGACAAAGGGAACAATCAAATAATCTATTGCAGGGCCGTATTACACCTACCAAATGCTAATCGACTCCCAAAACCCGCTACTCAAGTCATGGGATCCAACATCCGAAGTGCTTTCTCGTTTCCAGAGACTTTTGTGGTCTGTTCCAGTTTTTGTGATCACCAACCACTACTTCCCACTCGATGTGAGCACAGAAAACCTCATCTTCAAAAGTTAAAATGTCAAATTTTCAGACTCTTCGCTCGGATGCCATCTGGGAAATGTCATTCTTCACTCGTCTGGTCTATGCAGCCCTCATCTTCGTTGTATTCAAAACAAGAGTGTACAGGTAGAAATTTCATTGATGTTCAGGATGAAAAACACGCATGTTTTTTTCAGTGCGTGGGCGATTGCCGAATCAATTTGCGTCATTTTGGGCATTGGCGTTTATCCAGCTGCTTCCAAGCCGAAGATTATTGTGGGACCAACCGATTTGAAGGTGTTTGCCAATCTTCAGAACTTGGAAAACACCAAAATGAACAGTGATGCTATTGTGAACTTGGATATTCCAAAAGTTGGATTTAGAGGATTAATGATATAATGTTTTCTATGTTTTTAAGGTTGAGTTCTCCGATGGATTTCGTGACGGCATGAAAGCGTGGAACAGATCTGTGCAGACGTGGCTCGCTCTCTACGTGCATTCCCGCGTGAAAGTGATGCGAGTGGAGACGACAATGCTCGTTTCGGCAGTTTGGCACGGAACCTATGCTGGGTACTTCATGTCATTCGGAGTCGTGGCAATGTGCGCTATTCTCGAGGACGTCATCTTCAAACTCGTTCCTGTGGATCCGGAGACTGGAAAACGGCCACAATGGTTCCGATTACTGTAAGTGCATATTGAGTTAGCTTTGCAATTGTAGAAAACTTACATTCCAGATATACGCATACAATTCGTTGCCGTGGCTTCGAAATGCTGGCAACCGGATTCTTGCTCAAGAACGGCGCCGACGTGCATCACTTCTGGTCGTCCATCTACTACTGGTTGCCTCTTTTGTGCATTCCGTTTTACATTTATGGTCTCAAAACTGCTTCTCCTAAGAAATCTCGCAAAGAATAAGAATTGATTGTTTACCCGTTTGTTGTGTTGTTCTCATTGCTTAAATACGCTTATCGCTTGACTAGTCAGATGCTCTTAGTCAGATGACACTAATATTTGTTGTTGTACCTCGAATGAATTCGATCCGTTTTTCAAGTTTTCCAATTACACAAATCCTCAAATATTTGGAGAAAACATACAAAGGACTCTTGTTTTTTGAGGCTTTTAGCAGTCTGTAGCTGACGCTACGTAAATAAACAAGGCTCAATGAATGGATCGAGTCGAATCGAAAAGCAATACTTGTGAATCGTCTGCGCGCCCACTCATCCCTATCAAAAATCACGATACAGCTTCGCCTCCTTCTCTCAAATGTGTACTCACTTCACTCGTCCCTCCTCTTCCTTGTTTTCGCGAACCGATCAGAATAAACAAAGCGGCCGTTCGTATAAAAAGCGTATCGGCGCCCATTATGGGACATACCGACTTTCGCGCAAAAATGAACTCAAAAACCGTCCTTCTCGCTTTCCTTTTGGCTATTATCTCTGTTTGTTTGGCTCAAAAGAAAGGTAAGTGTCAACAGCTCTTTCAAATTCATTTTTTGGACTATTTCAGAGGAGATTTTCGCTCGTGCTGTCGGACCATGCATTGCTGATAAGTGCCAAACTGCTCACACTTGCTTTTACGGCCAATGTATCCCAGACGGAATCGCGCCACCAATGAAGGCTCTTAACCAAGGTACATCAGAATAGCATTATCATTTGTACATACATGGATCATCATTTCAGCTGATGCTATTGGTCCATGCCTCAACTCGATGTGTCCTGGAGACAATTTCTGTCACCAGGGACATTGCTACAGCAGCTCGCTCATCTCCGTTTAAACCAAAACATCACAATCATCCGGGGTTTCACATTCAAATTTTTATTTATTCAACGGTGTACATAAATGGTCCTTTTCAAGTTTTTTTTTCAAATGAGAGAACCTTCAAAAAAAAGAGAAAACATCTGGAGACGGTAATTTGTCGTTTGCGATTACCGTAACGCTGTGTTGACATCCAAATGACCTAATAACGGCCCCCCGACGAACGGATGTGTGTTTATTAAAACGAGCGTCTCTTCCTTCTCATTTTCCGGTTTTCGGGGTCGGGGCTCTCACTTGTCGAATCTTAGCAGACGTAATGGCACCATAAAAGTGAGGAACACTCGTGTTGGCAGGCGGCAGTCTTTTGAATGCTTTTCGAATAGAAAAAAAGGTCCTCGAAGGTTGAACCCTAACCGTTCGTGACATATTCGTTCGTCTTGGAGGCGAAAGATGGAAACTGGAGAGATGAGTGCCATAATTGCGTAACGACTGACTATAAAGTGATACAGGAGTGCGATAGATGGCGTCGAGATAAACAGAATCCGGATCGGGAAATGGCCGGACGACGCGACGGAACGCGCCGGTAATTGTTCCCCCTCTATCCACCGTGTAACAGTGATTGATGAAGTGACATAAAACTTATCGCCGAGTAGCATCTTTTCACACTTTTTATGGCTCTGTTTCAAAAAAATGGGAACTTGAGACGTTTTTTTTGCGGAACAATCTTTTATTATACCTTTTTATGGTACCAATGCAAAGATAGAGAAGAGGAAGAAGAAGAGGAAGATGGTCGAAAAATTGAAAGGACAACCAGATAGAATGCATGATATGAAGCAAATGAAACTTTTCTTCGTTTCCTGATTGCAAAGTTCCAGAATCAGAATCGCACACTCCAAACACGCTCATCGGCGTGATTATTCTAATGACAATCTACAAATATATGTATATTGGTGGGTTCTTGCGTGAATGAGTAAAAGTCAATTTAATTGTAAAATAGTTTTGTTGAGAGAAAGTCGGACCTAAAGAATGCGAGTTCCGGACAGGAAAAGTTTCAAAAGGAGATGAGGACGGATGTGAATATGTTTGAGAACTGAGAAACACGAAACGTGGACAATGAGTAAGTTGGTGGGGACTCGGGGAAAAAGGGGCAAATGTCATTTTGTGCACAATATTCTGTAGAGCTTATCTCCAGCAACTCTTACTCCAAATCGAGTCAAAGTTAAGAGTATGAGGTCAACAAAATCAAGCAATTTGGGGGAACGGGAGGACTGGGGGAAGGAATATGTGACAACTCATGATCGGAAACACTGGGAAACAATATTATAAAAAGCTCATAGAAAAACTTGTTGGTACAGTGTTAAAAGTAAATACGAAGAAAAATAAGGAAACTTCAGTCTATAACTGCTAGAAAAACCCAGAAATTTATGGCCAGGGAGAGAGAGAGAGAGAGAGAGAGAGAGAGAGGGGAAAGGGAAGGGGAGAGATGATAGTGTTGATTAAGCCGAAGAACAAATTAGGCTCTCCAGTAGTGTTCATGGGATTGCGTGATGTCGGTGAGCTCGTGCATCTGCGTGTGGCTAAGCGATTGGTCGATGGAGTTGAGCACCGCAGAAACCGGCAGAGTCATGCCGGTAGTGATGGCCGGAAGTTCTGAAATCATATCATTGTTTATCATCACACTCCCCGCAGACGTGTGCGCCCAAAAAACGTATAGGTAAACGTATCGTGCTGATCCCAACGCATATTGTATTGGACATAAATGTGAGGTGACAGCCAACAGAGGCATATGTCACACAACAGACAAAGAAATAGTGAGGGAAGGAAGGCCGATACAGTGGATGGTTGGGAGGGAGGCAGGCACGGAGTACGGTAGCAGATGCCTATGGAATTTACGCGGCTGTGATGGAGGTGATGACGAAGGATTTGAAGCACTAGAGATAATCACTCTCTCTTTCCCTCTCCTTGCCTTTCAACACATTAAAACGCGAAGCCATCAGCCGGCCGCTTGCTTTTTTATCACTTCCAAATCAATTACCCGTTTTAGTTTATGGGTTTCTCCCGTAAAAGTGCGGGGGATCCTTCTTACCTCCAACGTTCGTCGTGGCTGGACTCATTGCCGGTTGGAAACCGTGGGCGTTAGTTGGCATCCGGGCATATGGCTGAAAACAGAACAGTGTGGATGAGAATTGGGGGAAAAAGGGTTATACATTGAATGTATCATATGGCGATCTTCCCGGCTGGAACATATGATGGTTGAAGTCGGCGGTCGGTTGATACGGCGTCATTCCGAGACCATTCGCAAACGCGTACCTGAAACCAAAGGGCTTACTGTAACTCTACAAACTCGACTACAACTACGCGTCACTATTCAGCTGACAAGTCTTTAGGTCAAGTAAAATCAAGTCATTCTTATCATTCACTTTTACTACGGTAACCTCTTGATTTTTGATCTTTTGCACGCGACTACTCACCCTCCGAAGTGATCCATAGTCTGCTGACTGAGCCCGGTGTACATCTGATTGGCCGGCGGGACAAAGTTCGTCGTTGGAAGGTTCGCAGAACTATTCGATGAGAATCGGTTCGGCGTGGAGGCCGGAGATCCGATCGGATTTGTCATGTTACTTCCAGTCACTGATCCCGGCGTCGGCGTCGGCGTTCCGTTCGAGAGCGAAGAGTCAATCGGCCCGGAAGACCGCTTGTTCCGCATTTTTTCCTCCCGTCTCCACTTTGCGCGTCGGTTTGAAAACCACACCTAAACATTTGGAATTCATATTTCGTCCCGAAAATTTCAAAATGCGACCACCCAATTCTCAGCTGGCAAAACTAACAAAAAGATAAATGTGCGAGTCCGTATGTCCAAAAGACGAACAGAAAGGGAAGAGTATCGCTATCGCTAATAAAGATAAATGGCAGTGCCCTTCTTCTTCCCGAAAAACCCCAGTCTTCTCACTTCAAATTCTTCTGTCCCGCGACCCATGCATGTGTTTTTTAAGGAATTTTTCGACAATCCTCGCCATTTCTCCTTTTCTCCTCTTTCAAGAATAGTCAAAGGGAAGAGGCGAGAACAGGTTTAGAAAGTGTTGGCAGTTCAAGTGTGTCGAGGACAGTGACAAGAGAAGAGCCTCTTGAACACAAGACTGGCTGCTGATGGCATAGTTTTGCGCCCGCTGACATTTCAGCCCAACCGTGTTAGTCAACTATGTCAGGGTCGAGATGATTAGTTGACATTACCGTCCGGCTACTGACGGAAGGCCTCATGGGCTGAGTGACAAACGATTGGAACTTTGATAGGGAGGATGGTTCAGCGATTAGGCAACTATTGCGCACACGGCTCATTAGACATCTGATATGGAGGACCCACCTGAATTCTCGCTTCCGGTAGTTGGATTTTCTGGGCAAGACGCTCCCTCGCAAACACATCTGGATAGTGGGTCCTTTCGAATTCTGAAACATTCAAACCTCCAGCATCCCGTCGAGAATAATTTCCGAAACTACCTTTCTCAAGACTCTCAATCTGAACTTGTGTGAAAGACGTTCTGTTTCTTTGCAATTTCCGTTTCAATCGCATCCTGGCGGCCGCATCATCCTCTTGGTCAACTGGAGGTTTTTGGTCCTCATCTGAAAAAGTTACTATGCGGGATTATCGTGGAAGGTAGGGAAGAGGCGAGAAGTGCCGGAAATGGCACTAATGTATCCTACGCCTAACACTAAGCTTGCCCCAACATCCGTTGGAAATGGTCGGAAATCCGCTCTTAATGAAGGATGGTGCTACGCATGAGAACCTGCTCATTACGCACAGATTTTGGCGAAAAACGGATATGAGCTGGAGGAGCGGAATGGGAAAACGAATTCATCACGTACATGGCGAGAATTTACCGACACGAGCGGTCTTACGAATAGTGGAAGCTCGGCGAGTTGGAACTGGTGCCTTGAGAGACACCAAGGGAGCGTGGGCTGATATCATCTCTTGACAGAGACTGTATGACCACTGACTGATAGTCGAGGGGCGGGCCAGTGTCCCCCCCTGTGGACGGTTCGAAAGTTGCCGTCAGAGAATCACGCAATACCGTAGAAACACGAGACGCAGATCAGATGGGCAGAAGGATGTGTCAGAAGACTTTGGATTTCAAAATGAGTGCTACGATAGCGGCACGAGCTACCTATCACACTTTGTTTACGTCGAAAAACCTTTGGAATATTGCGTGATATTTGTGCTAATGAGGAGAGAAAGTGGGACTAATTGTCACATGGACGGAGCTATGAAAATTTGAGGTAAAACTAGAAAAGGATTCAAGTAAACAAGTGCGAATGGAGGGTCAGCCGCCTCGTAGTGAGACATTTGACAGACTGAATGCGATAATCTGCTTTTTGTGAAATTGCGAAAATCGAATTTGCCATCGAATCAGGAACGCATTTGACCACTTCAGTTTCCGAAACGTATGAATTCGAATTAGACATTAGGTCATCGGCGAGTATCGAGTGTGTACGTTTTCTCTTTCATAATTTGATAAATTAAAGTGTTTCCTTAACTCGTATTAACGATTGATCACATCTCGGAAGCGGATCTCCTATTGCATACAAGTCGGGACGTTGCATTTCCGATGGTTCCAATGGAATACAATAGGTTGAGTAGAAGGGGAATAAACCTGTGGAGCACAGCTTCTCAGTCGTTCCGAGGCTCCTTCAGGGGGCCAACGGTTAGGAAGGGTTGTCAGAAGCAATCAAGATCAGATGAAAAGGGTGATGTGAAGAGTATGCTGGAGTGGTGGCGGGATCTTAGAGGCGTCCAATGAATTCGGTAAGATGTGGAGACTCAGATTGAACGACGACGACGACCACGACGACAGGCGCAGTAAGCAAACAGCCTCCACAGCTTGCCCAGATAGACCAATCGTCGAGGAGACACCGGCGTCGCGCGTCAACCAGCGTCCAAGACGGGGGGCGACGGCCACGCCTACTACCGTACACCACCCAATTATTGATATACAGCACTCTGCCTCAGAAGCTTCATTTTTCACTTGGCTCCCGAAAACGGCGAAGCCTCATATATTTATGACCGAGCTTTCGGCCCGCCACTCGGTGTCTAATTCGCCTCTGGGGGGAACGAACTATTTGGGTTCTCGCTCAAAAGTTTTCACGTACATATGTACGTGGTCCAATGCGTACGGTATTCGATGCGATGTGATAAGAGAGGGAGGAGACAAAAAGAGGTTATCTGATAAAAGGAATTCAGTGAAGCGTGAAAGCATTTTTCGCTCCTCACAAAATGCCAATTTTAAAGTTGATGGTCGTAGGAAGAAGAGTGTGATGAAGTTGTAATATTGGCAGGACAAAACGTTTTTTTTTCAGGTCATAATGAATAAGAAGGTCGTTAGAACTGAATTTTTACCGAATTATATCAGCGATAACGGGAAACCAAAACTTAGACCAAAGCCAAAAGAAGAGGGAAGTGGTGATGGTGCTCAAGCCCACCCAAAAATTATCATTTGTAAAGACTGAACTTATGGACGAAGATCGAACAGTTTTACGTTGCGAAATAATAGGATAGGACCATTACAAGTGAACGCTTGAAGAACTAGCAAAAAAAGAGGAGAAAAAGCATGAACTAACATCGAATAAGAGCGGGACGAGATGGTGCCGCACAGAAACTAAACGACTGAAGTGGAGGGAAGGAAAGGCAAAATTGCGATGATGGTTGTTGTCTTAGTGAATAAATTAAATTAGTCGCTCGATAATTCGTTTAGTAAAAAGTCACTCGGCGGGTAACTTATACTGTCACTGACACTCTGAACCATTCCTCCGATTCGCCTTCTTTCTTCGTCATGTCATTTCATTTTTTTTACTTTATTTTTGGCAATTCGTTCGCTTATTCTGTTGAATCGGTATTTTCCTTAGTAATTAGCTACAATTTTTCCCGTTTCTTGAGTGTTAGATAAAACACACTTTTAGTCGCAAGACGAATCAAAATTAAGAATAGTCAACTTATTTAGCCAATTTATACTAGAAATTGCAAAGTATTCTAGAAAATGACATGAGCATGAATGGAAAAGTGTTAGAGAGTCAAAACGAGACCTTCTGACGTCGCGCTCCAGAGAGTCGCACCTCATTTCCGCAATTATTCTCGATTAGTCGTTGCGGTGCCACATAAATTTCAAATTATGTTCCGTGAATTTGTCCTATTGATTTATGTCTTTGCTTTTCCTAATTCGATGACTAATGTTCGTGATAGCCAAAGTCGAAACCTTTCTCACATGATTTCTTAGTCGACGGAACCGTTCCTTTCTGATCAAATCTACCGTACCCCCATTTTTGAAGAAGTGTTCTATTCCTAATTTTTGCGCTTCAATAGCTTCAGGTATCACGCGAAAATCACTGTTTCATCGAACTTTTTCCTAATGTCCTTCAGGTGATCGAAACGGATACGGTGTGCTGACGGATGCTGTCAAATGTTCCCAAAAAGTGATGTTCACAACATTTTTCGTCGCTCATTCTCAATTTGATAAGCATGCGTGTGTGTGCGTGGGTGTTGAAGTCAATCACTTCAATCTTTTTACACACTGTGTCTGCCTACAGTAGCCCACTGTTTTTAGGAATGAGAAGAGGGGAGGGCGCTTGGTCAGGCGCTTAGTCTATTCTTACTGTAGAAAGGGAAGAACATGACGGCGAGTGGTGGTGCTGGTGCAAGCAGAACAGGTTTCTCACTATCGTCCGAAAAATATGTTATCTTCCTGTTTCTATTTTCTATTTCAATAATAAGGGACCTTTGAAAAATTCAAATTCAAACATCCTAAGCTCGAATGATATGTAAGTAATCCAGAGAAACATACATTGAAGAGCTTTAAACCAGAAGCTGAAGAAGCCATCAAATGTATCAAGATTTTGATGAATGGTGTAGGTAATGAGTGCGAATAATGAGGGTGAATGCGCGAACCTCTCGGCGGGAGGTGGGGGGCCCAGTGAGGAGTAGATAAAATGCAACGATAGTGTCAATTTAATGAACCATCAAAGTGTCCAACTATCGCTTCGGCGACTGTTCATGGACATCGGGGGCAGATGTTCTTCTCCTACGCACCTCGTAAAAAAGTTATGTTCCTAGGATTACCTAGAATTCGAATGCGGATCCAATCTGTCTAAATGTGGGGGTCTGACATTGTAGATCAGTCAAAGTGACTGGGTAACGAGCCCCCGGAGCAATTACCGATTAGAGAACGGAAGTTCGGAACGTGCGTTCTCACTAACCTTTATCGAAGTCTCCTTCCTTTTTGGTCTCCAGAAGCGGCGCTTGCACATTTGCGAATGGGTTCAGACCGACTGCTCCATTCATTGGTATAGGCCATTGACTGTACCAATTCGGATTGTATCTGGAAATAGATGGATGCATGAAGAATGAAGTTATAACAAGATTTAAACTGGACGGATCCGACGGATAAAAAGTCTAATCCGTTTTAGTGACTAATATGGGCGGATTTCTGAGAATGGATTACCAGGTTGCTGGTGTTGTAGAACAATGCACTAAACGCTAGAAGCTCTTATTCACGTGATTGGTGAGAAATTAGAAATCTGTTGAAGTGAGAATCTTAAACTTACGCAAAATTGTCCACCATTCGAATCCTATCGTAAATTTCTGACTGCATTGTGATCTGCTCTTTCTTTGCTGCTAAGTTCCGTAATACCCGATTTATGGAAGATACCTGAACATAAAATCTCAAATTTAAACTTAAATCGAAACTTACACTTGGTATTGTCTCGCTGTTGCAAATACTGTCGGCCAGCAATTTGTCTCTGATTTCCCACGCAAATATGCTGGGCTGATCGCGTTTGTACTCTTCTATCTTCTCAACAACGTCTGATGTGGCCACCCTGAAACGAAAGATCGATAGCAAACCAAACTTGCGGCGGAGGAAACGCCCACGAACCTGGGTTTGGAGCCGCCGATTGCCCGCGGCCTAATAGTTCCTGACTCGTAATACCGGCACAAGATTTTGGAAACACACCTAAAAATAAAAAGCGATAAGCGGGATGAGAAGAAGGATGGTACGGAGGATGGGGGAGAGGTGAGACTCTTGACACCTTTTGCGGCAGATAAGTCCCAGCTGCCACCTTTTCCAATCTGTCGCACAAATGTTGGCTTATTCAAAAGGGAAGGTGGAAAGAAGACGACGAATGAATGTTTGTTCATTCTGAGACAGAAATTTATTATCAAATAGTTGTTAATTGAATCAAATTTCAATTATTTCACCAAACACAACTGTCTGCTATCCACATGACCTTGAAATATTTGATAAATCTATATCGTGTTGTGAATAGGAATTATGGAGCGGAACGTGTAGCAATTACCGAAATAGCTCTATAAAATTTGAAAAAAAAAAGTGAAAGCATGTACAACTTGACTCAAGTCGTAAATTGTAATTGTTGTGCTGTAGGGTCTCGCACGGAGCAATATGTTACAGGCTAGCGATGCGAGATCAACATTTGCTCTTTTAAATTCGAGATGGATGCTGTGTAGATCATTTTTTTCACATTTTTGGCATAATGATCGTTTTTCGAGGTGTTTTTAAAGGTACAAGAAAAACTACGGTTTTCGCTCAGTTTCTTAACGGTAGTAACAAAAAACTGTCGGAATTCAGTTTTTTTTCCTCAAAAATAAACAAATTTGTGATGTGACGTTTCCTCCTTAAATTTCAAGGCGCACAACTACTCGCTTGCTTGAAAAATGAAAAACTTCGCTCTATGCGAGACCCGCCGTCTAAAAAGACGTCAAGGTGCACACTCTCCGTCTTAATTCAGGAAAAAGTGAACTTAAGAACCGTGTAATTGATTTAAAATGGAAATAAAAGCGACAAACCCGTTGGAAACCTGCAGAAGGCGACTGATATCACAAGGCCGACATCCATTGTGTGCTAAATCCACGATTTTCTGGCGTGTCGCGTCCGGAAGCGGTCGGCCATTAACAAACACGCCTCCAAGTTGATTCACACCAGTATGGCCAGCATCTGCAAGTCAACTTGTTCCATTCAACCCTCATTCTTGATCCCGTTCATCGTTTTTTTGAAACAATAATAAGACTGTCTTCGATTGATATTGTTATTACAAAACAGAAGGTAAATGAGTGCTCTATGTCCTGTGTGTGCCGTAATTGAGTACGGGTCAGTGAGCCCGCGAATCTCGCAACTGGCTAACGAGATGCCGGTGCCGGAAGCCACCCGCAAACCTTTAATTATAGCTGAGACAAAGGAAAGAAGAGGGGAAGAGAGAGAGAGAGAGAGAGAGAGAGAGAGAGGGAGAGATTTGAATTGGATTAGGCCTAATGTTGGAACTCCGGATTTGATGGATTTTGTGAAATCAAAATGAAAACTTACAGGCAAATAGAAGAAAGCGATTGAACAGAAGCTAATAAACTGTCAGGGAGGCTGCCCCATGTTATGTTTTGAAATCTCATCAGTTTATTTTCCCTTTTCCCCCTGCGCTTTTGATTTATAAACAATGAATCGTTCAAAATCTCCCTTTCTCTCACAGAGCTCGCCGACGTCTCCGATGAACACATGTTTTCCGTATTGGTAGCAAGCTGTTTCCGGAGGAATTCACCTCATAATTACAAGAAACGTCTTGCCGCCATGGGTACCTGTGGGTGGTTGATTGCGCAATAGTGCTTGGAGCTAATCCTTCGACAGCAGTCAAATCTGCCTCCCTCTCACCTCATATGTTATCCGCCGCAGACACTGTATTAATATCAACATATTGATGACAGCGTTCATTTGTGTTAGTGTTCACGTTCCCGACAAGAGAGTCCCATATGGTGACTGTTTCCGAGTGGGTGCCGGGCCGGGCTGGGAAAGGACCAAACCAAACGACTAACGAAGGCTTCCAATGGACTGAGAGCGTTGCGCAAGAGTATTGCCAGCCACTTTATCCAGCTATCTATCGGGTAATATTGGTAAACGTTGTCAGATTAAATCTAGATGAGGAAAGAAACAAGTCGATTGACTAATTGCCCGGTTGCACAACTAACTTTTTTCCCCCGACTTCCTTCCTGAACCACCATCTGGAGTTGTAATCATCTTTTGTTGCGCCATTGACATAGACATTGAATCAAAGTCCCGCCGAGACAAAAAGTATTCCTATTTCCCTTGCCTCCCGATTCTACTGGGGAAAATTCTTCGAGTTGCGGGCTCTCCCGCTTTGCCAAATATGTACATGCATACTGAATAACAGGGCCTATAAGCGGAGGTGCGCTTCCTGAATGAATGTGTGTATGCAGGTGTGAAATTGAGATTGTGCTCCGCGTGTGGTCAAAGAAAGACTAAGAATGAGTTTGGGTTTGGGACAAATTGCATCTGAAACACAAACATCGAAATGGAATGAAATGATGGAAGTGAAATCAAGAACCTCCCACTTTTCTGGTCGACTGGAACAATTAGGTGTTACATACAAGTTAGCACCCTCCTTCTACGTCAGTCGCTTCTCTTCCCAAAACGTTTTGCAACAGACAGAGCCGCTTCGTCATTTTCTATTTTCCATTTTCTCCTCTTTTCAACACTTGTTCGTCCCTCTCTTCGAAAATTCTCTCAATTCAACACAAAACTTGTCATGACCACCACAATAACCGTTTATTTTTATGAGAGGGGCAAAAAAGACAGTCGTTGCGGTGTGCCTTCATCGCATTTTACGTTCGAGGTCAAAGCGTGGCGAATTGAGGAGAAATGGAGAAAAAAGTCATCCTAACCTAACTATCATCATCTCACTCGAAAATTTTACGACGGAACAGAGCAGGCTACTACTACTGCTCATTCATTCCCTACGAATCGGCGAATCAAATCATTTTCCGAAATCTCCCGCTAGTTCTTTCGGGCTGCTTTTTGCTGACCTAAGACGGATGCAAATGCAATTTTAATTTCCAAGTCCCCGCGACTAATTGCTTAGATCGAGAAGCAATATTTTCTAGATATAAAGTGAATCAGAGGGCGTAGAAGGATGGGGAAAAGCCGATGGAGAAGAAGATTTTCTCGCTCGCAGAATTTCGAAATACTGTAGGAGGTGGAGGATGATGGCGAAAACGGGATGAACGGCGATGGAATGGGAAGAGGAAGATGATAGGAATCAATACTGAAGAAGTATTTGAAAACAAAAACGAATTAGGAGAGTTTTGGTTCCAAAAATGTTCTAGGAGGAATGTAGTAAAAATTAAGGAGAAAAAGTGAGGACAGGATGGAGCTTTAAAAAGAGAGAAAAAAAAGAATTGGGCAGAATATCTAAAACTTCAAACTTTGAGATTATTAATAATGACATGGATGAAGCTTAAAACACAATTGTTTTACAAATTCAGACGTACCTGTCGACATTTTGTCGGAGCAATTTTGATCGTCTTCGACTGTCATAAGTCAGTTGGGGGTAACGCCCTGACGCGTCCGCTCGAGCAGATCTGAAACATGTCACGGAGATTAGGTGATAGTAAAAGTGTTCGGATAATCACTCAAGAGGATGGAAGGAAGGGGGGGGGGGGGGATATCTTACAATAATTGTCAGTTTAGCTAACAAGGTTCAATGAAGCGAGAACTTAGGAGGCAATCCCAAGGCAATCTCGACGTTGGGGTTTTTCGTTTTCACGGTCGGTACACTTGATTTGACGAGCGTGTCAAAAGGTCAGTCGCACCTTCTGATAATAACAGATAAGAGCAGATTAGAATGTTTCAAACTTGAAATGAATACATCCATAAATTATAAAGCCTCAACTATGACAATGGTAATGAGAGAAAACGGAAATATCAACAAGAAAGAGCTGAAAAGTAAAGGAAGGGCTCCTTAATGAAAATTGAGCATGAACCGGATCAAAAGGTAGTTAAACCATAGAAAGTGCTTTGCAATCGGTGTGAGTGTGTCATTCAATAGACGCTTGCTACCATTGGTTCATACGTCACGCGCACCGTAGTCCTACGCCCCGCCCTTCCCATGCTGGTCAGTGGCTACTGAGGGAGGGAGTGTTTTGAAACATACCTCCGCGTTGTCATCGTTTGTCCTTATCACGAGAGCCTGACGAGTGACACAAATACAGATAGTTGGAGAGAGGGTGTCTAGTAAATTCACACCGAAAAAGACTGAGCGGAGGAGAAACACGCGCAATATACATGCGGTTCGATGAGCTAATGTTCTTCCTAGCTTTGCGCTCCGTTTCACTTCAATTCCGCCTAATGTTGAAATTCTGTTCCCCTCGCTGGATTCCTTCAGTTTTTGTGTGTTTTTCTCGCAAACTCTACCCAAACGACTACTTCGCGGCTCTATTCCTCGTCATTTCTATGAGCAATTTGCTGAGTTTCCCACCGTGCCTCTCATACCTTTCTGCTTGCCTTATTACTGTGAAAAACATTTCAAATCAAAAAAATTAGAAGGAAACTATTAAAACTAAAGTGCACATTTGTGCTGAGAGTCACTTGCCAAGTGAGAGTGAAATGATCGCATAGTTTTTCAAGTGAGTTCAGTCTTTCCAGCTGTTGGAGTGTTCTGACAAAAAGAACTGCCACATATTTTTCATGTATTTCACGGATGTTTATAAAAAGCACAAGATGTGTGTTGCAGATCAATGAATTCGGTTACGGTAGGCGGCAGTCACGTGTCTTCTGATTCATCGAAAGACACTGAAGACAGAAGGAGGAAAAAATCGAAAGAGACTTTGTAAACTCGTTGATCTTCACAAGGGATTCTGTAGTACACAACCCTCCTTATCCTCTTTTCATATGTTTTTCATCCAACGTCTATCAATCAATACCATACAAACACTAGGGCAATAACATTCAGTGAAAGTGGCCAAGTAGGGAAAACTATTGTGCCCCGACCCAAGACCCCCGTGTGCCAAAGTGAGGATTATGTTCCCGTGCGCAACTGGTGGTCCCTATCTTGATCTACCACCTTATCTGCGGAGACAAGTGAGTGTTGTACTGATAGAAAGGACACGATAATTGTCTTCCGGTTGACAGTGCTGACGAGACCGGACGAGTTACTTGTGCAACCCGTTGTTCTGTTGGGTAACAGTTCCTCGAGTCGTGTTAGGTAACAAATTTCACGCAAGTTAGTCTATATTTCTAAAATTTCTCCTTTATTTACATTTCCATTTCACTATTTTTCTATTTGTCAATGTTGCCTGTCTCAAAAAAGAATCTAGAAAGTGGAGAAACTTTTTTCAACCAGCTGTCTACAAATTGCTTCTGGAGCAAACTATCTTCAAAGAAAAGTTAGCAGCAAATTAATAACAGTTGCGACAAATTCAGAATTTCTAAATTTCTACTAAACAATTCATTTGTAATCAATCAAACAATAAGCGCTTAATAGAGTTGCGTAGATGACAGAATGTGCTGCGATCCCCCTCTGACTGACTGAATAAGAGTATGAATGACACGAGCTAGCAGATGGTCTCATACTTGGACACTTCTGAGAAAAATAACACTTGTGGACTCCTCAATTGTGATTAATTGGTCGAGGAGGGAGCGGAAAATGAGATGAACCTGCGGAGAGTCAAGAGCCACAATATTTTGTCGGAGGGAGTGAGAGCCTAGATCGTTTAAGAGATTCCATTTCATCCCTCCTTGTAGCAACAATGATTTCAGAGTAGAAGTTACTGTAGCAAAAGTGACAAGAGGGAAAGATACCGGTCAAAAAGAGTGCGAATAGTGGGTGGTTATTACCGTATGTCAGGTAGAAAGTGGTGTCCAACTATTTGTTCTTTTATAACCTGTCACGCAGCCGCCGCCGCCACCGTCAGCGGCCCCACGGCGCATCCATAACAATTTTTGTGTGTTAATTAGAAAATGGACCCATATACACACGAAATTACAATAATGACAGTCACGGTCTCCGTTGCGGGAAACGTTGAAGACATCGCTCACAATGGCGGGTGTCCAATATCAAATGCATAGCGGAGTAATGTGGTAATGAGCGGGTGGTTTGAGTACTGTGTGGTGTGTACATACAAAAACAGAAAACTCTTGAAAAGATGATTCAAAAGGGTACATGCACTAACATTTGCATTCGCATTCATATTCTAGTTCATGTGATTCATATCAGTGTGCAAACTGACGAACCATGTTCTAATGAGATACCCTTTTTTGTAGATAGTTTCAGCGACGTCAAAAGTTTGCGATACCTTTTTCGAGGTAAGCTCTCTCTTTCTCTCTCTCTCTCTCTCTTTCCATTGCTTAGCAACGGCGAGCTCGGCGAGCACATGCTCATCTACCTGTAGGTACGGTAGGGTCCTAATTAGAACGGAAGTGGAAGCTAATCGCAAATTAGTGACCCAGAAGATGAAGCAACATATGACATATGTTTTGTAGTCAAAGTTAATCCGGGTACGTGCCGACAACACATAATTAGCAACATGTAGGACTGGGGGACCACAGGAAGAGCAAAGAAAGGTCGGAAGAAGCCGACAGGTACGATGATTGTAGCTAATATAGAAAAACAAGCCAAATATGGGTTGGATAGAAACTAAAGAAAGATCAAGATCTAGAGAACGAGTATATAAATAAAACTGGGCTCATTTCCGAGAAAAAAGGGTTTCTATCTTGAACTTCATCTGAACTCATAAACGCAGTAATGATTGTGATTTGAATCTCTCTTGAGTCACTCTTATTTGAGTTTAATAAAACGTTCAAAACTCCGAAAGTGAATAAACACTAGTCAAAAAGTCAATTGTCTGCTTTTCTGTCATTTACAGGTATTTCTTAAGGAATTTCTCAGTCTGGTGAAACAAATCACTATGACGATAAAGACAACCGGGATAATTGTGAGGTAATGGGTTACGGTAGATGTGAGATTCCCATCACTGATAACATATCTCACCCCCCAAGAGTAGCCACTTCCGTTCAATCCTAAGTCCCCCCCGGTGCCATATAACTTTGTGGGAAGTGGCACTTGCCATGCTTCAACCACCTTGTCTGGCAAACTGCGGCCCAATTGGAGCGTAATGACAAGTTGGAAGAGAGCCAGAAAAAAACGACGGCGTTTGATGGAGAAGGGAGACTACTCTCTATGTAATTCGGGATAGCACCATTTTCGACACTTGACTTTGACAGTGGTGCCCGGGGCGAACACCTCGAAAGCGCCAGGGCAGCAGCAGCCAGTGGAGAGAGCGATAGGCGCGGACAAAGACCTCCATCAAACGACGCTTTCGTTATGACATCTTTCGAACAGCGGGTGTGCCGGTTAATGGGTGTCAATTCATTGCCAATTACAAAAACCGTCGAGGGCGACAAAATGTTGGAAAACGGAACGGAACGGGTGGGAAAAACGATAAACTTTGAGTGTGGTGATGGTGGTGGTATTCGCAACAAAGTTTTGAAAATTGGAGTTGTACGTCGTCGGTGGACAAGAGAGGAGTGGAGGGATGATTGTTGGCAAGCTGCGCCCCTACACACCGGATATACAGATACGGTAGATGGCTAATGGAATTTGGAGTCATAGATGGACACATGCGAATGTACATACACAATGAATTGCTGAGGGCCCGCATAAAGTGGCTTCTGGAGAATTTTTAGCTACACCACTAGCATTTTTCTGACAAAATTTACTTAGAAAGGAGAAAAGTGCGAACATTGGTTCAAATTGAACAAACTCACATCAGCCAATCGAGCGGCGAATTCAGTGATGTCAACCGTAAAGTCTGTTTCAGATGATTAGAAGGGATGAGCTTGAGAACACGAAAAGTCGTAATCAAAAAGGTTGGTACCTCTCGCCCCTCCCCTTCTTTGACGGTGCATGGGTGCACCTCATTAGGGAGACGGTGAAAGTGCTAAGCGAAGTGAGCAGTCTGCGCACCACAGAGTCACAGGCTTCTTCATCACAGGTTAACATGATGACACCTTGAGAAACAGCTGAACTCACCGCGTTCGCTCTTGTTGACTCGACCGTCACAAACTTTTCGATCGAGGATTTCGGTGACGTGTAGCGTGAAATTCAGTGTATGTATGAGTGTGGATATATGTGGATGTGTTAGAATGGGAAAGAAACGGCGGAGAGACAGGAGGATCCTCTGTTCACGAAACTTTCTGAAGAGAAAAAAAGACGACGCCGACGACGACAACGATATAGTGAAGAAGCGTCGTCTCGGCCAACGGTGACAATTGAAAAGAGCCGCGCCCGGACACGTTCTCTCCGTCTCACCTCCACGTCGCTGACTTTTTGCTTCTATTCCCGGACCAATCGTCTTTGCCAGAAGGCGGAGTTTTCACCATGTTCTTCCACAGACAATCTTCAATGGATTATGAGTGCTTCCGTCCCGAACTACCTGCCATGTTCGACTTATGACAGATGGACATCATTTGTTCGCTCCAAACAATGTTCTCAATCAGAATCTACTGATGTGGAAAGAAGTGCAAAGCCCTGTGTCTCGGATCCGAGTCCGTTGTACACGGCACTTCTGCCGAGCGTCCCGCGCACACCTGTCCATCGAAGCAACACCTTTTGTGACGAGTTCCGAGCACTAGAAAATCTCTTAATCGACGCTTGAACGATTTTTCCCGGGAAGTTCTTCGTTACGTTTTCTGTGGACATAGTTAGAGTTTAGTTTGTGCCTTTGATTCCAATTAGCATATTACAAACTTTCTGCCTCGTCAACTTCATTAGTTTTCCGTTATATCTCACATAAACAAAAGAGACAGAAATAAGTGAATGAGACTACGCACCAATGTAGCACATTCGATTTGGATCACTGCTTCTAAACTTGCTGAATCAAACGGTAATAATGTTTTTCCGCAAAGTACAGGTCTTATTGAAAAAATCCCTAGTTCTCGATGCACCATTAGATTGATGAAAGAAAAGGAATACAAGCTTTTGAGATTGTCGTCTCAAGTTATTTTCAGTATTCTTTATACTTTGCTTACCGTACCACTTTCCTCTGCAGCGTCATTTGTCAGCCTGCCACAATTTCCGTTATAAGTCCCGCTGTATTCCTTTCCCACTTTTTCCAACCCATTCATCGCTGCTTTCCACTTTCCTCGAAGACTACGGTATCCGCGTGTCTCCGTCCCAGAATGAAGTTGTGGCCAACAAATAGCCGCCAGAATGTGAAGCCGGCTTCAGATGGCCATCGCCACCAAATTTCGGGGGCTCGGAAGTCAAATAGCGAATTATTCCGTTTCAAGACTCATTTCTGGAAACAAGTGTCTTTTCTTCCCGTATTAATGGAAATACAGGCTAGTTATTGAAATCAAAGCGTCAGCTGGTGAAACCGAAATTCCTAATTCCTAATTCTTAATCACAATGAGGTTTGCAGTCTCTCTGCTCGAAACATCAAGCATCTGTGATGCAGTGAACCGTTAACATGTGCATATCATGTGATCATCTGAGAGCTCTTTCAGTTGATGCACGTTTTTACTAGAAACGCCCACACACGCGAAACCAACTAGACTAGGAAACGGACTGCGTCAAGGGGAATCTGAATGTTTTGGGGGAATTCGACACGCTTCGATGAACACAGGACGTGGTCTTTTCATTCAAGGATCCTTCTCTACGGCCACTTTTTCTCAACATGTCCGTCCTCTTATGGCGAGACTGATATTGTGTCATTCCGACGGACAGTTTAGGAGCATCGTTCGACGGAAGGTCGCTTTTTATTGAATTCATCCGAACGAGTGAAAAAACAAATGGCTTTCCTTGAAGAGAGGGGACGAATGCATAGGGGCGAATATACATACTTTGTTGAGACTGATTGTGCTTTGAGTTGAGTTTATTATACATTTTGACAGCAGGAATAATGACTAATCGCCTTTAAAACGTTTTTGTGATTTTCTTACTTTCTCGATTAAGAATTTGTAAAGAAAACAAAAGACAACCGAAGTCAAAATAATAACAAATAGGAATTGGCATGCAAAATACGCATAGATGTCCAAAAAATTTCTCTGGAAGAAGTTCAGCTGCCGGCCGTAAGGAGAGGACTGTGAGAATGGTCCATATCTGTAAAATAATGAGTTTGCAAATCAACAACCTAACCCCACGTACTTTCCGACAAATTCAGTGTGTTTGATGACCAGATCTTTAGGAGAAATCGGTTGATTTGCGAGTAGTTCAGCAGTTTTTGCAGCATGTATCTTATATTCTTCATTGAAGAGCACTGATTCGATTGCTTCCTTAATAACCGTTTCGTGTTCTAGATCTTCTTTGTCCACAGCAACGACTCCGTGATGCTGCTCGAGCATGTGAGCATTTCTGAGTTGATCGGCAAATATCGGAATCACAACGGCTGGTTTTCCAGTGTACGCCAGTTCCCAAGTGCTTCCAAGTCCACCATGAGTGAGGAAAGCAGTCAGACGAGGGTGGTTCAGGAGTGCAGTTTGTGGAACCCATTTCGAGAAATGAATATTTTCAACTCCATCCGCAAATGCAACATCTTCCGTTTCGTATTTCCAAATGAATGTAACGTTTGGCAACTGTTTGATCGATGCCAGTATGTTCCTCCTCAACAAGTATTCACTAATTTTAATAAAACCAACAAAGACCAACCTCCAAGTTTCCGGCATGTACGTTGTTTGTAGCATAGAACCAAAGGAAATGAGCATTGAATACGGCCGCACACGCAGCACGTTCTCCCATTCCTCGGATATTTTCTGCTGTTTGATCCATTCCAAATTAACCGAAATTCCACCAATCGGGATCGTTTTTGGAAGCAATGGGCGGGGAAAATCGAGATAAGGATTCGAGTTGATGAAGACCAGAGAAGTTTGGGCAATCAAGTCCCTCCAATCGGGAATCTGACTTCCATGATATTTTCTGCATATTTTCATCTCTTCTTCATATGTCTCCTCAATTCCTTTGTTTATCTCTTTGGTTATTTGCCAGTTTTCATATTTCTCAGCCATTGTCATTTCTGGGCGGAATGCTCCGAATGCTCCTGTTGAGAAGTTAATGGATTCATGAACAGTGCATGTCATATCAATAAGACCCTCCCCTCAGTTGTGGGCTCCGGGACCAAACCAAAAAATATATCAAAAATCTATGAATGCCAATGTAATGTGGTATGATCATGAAAATTTGTCCACGGGGGTTATTCTATATGCCAAATCGATTGGCATTAACAGATTTTTTATTTCTTTTTTGGTTTGGTCGCGGGGCCCAATATTGAGGGGGGGGGGGGTCTTATAGATATGACATGCACTGTATAATATCAATTGTACCTGGCGTTGAGCTGTAATCGAATGGTTCTCCGATATACGGAAAGATTACATCGAAGAAAATCAAAGATGACGCCAAAATCGTTTTTTCAATGCCAAGAGCGCTCACAAAACCTAGCCCGCAAGCAGAAATCGGCTCAAGAATAGCAATATCGAAGTTTCGTTCTTTCATTTGATAAAAGACATCGCGTCGACTCAAAAAGTACTCACATCCAACTTTTTGAGCGTTATTGAACCATTTGCAACTCTGAAAGGAAAATGGTTTTGAATATAGAATATATCTTTCAAACCTCTCGAATGTTGGAGGAATTGGACGTAGCTCTCCAAAAATTGGTGATTGCTTCAGGAGAAAGCGCAGCTTCTGCTTTTTTCTTCGTATTCAAACTCTCTTCCTCGACTATCACAACGTCTTTTGTTAGCTTCACTCCAATACATGCATCTCTTTTCGAAGGGTCAATCAGAGGCATTAGATACGTCTTGAAGCACAGTAATGTACACCTGATAAACAAAAAAGCAAAAGTACGTACCACATTATGTCTTCTTTCTGTCAGTGTATCTGCTAGTTTTCCAAAGAAATTACAATGACTTGGAGCAAAAGCAGGTGAATAAACAAGAATGTTCAACGATTCCGAAGCAGTTATCAATATTAAAATGATAAAGATTTTCATTTTTCTTCTCACAATCTGCAAAAAAGACTTTGAAAGAACTAAGATACTCGTCGGAGAGTGCCTTCACTCTGATTGCGCAATATTAGAACAAACCCGCCTTTTTGTGATCACAAACCACATTTTGGCAAGTGTTTAGCCTGCAACACACACAAACGTTTTATTTCACTCAAATTTCACTCTTTTACGCGGAGAACATTTTCGAACAATGAAGAAAACAATCTTGAAAGCTATGTAAATTACAGCCGAAACCAAAAACAGTGCAATGGCTAACACGTCCAGCAAATAGTACTCAATGAAGGTCTGTTTCCTACCATGAGGGTCCATGGACGGTAGTTTTCCAAATCTGAACCAAAATGTTTATCATAGCTGAAGGAAAAATGAATAGACAAACCGAGCGGCGAATTCCACGTATTTCACCAATGTTTCCTTTGCGTTAGTCGGCTGATTATTGAGCATTTCAGCCAATCGTTCGGCGTTTTTTCGGTAGCTAAAATAAAAAATGTCAAAAAAAGCAACATTATTATCTTCCTCTCGATACCTTTCGTCTTCCATAACTTTTCTCAAAGCTTGCTCGATGAGTTTCGGATTCTTCAGATCTGTTTTGTGCAAAACTGCAGCTCCGCCATGTTTTTTGAGCATCTCAGCATTTCTGGGTTGATCGGCGAACACTGGAACCTGAATGGAATACTTTTTCTTAATACCTGTTCTGTTTTTTTCAATACCACGACTGCCGGCTTGCCCATCATTGCCAACTCGGTAATACTTCCGAGTCCTCCATGAGTGATAAATGCATTCAGTCGCGGATCGGCAAGCAATTCGTTCTGTGGAAGCCATTCTCCACGGTTTACATTCAGAATTCCACACGTTAACTTTTTATCCGCCAGGTTTTCGTACTTCCAGATGAATGTGGTATCAGGCATTAATTGGAAAAGAGCAATGAGAGAATCTCTGAAAAAAATTAGTTTTTTCCCGAAAAAAGTTGATACTAAACGCACCTGAACTCGTCGGGCATGTCCATCGATTTGATGTTTGAGCCAAACGATATCAACACATTCTTTTTCCTCATCGATAGAATAGTGTCCCATTTTTCGGGCAGTTTCATGTTCTTTCTATCTGTGTTCACCGATATTCCACCAATTGGAATGATTTTATCAAACGTGGGAGCGGGAAATTCGAGAATAGGAATGTGGTTAGTTAAAAGGAATGAGGCCTCCGGTAATATTTCCTGAAAATTTTCTGAACGTTGACAGAAAAAAGAACTCAAAGACGAGCGTACCTTCCAAGATCGATTGATTCCCAAAAATCTTTTGGCGCTTTCAAACTCATATTCTGCGATATCGGCAAATTTGTAGTAACCAGCGTAAAATTGAAGCAAATTCAAGAACCGCTGCACAGTATTCATCTGATCTCCGTAAACACTTTGAGTTCCGGGAACATAACTGGGAGCAATCGGCTGGCCAATCGCATCGCTCACATGATCCATTCGGCCACAAGATATCACTGACACGTGTGCAGGAACTTGAAGATACTCAAAAATTCCTGAATTCGAACTGTTTACAAGTGCTAAAAAGTTCAAACGGACCATAAGCACAACTGTCAAATGGTTCCGTAATAGCTAAATCGAAGTTTTCCGACTTTAGTTGCTCCAGAAGTTCCTTTGACTGCATAACTTCTGAAAAAGAGACATTTGAAACGTTTTTAATTCGAAATTTTGTTAGACTGACTGTCGCATTGAGCTCCAAACAGTGGGACCAACGCGTTCGGGCTGAGCAGCATATTCAATGGATTCGAAAAATCAGTGGTCCACAAGTTTGCCAAGAACTCTCTGGTGCCTTCCATTTGTGCAATCACTTTATCATCTGCTTCTACGAAAATCTGTTTTTTCGTTGACTTCAAAGCGGTTCGATTTCTCTCGTTCACGTCAATCACTGGCATGAGAATGGTCTGAAAGTACAATTTCCTTTTTTCAATTGAGTTTCACAACATACCACATCATGTCCTGCATCTGTCAGTGTATCCGCTACGGTAGCCATCATTTTGATATGACTGTGGCCGAACAAGTTGGAATACACCAGGATTTTGTAGGATTGCACTGCATTCCAGCTGCAGAATAATAACAGAAGAAGAACTTTCGGTCGCATGTTAATAAACACAACACGTTTACTCTTTTTGCGTTTCTCGGCTCGTTTGGCACGTACAACAGTTGATAAGATACTAAATGTTGGTTGTGCATACAGAGTTGTGATGAATGAGCATTGTTTGGACCTCGAGATGACTTTTTTGCACTTTTGATGCAACACAGTTGTTATCAGACCTGCAAACAAGTTTTTCACGAAAAAATGAAATTTTTGTGAATTCACTGAAGAGAACTGGAAAGCCCTTGATTTTTTCTGGTTTCACCTGTATTTTTGAGCGTGCAACCACAACGACAAAGAATTGCGGACAAACAAAATAACTGATGCGCATAGTTTTCGGAAAAAGTGTTAAAGGAGCAAAAACAACAAAATGCCCATGAGTTTCAGATGTCTTGTCTGCAAATGATCGTCGTGGTGTTTGCGTATGTGCGATACTGGTTTTCCCGGTTAGTCACCGGTGCGCGCCGGTTTTTGTCATTTTTTATCCGGTTTTTCATTGGAACAAACCCAGTATTGTCACAGCACATAGATTTCGACGGTCTATCTGCAAAGTTCAAGAATCTGAATACATGAGTCACCGACATTTCCCATAGTCTTTTCCGCATTTCTAATTCAGTTTATGATAGGTTATTAACTTCCGAACAAAAATGATCATAATTCTTAAAGAGAGACCCGAGGCCAAAACCGTCGACCATCTGTACTTGGTCACAAGACTTTCTTTTTCTCTCTCCGCACATTAATTAGCACACATTGCCAGTAATGCTCCCTTTTGGCGGGCCATATCGGGCGTGCCGAGGCACTCCGCCGCGCCTTACAACATCAAACCATCTGCCATTCCCTTTCGTTTTCTTTCTTCTCCCTTCTACCCGCTCCTTTTGTGTTGTATGGGTAACACGAGCGTAAAAGCGTGCGTGATTTCTGTCATGTGACGAACGCATTGATCGGAGTAGGAGAGCGCCGCATTCCCCATCCGTTATCAACTAATGTTCAACATGCTAAACCACTTTTTTTCTGCAAAAATGCGCTCGCATCGTCTTAATGATTTTTCTTGTTTCTTGGTGATTTTATCGTCGAACCATTTTTGCGATCAGTCGTTTCCTTCAAATCTCCTTATCGATCTGTTTAGTCGAAGGTTCTGACTGTTAGACTGTACATACGCTCAAAAAACGGTTCTCTATCTGTCTAGGGATCAGAAAGCTGTAACAGTTTCGGAAACCGGGAGAAAAATACCGCTTTTTAACCGATTTTCACAGAATAAAACTGGACAAGCCGGTTTTCAACATGTTAACCGGATTTTAAACAGATTTTTCGCACAAGAAAACCGGAGTGAACCGGTTTTTCCAAGTTTCTAGAGTAGCAAAAACAAGAAAATGCGTGAGAGTTTTCGCCGTCTGCAATTCCTCTTCGTGATGTTTGCTTTTGATACCGGCTCTTCCCTCTTATTCACCGGTGCGTGTCGGTTTTTGCTGGTTTCTTAAAAATCGTTTTTCACTGGTACGAAACCGGTACTTTTACCGGTTGACCTACCTTTTTTTTCAAAGAAAAACCCGTTTCATACCGGCGCAAAAAACACGTTTACTTTTCTACGATATGATTACATCTTATCGTACACTTCTCTGCGTTCAACACTAATATACTCCTCCCTGTACTTTTGTCTCCTATTATTATCTTAAAGTATCACTTTACAGTCAACGCACCTGACGGAAAACGACGACAAACATGTCGATGGCTTGGGTCGCAACCGCCAAACGGTAAGACTGTCGAGTGTTAACAGTAACATTCGCCCCAATTTAAGTCCGAAAAATCCGGCGTTTGTGCCCGATCAAAGATGCTCTGGATGGTGGGTTGCTACCATTGTCGAGTACACTGGAAACGGACCACAAGCGGAGACGATCATGCTCTACAAAGTTCGCGACGCTCTGGTGAAAATTCTCACTGCTAATCAGACAAAATAAACGGTTTTATTTTTCCAGAAAGTCTACTCTCGCTATCGCGTCTACTACTACGAACTTCACCATCTGGTGATTTCGGTTCGTGAAGAAGACGTGGACCACGTGAGCGACGCATTGGTAACTAGTAATTTCAAAAAAAAAAGTATGATGCGATTATTGCAGTACAATTATCGCCTGATTCCACCGCGCCCGGAGCACCTTGAAAACGACAAAATCTTCTGGGAAAACGCTCCGATCTACACAGGTATACACCATCATTCAAATCTTTCATGGCAGTGACACGTTCTTCAGATCTGTACGATATTCTTAACGACTTCATGTTCCGTTTTAATGTTCGAAAGCTTCTGGACCTCAAGAACACCGCAAATCCGGCGGAGCGAGTTGACTACAATCTCGCTCACGACATGCTGGAGCACCTCGCCAAACGTCTCATTTTGGATATTCCGGTCCCGAGTCACCGGGACTATCTGCTCAAGCGCATCAGTACGATCCAATACCTGAATGAGAATGCCGAGAAGAGCTACAAGATGTGGATCGGATTCAAGAACTTGGGAGAACTGCGCAAGAAGATTGACGACATGTGCAACCGCCCGAAGAAGGAGAGACTGCCGCTTGATAAGTACTTCAAGATCACACAGACTGAATTTAACACCTTTCACACGAAATATCCGCATCTTTTGATTGACAATGAGAAACTGGAGGATGAGGATATTATCGACGAGCGTGTTGATTACACCGACAACACCATGATCAACAATAACGACGTTATCAAGCACAGAGGATTATACCTGTCCGGCTCGACCACTTACCCAGAATGGGACGGTACGCTTAGTCAGTCGCTGATATGTTTAATATTGTCTTTTTTCAGCAAAGGCGAACCGCCAGTGCACCCATGCTGCTGATTCGGCTGGCCAGTCAACTTCTTCTTCTGCTCCATCGACTTCTTCTGCTGTTCCATCGACTTCTTCTGCTGCTCCATCGACATCTTCTGCTGCCAACTAATAATCATTATAATCTTCTTACAATCACTTATTTTACGCGCCTTTTGCGCATTTCAAAGTTATTCACAACAGTAAAATAAATTGTCAGTAAAATGTGTAAGTAAATAAATTCATTTAATCTAAGAACACTGAGCAATTGTGAATAATGCGGGAGGACAAGTTGAGATTCCAATAATCAATTGAAAGTAGTTTGAGTCGCGTGATTTGAACTTCAAATGTGTGCCTAACTCTGGTTTATCTTAAACAATAAAATGGCAATGTAAGAATGGGAGACGGTAAGGGTACAAATGCGTTTTGCAAAATGGATCATGTCATTGAACAGGTAATGATAATAAGAATAAAAACAAAAACATATGATTAATAATAATAATAATGATAATACAGGAGATTTGAGGGGCTAATGACACAATAGCATATGAATTCAGGCATTTTGTACTTGGGGAGGCTGACGAATTTGGGGCTCACAATTCGGACAAACCCAACGAGCATGCTGATTGTCGCGATCAAAAAGAGTCATTGCAGTGGAAGAAAGACGGGTGCACTGCCTATGGAACACGTTCTTGCAGTCATGAAACATACAACACAGGGTAGAAGACCCGGGCTGAAAGGAAAAAGCGATTATTGATTGAAACTTTGCTTTCACTTCTTACCAAAATAACTTGATGACAACTGGCGCACGGACCTTGTGCTTGTGACGACGAAGAGGTCGATGGTCCCGGGAAATCATGGCTTCGGATTCCAGCCGGCGCCCGGCTTCCCAAGGTCAGTGGGGGGAGCCCAGTTCCGTTGATGGAGCCAGAATTGTTGTTGGGCGTCGGCCCTGTAATAACCTATCATCGACACGGTTTCGAACACGGCGGTGCAAAGACTAACCTTCTGGCGCGTTGCCGTTCATCGGAGGCATTCCTCCCATGTGCGGGTTCATTGGCGGTGGCTGCTGCTGCTGCTGCTGTTGGGATGGAAGCTGAGGCATCGACTCGGTACGCTGAAGGGATGGCGGTGCCAGCGGAGGGAGCTGCGCGGATCCAGGGGCTGGCGAAATGCCTCCGGGAGCGGGTCCACCTGGCCCCATAGCATTCATTTGCTGCTGACGAGCCATGTGCTGTTGTTGAGCAGCCATTTGTTGCTGAATATGCATTTTTTGCATTTGTTGATGATACATTTGCATCGATTGCATTTGTCTCGGATCAGCCGGCCGCATTTGATGTCTCGACGGAGGTAGGGGCACGTTGAATCCGGGCTCCGACGCGTCAGAAGCTGAAATCAGAAGATAGATTTGATGTCGGTGTTTTGGATTTTGGAGACTGCCTACCACTTCTCGCTTTTTTCGCCGGCGGACGACCACCAGACGACTGCTGCGCGTTGTTGAACCCAGGTGAAATCATCGGGTTGTGCATCGACTGCGAGCGGGACAACATTGGCGGTCCCATCGGATGTCCCATTGGATACGTAAGTGGCGGTCCCATTGTGTTGATCCCGCGCGAATATTTTGGATCAAAGTACTTGGTTCCTTGAAGAAATCCAAAAGTGTCGGGTTCCGTGGCCGGCGCTGCCTGCAAATTCGTTTTTATTAAGTTTGAAATCTCAAATTTTATTTCAAATATCACTGATGTTTGTTGTTTTGTCACCACTAGATTATCCGTATTCTGTCAGCACGCGCTCTAATCCGTAGTCGTGCGACATATAATAATGGATCTAATCTACATATTTATATGCTCTCTCTTCGTACTTTTCCACTTTCAATTTCACATCGTCATGGGTCTCATTGCCATACCGATGATGTGTTCATCAGAGTTACCCGTGGCAACGGAGCACATGTCAAAAAAGCTAACCTCCTGGCTGACCACTGCTCAGCTGCTCCTTTTTTTGTCAATCGATTTGTGTTCCCCCTCCCCCCTACTTTTTTACTCGGTGAGTTTTCTGTTGTACTTACTTTGGCTTTCGTTCCTTCTGGGTACGGAACACGAAGTTGTTGTCTCTTACGCGTAAAATATTTTTCAACTTGCGGGTGTGTTTTCTGAAAAAGAGCATGTACACGTAAAGTGTATGGGAATTCCGCACGGGTCCTACCGATAACGAATCCTTTAAGGTGGTCAGAGCGGGAGGAAGCTCGAAATGAGTGACCGTCGTGAATGGCGTATCCGGAGTCGGTGCCTCGGGGCCCTCGTCCTTCTTCTTTTGCGGAGATGTTCTTGGTTTCGTCGAAACCTGATTGTTAGAAGATGCTTGAGCCAAAGTGGCCGCAGCGGGAAGAGTTGGGACCGCAAATGTTGGTGATGGTGGCTTCTGTGGAGCACTTGCTGGCGGTTCCATAGCCTTCGATGTAGAAGGCTGAGCGTTGTACGCTGGCGGTCCCGCTGGTGGATGGACCGGCGACTGCATATGGGAAGGCGACTGGCGAACGGGCATCGCCGGCTCCTTGAACGTAGGCTCTGCACTCGGCGGGTTCACTGGCGACGGCTTGTTATTCTGCGTCATCGGCTGGTACTGAAATATTTTAATTTTAGATTATATTAATCGATACGCCGTTATTTTTGTCCCCCTCTATGACTTCTTCAATAGTCCAGCGCTTGGTAGGCCGAAAATAGGACAAACGCGCTTATCTGGTTCTTCATCTGCGCTTTTTTCGTCCTTTCGCTCTCGTTTCTCTCTTTCCCTCGCCCAGATCTATTCATTTCTTCAGACTTGTGAGTGTGTATGTGAGTGAGGGAGAGAGAGAGAAAGAGAGAAAGAGGGAGAAAGAAGGCAAGTGAGTGTCCCGGGTAAAATCCTCGCGAAAGAAAGAGCGTGGCGTGTTTCTGTGTGTCTCTCAAAAGAAGGCAAAACAGAGAAGATAGTGGGTCATAAAATCAATTCATTCCAACTATCTCATTAGAACAGAGAACGATTCGGTGACGCGGAGAGAAGAAGAAACGGAAAGCGTGGCCCGACTTTCTGTCACCACAATTTGAAGTTTGCGCCCAAAATGTATTTCAATGAAGGGCAGGAACTTGGCAAAACAACAATTGAATGGGTCTTGATCTACGGGTGCTAAAACTTCAGAATGTAGAGAAACACTAACGAATGAGCCTACCAAAATTCTTGAAAGCGGCGAAAGACTCAATTTGTTTAATTCCCCCTTCACACTCTCCGTTACATGATCAGTTTCTCTCCATCCAATTGTTTTCTTTTCTCCGTTTCAACCCCCTCGTCTGTCTTCTCAGAGGCCGCGCACATAATTGGTACTAGGAGCAGACTGACTTCTCGCGTATGCGTTGCAAGGTCACGCATAGCGGCGGGGCTCGTCCTCAATAAAATCATAACGCGCGATTGACCCCTCCGGCCGAGGATTGTGGACTGCGCATAATCCCCTCTCAATCCAGTTGATAACTGACCTGTCCGTTCAGTGGAGGTAAAGACGATCCCATCGGGCTGCGAGCAGGCGGCTTCATCTGATTCTGCTGCGAGTTGCTGCTGCCAGGTCCGTGATTCGGTGACATCATCGTATTCTGGTTGTATTGGGGCAGCATCTGATTCTGGAGCGGCGACTGATGTGGATGGGATGGCGGAGGTGTTCTCAGGGATGGTTGTTGTTGAGCCAGCGGAGACTGGATCGGATGAGCGGTTCCGGGAGGTCCATGAGATCCAGGAGTTCCAGGCGTTCCGGTTGGAGTTCCAGGAGTTGGAACAGATCCCGGAGTTCCCTGTCGACCTTGGTTGACTGGAGGAACTTGAGAACTCATCATAGAGCCACCGTAGGGGTTGGGAGTGTGACGTTCACCAGCATTGTGGCCTGGGTCTTTGGGTCCAGGAACTCCAAATTGATTTGCATTTCCAGGATAACCAGGTCCAAATGGATTGTTTCCAGGAGCTCCAAACGATCCAGATCCACTCGGAGGATTAGGTCCAGTCCCGGAACTAGGTGCCCCAAACGGCGGAGGCGCTCCATTCGGATTGAACCCGGAAGGGTGACCATATTGTGGCGGCGGCGGCCCTTGTCCTCCTGGTGGCGGATGCATCCCGTTTGCTCCGGGAGTACCTGATGCTGCGGAAGCACCAGTTGTTCCGCTGGGATCCGTTCGTCCCTGATTAGTAGGCGCCCCATAGCTCGGATATCCGGTTAGGGCACCACCAAAAGCTCCGTATCCAGATGGACCTCCATGCGCTCCAGGACCTCCAGGGCCACCGTGTCTTCCAGGACCTCCGTGTCCTTCTGGGCCTCCGTGACCTCCATGTCCTGGAAGTACTCCAGGACCTCCATATGCGCCATGTCCTCCGAGATTTCCTGGATGTCCAAAACCTCCAGGGCCGCCAGGGCCGCCAGGGCCGCCAGGACCTCCAGGACCACCATATCCTCCTCCGTACGGCTGATTCGAGAAAGATCCGGGCAAGTTGTTCGGCCGAGTCTCACTTTCAGGTTTATTCTGTTTCGGAGCCGGTGGTTGCAAAGGTGGCAGATTGTGACTGGCCCCTCTAACTGGCGGAGTGCTGTTTCCAAAGTTGGCTGGCTGATAGTGTTGCAGAGGAGCGTTCTGGGGCGTAGCTGACGGCTGATGCCCCATCGGTGGATACTGTGGCGCGCCAGGATGAAGATGAGCCGGTAATGGTTGTTGAGCCGGATATGGTTGCGGTGGCGGCTGTTGGGGCGGTGGCCTTTGTTGTGAGGGCTGAGCCGGATTTTGAGCCGACGGCAGATGTCGTTGCTGCGACGGTGGGCCTTGAGCATTTGGTGGCTGATGAGGAGGTTGTCCGGGCATCCCACCGTACATGCGGTACGGATCGTGCACACCTCCGAATTGGCCGTTGTTCGGCTGAAATCCGTTGTAGTTGGGAGGCGGTCCAGGCTGTCCCATCATCGACGGATGTCCATTTTGAGGGGGCTGTCCGGGCCGTGGTGGTTGTTGTGGGTAGCCCATGAATCTAAAATTTCCATTGTTAACCTTGAATGAAACGCAATGAGACGACTACATACCCGTTCGGCATAGGATTCCCTTCATAACCCGGCAGTTTCACGCCTGCACCTGCTCCGTGATACTGTGGCGGAGGATGTGTCTTTGGCTGCGTAGGGCCACCTGACTGCGGTTGTTGCTGCTGCTGCGGAGGGCCTCCCATGTTTGGCTGTCCCGGCGGCATTCCTCCGTATCCGTTTGGCGAGTACATATTCTGGAAACAAGGCTCGGTTCGACTGGAAAGTCTGCGAGTGAAACTCACGTGTTGAGGGTACTGGTCCATTCCCGCAAATCCACCCGGCGGAGCTCCACGGCCAAACTGATTGAACGATCCGTTTGCTTGAGTGCTATACGGCGGCACATTTCCATTTGGAAAACTCGTGGACATGATGAACCCTGAAAGATTGAACTTTTAGTTTCAGTTCAGGTTGGCTTGGAAGAAAAGCTATGGTAGAGAAAGAAGAAGAACGAAAAAGAAAGCGATGGGCCCGGAGGAGGGTTAGTAGAGAGATGAGCGTCGTGTATGTGTGGACGAGTGGGCCGAGGAGGGAGAGAGAGGAAGAAAGAGGGGAGGGCTAACCAACTACAAAGCCGAGGCGAGTGGCCGGGAGAAGAAGAAGAACAGGCGTTCTTCTCATTTATGCGACCGATTGGGTTATGGCTAAGAGAAGAAGCAATGTGGAAAATGATGAAATGAAAGAAAATCGGTCAGATAACTTAACCAATTCCAGAGAGAACAGTACATCTTTCTCCTCGGAATATAGACTCTCGGAAATTTCGACAAAAAGATCTCGCCCCATGCAACGGGTTGGGTTGTCGGCGCCCGAACTGAGCTGCTGTCATCGACCGCTGCCGGCTAATATCCATTGTGTAAAGCAAATTTGCTTCGAGTTCTACTGCTACATTGACTTCGGAGAAAAAGGAAGAAAAAAAGGCGAATGTGAGTTGTTCTTTAATTAGCACATATCAAATAGCTAACCACTGAGGAACGTGCAAAAAAGACGAAGATTGCTTTGGACTTTTGAGAATGTACGTGACTGTATGGGAAAAAGTGTGTCAATGCATGGAAGGAAGGGAAATGAAAGCGAGAGAGACAGAAAGTTATCATACTGTTCTAACATGAAGCAGAGAAAGTGTTGAAGCGTGAACCGGTGAGAAGAAAGGTTAGGCTGAAAACAGGAAGAAGACGGCCGATCGCCACCCGTGATTGATGAGAAGAAACTTTTGAAGAAAGAGGACACACTGTTATCGGGTGAAATGAGAACTGAGAATAGTGCGCGGTACGCCTGAGACTGTTGGAAAGGATAGGGAAGCGGCCGATTCTTCCTCCCCCCTCCGCCCGATGTGAGAGGGAGGACAAAGTTGGCTGAGAAAATCAATATGCAGAACAAAATGAGAAGACGAAGAAGAACAGTGAGGTAATCGCCTATGTCACCCTTTGCCTCCTCTCCCTGTTTTTCTCTTCCCCTTTTCTCTTCTTCTTCTTCTTCTTCTTCTACAAGCGCTGTCTGTGGAGAAGAGAACGAGGAGAAGACGAAGGGGAGGGAGAGAAGAAGAAGGCCGAGCGTGGTGTGTGTGCGCGCTTGTGTGGGGGGTTTGTGAGGAGGGATGAGTGTGGGTGAGTGTGTTTTATGAGCGCGTCTGGGGCAAGTGCGTTGTGTCGAGGTGGTGGCCGGGTGGTGTGTGTGTGTGTGTGCACTGTTTGAAAAAAGTAAACGACGGTGCGCGGCCAGAGGCCCTCACAGGCGGAGAGAGTGTGCCTTGTATAGGAGATGGCTGAGACGCAAAGATAGGCCAATTGCGAACACGAAGATTGCTGGTTTTGTCGCGTACCGAAAGTGTCTTTTCCTCCGCGCTGTTTGACTCAATTCTCATGCCACCCAGGTCGATCAAAAATTTAAAATTGGAATAACGATTTTTTGAGAAAAAGAGAGAAAAAGAAAGAAACTGTCTAACGTTGTGTGTTCTTGGCAAGAGCGGGCGTGCAAGAGAAAGTCATGGTTTTTGGAGAACATTTTTGGCGCGAGGGAGACAAGCAAGCGGATTATACATATCCAGAAAGCTGCAGATAAAACACTTCTCATCGCCTTACTTCTCTTCTTTTTCTTTCCGATTACTTTGCCTGAGAACTACTAATGTAGAAGAAGCGGAAATTTTTTTTTTCATATTTCAAATTTCAGATTAGCAAATGCAACAGGACCAGGGAAACGAAAATGAAAATTGATCTCAAAACACTGTGGACGGACCAGAGAAAAGTCAACTCTTTTTTCGTGGCAAATGCGTGTCTGATTGTGAGTCATTTTCCAGTATTTCTTCAGCCAACGAAAAATCCAATTGTTATCAGGCTTGCGGATTAGCATCACTCGTCGTAGGAATATGGCTTTACTGCACGAAGAATAACTTTGTGGAACTGACACCTACAGCTTACTCAGGTACTTTTCTCGCAGAGTTGACTCGTCTTGAAGAACTGGAGACGCAGCAATTCTTGGGCAGGGAGGGCCGTGAACGTCAATAGATGACTGTGAGAGTAGTAGTATTGGGGGGAGCAAGAAGAGGGTGCGTGCAGGCGGCGCCCAGGGAAACACAGAATGCACTAGTAATTTATTGGACCCGTGCTTTCGAGGCCGAACAGTTGGTCTTCGGGACGCGCCGCTCATATGCGAGCGATCGGTTTCGTTCCGATGAGATATGAAGATTCACTTGCTCGCTCTGCCTACACCCGCAACTCGGAACAAAACACGCTGACTTGACGTTTTCAGAATTATCACAAAAATTTGAAAAAGAGTCGGAATAGGTATTATCGGGAAGGGAAGAAAGAAAAGGTGGAGTCCAACGAGTACAGCCGATTGTGTTGTTCTTATCACCGTCGTGCTCCGCTCCGGTCCGCACTCAACATTTCGAGCCGGTGTGAGTGAAAACGGGTGGATGGGAAAAGAGAAAACAGCTAGAAAATAGAAGGGAGAACAATCAGAGAAACTAAAAGAAAAATATCAATATCCGAGGATGGATTTTGCGAATAGAAAACTAATAAAGACATCTGTGGTTGGACGACTTACACAACCACTGGCACGTATTGCTATCTGACCCGAGACCGATTATGTGCATTTGAGGGGTGTCCCCCACCCACCCGCTGTTGAGAACGCATTACCTGGTTGGCTAACAAGGGTCCGACACAGTACTGATTGACAGTCGATGCACCAATTTGCCTGCAATTAGTGAATGAAGTGAAACGAGAGAAAGGAAAGAAGCGGAGAGAGAGAGAGAGAGAAAGAAGTGTTGGGACTGAAACGGGAACTGAACACTGAGAAATGGGAAAAAGGAGAAAAAGAGAAAATAAGATTTTATTTGCAGCTCTATCAGCGGCCGGACTTTGTGTTTTCACAGGCGTGACCATCTTTATTATCACGGCCGTCGGATATCTTGGTGTGACTTGGAACAATAAGCCTCTTTTCGTTTCGGTGAGCAAAAGAACAGGATTTGAATAATCTTTGATGATTCTTCAGTACGTCTCATTCATCGTCCTGCTTATAATAGTGCACGGAGTGGCTCGTACGACTGGATTCTTGCATAAAGTGAGTCAGAATATCGAGTGTGCCGTATAAATCATAATGAAAAATGTTGAGGATGAGGCAAGAGAGAATTTGAGAAAAAGTCTGCTCCGAAATATTAACACGACGACGGTGATCACAAAGATTGGAAGAGAAATAAAACTGCAGCTAACATGGGATCATTTGCAAAGAGAGGTAATGAGAGGAACACAGAAATATATACGAATGTTGCTGTTTTGATGCAACCCGGTTTTATTTTATTTTTTGAGAACAATGTTTGTTCTAAAGAAACGCAAGTCGAGACAACTAAGGTGACATTCGCATTTGCATTTCCAGCCAATTTGGGAGGAATACATAGTATGAAAAGAGGGCTCTTGAGAATTGACGTTTGTCAAGAACGGCCCCTACAAAATGAGAGTGTTTGATTTGAATTGAGCGCCGTCAGCTGAGCCAGAGGGGACCAGCCGAGCCTTCTTCTTCTTCTTCTTCTTCTCACAAAAACGAGGTTGTCATGAAGAAAATTATGGCAAGCGAGGAAGGAAGAGGGCTCTGCTGTGCTGGATAATGGATTGTCTCTACCCTTTTCTGTTTTCAACCGGTCAACTTATTAGCTTCTTGTCCCAATCTTCGTCTAATCCCTTCCCTCCGTACGACAAACAGAATGGACGGAGAGGAGGAATAGGAGGAGGAAGAGCCCTCCGAATTGTCGCTCAAAATTCGTTTTTGAGTAAAAGTAACATGGCTCTGGATGGCACAAGAAAAAGATGGGACGGCAGGAGAAGAAAAAGTTGATGAAACTAATTTCTGGTGCATGAAAGGAGAAGGAAGATACTTTTCGTTTCAAGCTCAGAGTTTTGTCATCTTTTATTCATAGACTTTTGCAAGCGGGACCCAAATGAAGGGAATAGTTAGAATAGGAATAGTTTAGGAGGGAATAGAAAGAAAGTTTTAGAGAAGAATTTCAGCTGGAATGTTGTGGAGTGGACACTTACACGGACTGGTACTATTCTGTTCATTGGCCTATCAATCAATACACACCGGACAGTTGCTGCAATCCCGAGCACTTCGACGAGGGCGCGGATAACGAAAACTGTGGAAAAATGCCCGATGATAAAGTCGTCTTTCAAGACGTGAGTTCACAAAACGACTCCCGGACGTCTCAAAACCGCGACATTTTGAAACAAGGTACTGAGAAACATCAATAGTGACGAGAATAAACCAACAATAGTGTCAAAATTTTGGTTTCAAAAGGTCTGTTAGTTTTGAAACGTCGCGGTTTCCAAATGTCCGGGAACCCACAAAACTACACGAAACTTTATTTTTAGGGATGCTTTCCAAAGTTCGCTGATTGGCTGTACCACCACATCATCTTGGTGAACTGGGTCACATCGATACTATTCATCGTGGAGGTTAGAGTGGAATGAAGCGGCGGAGAGAGAGAAAAGAGAAAAAAGTTAATCGTTTTAGATCATTCTCTTCGTCGTCTCCTGTTTCGTGATGGGTGTGCTCAAGAGAGCGTCGACGCCACATAAAACCAGGCGGTAAGATCGTTTTCGAATTGCAAGCGGACACTATAATAGTATTAGAGGAAGAAAAGTGCTCGGCGGGAGGGGAGAGAAGCTGGCAGTGTTCTGCTCTAATAGCCAACTTGGGGTGCCTCTTGTTTGACTATACGAAACAGAGGACACATTTCAAAAACCACAAATTGAAGGGGGTTATTTCAGAAGAAGCCGTCGAGAGCACGACGACGAAACGAGCGAGCGATTCCGGCTGAACTCGATGGACAGAATCGCGGATGCGAATGCGGAGCCAGCGACGGTCGAAGATGGTCTCAGCACGACTTCTCATTAAAACTGGTGCCTCCTTTTCACTTTTCTTGTTCTCTTTCTTTACGCACAATCACCTCATTTTTTGAAATGCAATCTCACTTTTAATTCTAAAACGTTTGTTGTTCCGTGAATAAATCGAGCTTGTTCAGAAAATAGGCAAAAGGTGTGAGAGAAAAAAAAGAAGAAATGAAAAGAAAGATGAAAATCTGGCAATGTATGTGTGAAGACGATGAATGACCTTCTATAAATGGCAGAAAATAATGATGCACTTTTTTCTCGTAGCAAATCGAAAACGAGAAACGAGAAGGAAAATGCTTTTGTATTGTTTGGCGATAGTCATAAGGTCATAAGGTTTGCAGAATGAGAAGCTCATCCGACATCTATTTAACAAACCGAGTTTTCCCCCCTTCTCTCTCTCTCTCTCCCCCTTTTCTCCCTTCCTTAGAATACCTATATTGGTCCGTTTACATAAATGTCAACAAGCCCATACGAAACTCCGGAACAAACCGACTCAACCGCGACGAATAAATGGTAATATGTACAAAATCTCTGCCATCGATCTGGATATGAATTGAAGACTCAGTCATGTGGCCGGTCACAACTGCCGCCCGAACTTGTCCAATCCAGTTTTTTCACCCGTTCTCTCCGTGCGTCGTTCGAACTGGAAATAAGGAAAGTGTCCAGGGAGAAGTAGGAGGCAGAGTGAGGGACGACGATTGGAATCAGGAGGAGACTTGGATGGACATGATGACGTCATTTTGAGAATAATTGGATTTCGGCGGCAGTCCATGCGCTCTCAATATCATGTCAGCGAAATAAAACGGTTTATTCGGGGTATTTTGAGGTGCGGCAAGGATATAACCAAGATTTTAGTATAATAACAATTCAGACGTCCCTTGTTTCATTTCCTCATCCTCTACTGTTACTGCACGCGTAAGAGCGCAGGGAAAATGACATGCTAATAAGCTTCAATTTGATAAATGTACGGAACCGAATCAGATGCGCTCCTTTGCTTCCTTTCCCTCCCTTCCACAGAAATTCTTTGCCTGCTCGGCCCTATGATCTCATTATTAATCGACGGGCACTCATCAAGGCATCCTTCCTGCCGGTCGTGGGTTTGACGGACAGAAATGAATAAACGTTCGCAGAAAAGGTCGATCCTGGAGGTCAGATATTATGTGTGAGATATCGCGCCTTTGCAATGAATATGGCCCCCGACAAAACGGACGGCAATGTGCCTGCCTTCCATTGTTTTGGGGGGGTGAATATGATCGATGCCGCTTTAATTGCTCCCAATTTGTCGGTAGTTTGCAGGCAAGCGAAGGGTACTCTTGAGAAGTGTCGGAAGGAAGACGACGGCAAAAAAGCTGGCATCAACAACATGCAGACCCCCCCCCTCTTCTCGATTTGCTTGTTTGCCCGCGACTTCTTAGAACTTCCCCTATTATGGGCCCGAGAGGAAAGGCGTCGAGTGAAATGTATGTACATTCACGTGCAACTGTAAACACTATTCCGGGCAGATGAAGGAAAGAATGAATAACAAGACGGTGATGACATGACTTTTGAGTCATTTGTGGTCGGTGCCTGCCGGTAACCAAAAAGAAGTTGACACACTGTCGGTAGTTTGACTTCAAACAAGGAGCTTGTGAGTCACTGGAGTCGGCGGTGCCACAAAGGTTGCCGTTTAGCGCTCATTTGAAGATAAGGGACTTGCAAAGTGGTGCCGTAAAATTTACGATTTTGAACATGAGGTGCCTAATCAGTGAAAGGGCAACTGACAGAACTACACTTGGAAACTTGGAAAACAGTTGGCCGTCCTCTTGATTCTTAATATGCACATTACCTCGGTTCACAGAACGATTAGATTTAAAAGCGTTTTCCTTTCAGCTTTATCCTTCGTTCTTCATAGTCCGGATACACTTTTCACTTTCCCCTCTTCCAATTTTCACGAAAACCGACAGTATCATTTGTAATCTCCTGTAGTTTCAAAATTTCCAAAACATCACCGCAACGCGAGACTGATCGCTTTGCGTTTCGCTTCGGACATGTAAATTTGGCCGTCCGCATTGAATAGATTGCGTACACAGAGGGTGTGCAGAAATGTGACGACCATTATTCGCTTCGCAGAGTGGCGTTAGTACCAGTACTGTCAGGCGAGAGACAAAGACAGATAGGAACTGAGAGAGGGAGAGAAGGAGGCAAGGAGGAAAAACGAGGGGCGCGCCGGCCGCAGAGGGCGGCGTGCCGTGTCTGTATTTGTATTGATCCGCAAAACCGTCCTCACACCCCACATTTCTGACATTTGTGCCATCCGGCAACATCTTTTCTATTCTCAGCTTTCAGGACAGCTCTTCGATGCGGTTTCTCGGCGCTTGGGCGCTTTTAGCGTTGTTGGCAATGGCAGAAGCGAGACGGAAGGTGTATACAGAAGAGGATCAGGCCAAGTACTTACAAGATGTTAGTTTTGACTTTTGAAATAGTAAAAAACATGTGGATAACATCAACTCGTCATGTATCTAAAAGTCAAGCTTGTCGCGGACCGGGTTTTAGTACTAAAACTTCAAATAATGAATTTTGAGCCAATTTTCTTTTTCCAAAAGCCGACCGGGCCGGCCGATTTTCGACAAGTCTGAAAGTAAGCTCCTCCCTGCTTTTTTCTGGTTAATTCCGAAAAATGTAAAACATCTCGCAAGGCCATTTATAATGATAATTTCGACTACGAATTAATCAAATTTCAAAATTTCGAAACTTGCATTTCTCGAAGATTCCGCATAAATGTATAGGAAATAAGAGAAGAGAGTTGGGCTGAATGCAAAAAGTGAGGCAAGGAGCCGGACAGCCGTGTCTCGGCGCCGTCTTCCAGACATTGAGAGTTCAACACGCCCACTGGCACTTTGCATCCGTCTATCCTCTTTTTTGGAAGAAGAAGAAAAAGAAGAAGAAGAAGGGGATGATCCATCGTGTCGTTCCGTTCTGATGAAGGGGCGCAGCAGATGCGCGCTCTTCTTGCTCAAATTTTTAATACGAAGCAGATGTCCAGCTGCCGGAGGCACGAGCCTTTGTGGCCCCTTTCGTGCGGTTTTTTGAGGAACGCGCCGCCACCAAAGAAAAAAAAACAAATGGGATTTGTACACAGCCTGGTATAAGGACTCTAGAGTAAAAAGGGGCTTTCAGTTTTAGTTGTTCTATACGTTTTTTCTCATTCCAGTGTGTTAGCTATAGCTGCGTAGCCTTCTATACAACATTCCTACTGCCCGAGAGAACCAGTTTTCACATTCACATTCCCAAAAATTTGATTTGGTTGAGTAATGTCCTTCGTGACAGATTATAGAAACCTAGGAAATCAGACAGAATGGATTCGAATCAAAACGTTTTTCAGTTGAAAGAAATAGAACTACAAAACTTCGAGATGGAGATGAAACAACAGGCCGAGCAGAGAGGAGTCAAGTACTCGGGCCGGCAGTTGGGAGTACAAATCGAGAACGGAAACTACGAATCGGCGGATTTGCCGAGTGAACTCAGAGCTCCGTCGCTTCCGAGAAAAAAGCACGGGTTCAGACAACATCTGAGGGGACCGGCTGAACCTCAAGCTCTGAAATCTTCACCAAGTAAAACTGAACTTTTGATTAAGAAATGCACTAACCTTTCCTTTTTTCAGACGAAGAAACTACGATCCAATCCTTTATTGACCCAACCGAAGAGACAAGCGACGACAATTGGTGCTATTTCTGCGCCACACCAATTGATAAACTCCGTCCGGACATGCGAAAATCAATTCGAAACTTGCTAGAGATGCGAAGAACTGCGTTTCCGATAGGTAATTGGATTGGCGCACAAACCTTGAGAACCCCATAATTTCTTTTCTCTTTTTTTCAAGACGCCGTCACACCCGAGTGCCTTTCGGCGAGAAATTTGACGAAACTGAAGAAGCAAAAGTGCTCGTACAAATATTGTCAGACTCTGTCGATAGTGGATAGAAATGCGGGTGAGATGAAAGGATATGTGTTTATTTAATCAAAATTCTCGTTTTTTTTTCAGGAAACGCGTTTGTGGTTCGTGGTTGTGCTGAACATTTTGGAGCGATCAACGTTCCGGAATTGGAGAAGAAAAACGACCATTCTTGTGAAATGTATAAACAAAATGGCCCGCTATCAGTTATATTTTATCGGTTATTACAGGCTGCACGAAAAACTGGAGATCAAGGAATGTATTTGCAAGTCGAATAAGTACTGTCATGCCGGGTGGACGAAGAGAAGCGCAAGTGGAGGATCATACCAGCAATCCCTGCACTATTTGGTTGTTCTGATTTCAGCTGTTATTCTCATGTATTAGTATCACAGTTTCGAGTCAATTTAGCTATTCTTATGTATGTTAGATCTATTTGTTCTTCGGCAATATTCAATTTTAAGCTTTCACTCTTTCACTCACTTCTCCTTTCTTTTCTTGTTTTCCCTTATTTTTCTCATGATTTCTCCGGGTTCCCACAGAATGCGCAAAGAAGTGCGCTCGTTACTGTTCCCTTTTATTCCTCGGCCAGGGTTTTTCACGCCTCATTGCTTCTTTTCCGTCCATTGCTCGCCACTGATTAATTTGAATCAGAATGAAACGTTTAGACACTATTTGACAAACTTGTGATCGACAATATTCAACCAGTAGACGTTTATTAGAATCTTATTACGAGGAAAATGAGCAGAGCACAATCGAAAGCGCAACAAAATATTGTCTATTAACAAATGGAAAGCAGGTGGAGACAGAAAAAGCAGATCATGAGCAATATCAGAATGGTTGGGCGAAGAGGGATTTTGTGAAAACCGGATCAGAACTGGATGAATTAGTTCTTGTAGCAGACACCGGAACGTGGCGTGTATCCAGAGCAGCATTCTGGATACTGTTGCTGAAAATTTAAAGTTTTCCAATATAGTATTTTGACCTGTCGAAACTCACGAAATAAGCATCATTGGTTGCTTCAGTTGGCTCCTTGTACTCCATGTTGATGGTGAGAAGAGCGGTTGGACACTGGTAGATGAAACGTCTGAAAATTTAGCATTTTTAATATAGATTGTTCATTTCGTCTTACTTTTCACAGAACCGAATCACTGTTTGTCTCTTAACTCTACGTGTAGTCGAGGAGTAGAATCTGTCAGTTGGTGGATGTATTTCAAGCCTGAAAACGAGACAATAGTTGGCTAGCCCCCCAGAATCCGTGACTTACTCTTGACGAAGGACTGGTTTGCGCTGAGAGATACGTGGCAGTGGGAGGGTGCTGGCTACAAAACAGTTTGTTTCTACCTTGGTCAGTTCCTGTCAAAACAACACGAAAATTTGCATGACCGCTTACCTCGCGCGAATCCGGATTGCTTCAATTTGGGATTCAAATAGTTGTTCGATCCGAACTTGAGTTTGGAAAGCAAATCGCATGGAAGGAGAAGGCGCCCATTGCAGATCATTCCTTTTTTCGGCTTAGCGCAGGTCTGAGCGTTGCAACCTTCTTTCTCCAAATTGCTTCCCCTGTAAGAGTCTTTCTCCATCGAGTTGTACGTAGTTTGCTTACGCGCATTCCTGGTTTCCACCGTAACAAGCTCTCACTCTCGTTCGGGTTCCGCATCCTCCACAAGGTTGCGAACAAACGGACCATTCTCCCCAACCACTCCACGAGGCAGTTTCTGGAGCAACGGTCGTCGGAGTTGGAACAGACTAAACCCAAATTATTAGATACTATTCGATCCTTTTTGACAATTGTTAAGTGAATAGAGTTTGGGGTTAGCAAAAGAGAAAAATGGAAAGGAAAGGAAAGAAAAGGATAGTCTCACTAAAGCTTGCGATAGATCATGCTCGTGTGCAGATGGCCCCCGTTGGGAGACATCTGAAGGAAACTGTGCGGGTGAGGCGGAAGAGGAAATGTTGGCAGTGCTCGGATTGAAGAGTTCCTCAGCGGAATTGAACTTTTCCACCGATCGCTCATCCGAGGTGTAAATCTGGCCGTCAGGCGTGTATAGTGGTGGGTGTTCGATATGAATCCATCCACTTGCCGTTCTGGTCCAGTATGGTCGGGTCGTGGTGTAGGTGGTTGGGCGGGTTGTGGCCACTGTTGTCGGCGATCCTCCAACTAGAAAATGAAACGTTTTGAATTCAATATATAGAAAATGTTTATCTATCGGATGAATTTTGACAATTTGTTCATAACGTACTCGCTCTGTATCTTAATGTGAATCCCTTCCATCCGTAGGCAGTGTTCGGGTATCCACGGTAGACGATCAGAATGTCATCTCCTTCCGATCTGATGACCGATGGCAAACTGCAGCAGAGTCTTGCTCCTAAACTCATCGATTCGTTTTGCAATTGTTATTGAACAGTACCTGTCGCTGTTTTCTGGGAAAGCCACTTGACCTCAACGTAACTCTGGCACGGATCGGAACATTGGAAGTTCAAAGTGTCAAATACCACTTCGACACTACCTCCCGGGTTCTAAAAGGCAACATTTGTTCCGTTGAATGATCCGTTACGCTTCATCGTTATCATCATTACTTACTCTAATTCGCCACACGCAATTCGCATCGGCTTGTACAATTCCGCTTTCAATCTTCTGGTATGATGCCGTCGCAATGAGAGATTCTCCACATGATGCTGATCATTCGAATAGTAATCAGATACGCGATAAACGACTTACTCGACTCGACGGTTTCGCAATAAGTTCCTCCGTATCCCGATGGGCATCGACACTGACCACAGTTGTTCGGATCGGTGTATCCCTCATTGATGCATGGAAGTTTACGTGGGCACACATCTGGAAAGGGATAATTTCAGGACGAGTTCCTGATGAGATCCTTTTTACCTTGACAATATCTTGTGTTGATCATTTTTGCATCTTTGAACGAGAGTCCGTCTCTTTGACCAATGGTGTTCTGGTAACGCCAATCCTTGGTTTTGATGGTGTCACTGAAGTTAAAGATTTAGTTCTGGTCTTCTATTTTCTGTTCTGTTCTATTACCTAGTCCAATCGTAAGAGAAAGCCTTTGCTCCATAGTGCATCACAGATCCTAGATCGTACGGTTGACCTAAAAAGGAAAGTATTTCTATGTTTTACACACGTTCGCTAGTCATAAATGCAAGAGAACAAACTGATTCAATCTATTAATACATTTTCAGTACTAGCTGAAACCTACCAAGATTGTCACTGTTCGCAGGAGTTCGTTTGGCAAAGTTTCCTTCGGTTCCCTACAAAAAATTTGCTTGATATAAGAGTCCTTTTGAAAACGTACTCTGGTGATTTTATCAGAAGCAATAGAGATGTAATTGTCACGGTCATCTCTAGACTGCTCGTGCCACAAACCCAGTGCGTGAAGAGTTTCGTGAGATACAATTCCAAGCTGAAATTCAAACTTTGCCTGTGTCCCGGGTGCTTTCTAACTCACGCTGTCACATCCGTATCCAATAGACACAAGTTGTCGCCCTCCGATTCTTCCAACATTCGACCAGCATCCGTTTCCTCGGTAATATCTCAGTCCGTCTTTATCTCCTCCGTTCTCCTTGAACCGGAAGCACACGTTCTGCTCAACATGTCGGATGGCACTACGGACCAACTGACGCCACGTGTCTTCGCCTCCGTAGAACTCGTAAGAAATGGTCAGATTGGGCCAGAAGTTGCGAGGATCTGGATGAGCTTGTCGCTTTCGTCTTGGGATGTCTGTAAGAACAACGTTTTGTTGTGGTTGATATCGAAGGTAGTCCTCACTGCTTTCGCTGAGAAGAGCTTCTGCCTGAGGAAGGGTTAAGATGATGTCGTTCTCGAACACCTCATTCCACAGCTTTCTGTTGACTGTGGCCTCGGTTTTGTCGTCCTTAATTGCCTTGTCCATGTTTTCAGCAATGGCTTGAATTGCCACAGGATCCTGGAAAATAAATGTTCAACTCATTAACATTCGAATTTCTCACGTAGTCGTGTCCATATTTCTTTGCATGTTTTCTGTAGAAAGCGGCCAACAGTTCCTTCACTTCTGCATAATCCGACACGACGTCATTGGCGATGTACTGAAAAGTTTTCGTTTTTTATTCGAATTTCGATGAAAAGTTCATTGAATTCTTTCACTCACAGCTGCGGTGGCTATGTTGACTAATCCGATTAGGATGAGGAACGCCTTTAGGCAAGTTCGAGAAGCCATTCTGCAAAACAGTACATCAAGGATTGGATGCGAGAACGAAGCGATAAAAAAGTGAGAAGAACGCGTAAATCACTTATCAGTGAATGATGGATCGAAATGGCGGAATGTTTCTTGCGGCGAACGGTATCAGTAGAAATCGAAAAGATGACATATTGAAACATTGGGATGGACCAGAATGGAAGACGCGCGAAGAGTTTGCCAGTTTTCTACACGACGCTTTATACGGTTTCTTTTCCCAACGCCCAAATGAGGAGGTCAATTGTGCGGAGACATGCTTCGCCCATCAAAAATTTCTCGAGATTAACGGTATCGCGATGTCCTTTGCTTGTTCGAAAAACGCAAAACCGTCACTGGATCCGTGTTTTCTCAGGAAGGTTCGTTGCAGATTCGGGGATATCAGATGGTTAGCTAGATAATATCGGATTCGTTTGAAAGAACGCGGAACCTTAAAAGGTTAGAACACTAGGCACTACAGTAACAGCAGTTTTCAACTTACTAGAAATTTGATTAAGGGGAGTAATTCAACACGCGGACAAGTATGATTGGTCAGGCAGTACAGAAATGATTGGATGGCTTGACCCTGATTCTCAATCTTCACGAATGCTAGTTTCCTCTTGCTTCACACACTCAATTAACTAACTTTCTCCGTCGTAGGCCAACAAAACAGAAATCACTCGGAGAAGCGGCGGCGGTGGTTTTTTCTTATTATATCAGCGACAAGAAGTTCGAGTTAAGTGTGAAGCAATGAGGCGCGCGCTCAAATAGATACAGGTCAGGCAGACACGCTGACCGCGAAACGAGGATGAGACTAACTTTGGAAAGCTGAACTGTTTCGTTTATTCACCGACACACCCACATACAGGACGACAACGACTACAAAAACGATTTTGTCTTTTTCTCGAGGAGCGAGCGGCGGCGGCGCCGAACCGCCCCTCGAGACGAGCCGAACGATGGAGACTGAGCGTCGGGACTTGGCTTTTATATGAACGATCCGCCCACTTCTCAAAGTTTGTTAACAAGATCACGATGAGACACCGGCGGCCGGATCGGTGTCCTTTTCTTCCTGATTCCCATCTCTTCTAATTCGAATTAGGACTGCACACAAAGAGGGACCGCGTCAATTCTGACACCTTCTCGGCGGGCGAAAAAAAACGACTGGCTTTCTCGATTCATCCACACTAATTTGACAAGTGCAACAACACTTTTAATCTGCAAAAGAAGATCCTTTTCCACTTCTGGTCATGGTCTTTACAGTACCCCGGTCTCAATTTCAAATCGGAAAAACTACGGTTCTCTGGGAGTGGCATCTTTTAGGCCCGGTTTTTTGTTTTTGAAATTCCTTTAGTTTTTGAAAATTGAGTTACATTTGCCAATCAGAATCTGAAATTGTAATTTCCAGTGCATAATTGCGAATTTCTCAAAAGTGATTCATTTTCTCTTCTCAATCAGGTAGTTTGACCACCTTCTGGGACTAACCCATTTCCGTCGATCCATCACGAAACCTATAAAAAGTGTGATGATTGGGTGGTCACATTGAGCGTCTGAAAGTACAAACAAATGCTGTTTGATAATGGTAGGAGTATTTGGGTCACTCGACCTTTTGTTGACCGATGAGTAACACGTGTTCGTTTAAATTGTTCTCAAGCTTTCTGACATGAGATCACATCGTAAATCTGTTTGAAACATTCGAAGAAACATGTTGACATTCGTGTGTTTTCACTGATTGATTAGAACCGAGAACCGATATATTGATATCGGCGACAGAACCGCCAGCTTTTGTTTCCATACACCTTTGGTCTATCTATCGGCGTCATAGGAAAAACTAGACTGTTCCGGTATTTATGATTGCTGAAAGATCTGGTCAAACTCAATGACCAAAGTGCAGCGAAGAGGCACTTCCTGATGAGGTACAGGGGGGTCTGGGTCATCTGGTTCCGTGCCGAGGAGTATCACGTACGCTACTATATCGGTTGCACTAATCAAATTGAACTGCTGCTATCGAAGCCTCATCATCATTTCATCCCGTCTCGTTCATTCAGTCGGCAAAAATTCTCGAGCGATTAGCCAAACCGAAACCAGGTTTCATCCTCTCTTATTAGGGTCACTGTTTCACTTACGCACTGACCTTTTTGTGAGACATCGCCTGGCCTTTTTCATGCCTCACTGTGCAAATGGGTTCAATTGTTTCTAAACTCGGTTATCTGACGATGGACACCAACACCGAGGCCAAATTAACAAAACCAATTCAAAAAAGGAAGATCATAGCACAGAATACAGTCCGTTGCAAAAGTATAGGGCCACCCCTGAAAATCACCGGCACGTCTTCCCCAGATAGTATCATGCCTCCGCACCTTGAAAATCGGATTCAGCATGAAAAGTTACCTCTGGAAAACAATTTTGGGGCCAGTACATTGGGTGCTGAGGCCATGGTGCTGGAAAATCTGAAAAAGTGGCTTCTGCAGGCGTTTCATAAGTATAGGGCCACCCCTGAAAACACTCTGGAAGCCTCTTAAACTGATAAACATGATCTTGAATGGGGTTCTTTGCACCTTTAGGATGTCCAAAAAGTCTTTTTGAAATCATGTGCACTGACGCCGACGCCACCTAGGGCCACTCTCCCGGGTTTAGCCTAATGTTCTGTGTGAAGCTCGGGAGTGGAACCGGGGGGACTCCGAGGATCTCAAATGAGTCAAATCTTGTTTGAAACAAGTTTTTTGAGCATTTTCAAGTCAATTTTGTTGAGGCATGTCGAATATCTAGCACGTGATATCAGATTTTTGGCCAAAATGAAGCCAGACCCAACAAGGATCAGACTGGCTTGAGCGTCAAACTCCAGGCTGACATTGCACACTTATGGAACTTCATAAGGAAGGTTTGAAACATGGAATGTTTGAGTTTGGTGTCAATCGGAACAGTTTCAACCGAGTTATGAGCTCCCGATTGTTGAAGTGAAGAAAATCAACAGAAATGTACTGAAAAATGTTGGTTTTCTTCACTTCAACAATCGGGAGCTCATAACTCGGTTGAAACTGATCCGATTGACACCAAACTCAAACATTCCATGTTTCAAACCTTCCTTATGAAGTCCTAAAAGTGTGCAATGTCAGCCTGGAGTTTGACGCTCAAGCCAGTCTGATCCTTGTTGGGCCTGGCTTCATTTTGGTCAAAAATCTGATATCACGTGCTAGCGAATCGAGAGGTCTGAACGAATCTGACTTGAAAATGCTCAAAAAACTTGTTTCAAACAAGATTTGACTCATTTGAGATCCTCGGAGTCCCCCCGGTTCCACTCCCGAGCTTCACACAGAACATTAGGCTAAACCCGGGAGAGTGGCCCCGGGGTCAGTGCACATGATTTCAAAAAGGCTTTTTGGACATCCTAAAGGTGCAAAGAACCCCATTCAAGATCATGTTTATCAGTTTAAGAGGCTTCCAGAGTGTTTTCAGGGGTGGCCCTATACTTATGAAACGCCTGCAGAAGCCACTTTTTCAGATTTTCCAGCACCATGGCCTCAGCACCCAATGTACTGGCCCCAAAATTGTTTTCCAGAGGTAACTTTTCATGCTGAATCCGATTTTCAAGGTGCGGAGGCATGATACTATCTGGGGAAGACGTGCCGGTGATTTTCAGAGGTGGCCCTATACTTTTGCAACGGACTGTACAATACAATTTATTAGACATTCAAAGTGGAAAGGGAACAGAAAATAAAATAAGGCCGGGCTCATTTACAGGATTTCAAGAGCAAATCAAGGGGGAACGATTATTGATTTTGATTACTAGAACCAGAAAGTTAAACATATGAAAACAACAACCTTGATCAATTTTTTCAGAGAAGTGAGATGTAATTGCAGGTATAAATTACTCCATGACTTCGAACGAGTGGAGCGACAGTTTCTCCAAGTTCGTTTCCAAACTCTCGACTCCCATGGACATTGCCTCCTCGCGAATGTCAGTGTACAAAGCAGACGTCCTAAAAAACAGAGTTCATCACTGAAGATCCAGGAAAAGTACTCACATGTAGCGTTCTCCGCAGCTCGGCAAGACGGTGACGATCAGCTTTCCAACCATTTCCGGGCGAGAAGCGATCTGGATAGCGGCGGCGACGTTGGCTCCAGATGAAATTCCTGAAGAACGATTGTAAAGACACATCTGCAGAATGTATTCCTTACCACAGAGAAGTCCCTCCTCGAACGCGAGTCTCTTTGCCATCACAATGGCTTCGTCGGAGTGAATACGGATGACGTCCTCGTAGATTTTGGTGTCAAGCACCGCTGGCGCAAATCCAGCTCCAATTCCTTGGATCTTGTGCGGACCGGCCGGGTTTCCGCTGAGAATGGCCGATTCCTCTGGTTCCACAGCGAACACACGAATAGCCGGGTTCATCTCCTGCAGGAATCTTCCGACACCAGTGATGGTTCCTCCGGTTCCAACTCCAAACACCACCGCGTCAACCTTCCCGTTGGTCTGTCTCCAGATTTCCGGTCCAGTGGTTTGGTAGTGGACAAGCGGGTTGTTTGGGTTGTCGAACTGGGCGAGGATGTAGGATCCTGGCAGGTTCTCCTTGAGCTGGTTGGCTCTCTCGATGGCCCCCTTCATTCCTTTTGCCGGGTCCGTCAACACGACATCGGCTCCGTATGCCTTTAGGAGAGTACGCTGCAAAAATTGTCTGGTTTTGTGGTTTGTGATCGAGTACGACTTACTCTCTCTCCACTCATCGACGCCGGCATCGTCACAATGCATCGATAGCCCTTTGCAGCGGCGACAAACGCGAGAGCGATTCCCGTGTTGCCGGAAGTTGGCTCAATGAGCGTGGTTACTCCGGGAATAATCTAAAATGACGAGATGCACATTCATTGTCATACATATTTCATGCGCGTTTTTTCACACGAGCAGCCAGCAACACTCACTTTTCCCTCTTTCTCCGCCGCATCGATCATTGCCCATCCGATGCGGTCTTTGATCGACCCGGCTGGGTTCATGTACTCGATTTTGACTGCTGAAAACAACAAGAACTACTGATTTCGATGTTATTGTTGTGGTACGTACCGACGGTTCCCGGGATTCCTTTCGCCAGTTTGTTGAGGTAGACCATTGGCGTGTTGCCAATGAGTGAGGAAGCATTGTTTCCAATTGCGTGACGGTCAGCCATCTAAAAAAGTAACGGTCAAACGGATTGGATTGCAAGGTGGAAAGAGATAGGCGTTAAAATGGAAGTGAAATGAATTTCACATGCAATGCCAGAGATAGTTATACGGAAATCAACGACAAATCATTATCATCTGATTCTGATTCATTACATTCCAATTATTTAGCATTTTAATTTTCCAAACGGAAACCGAGCGATAAATGGAATGGAGTGCAAAAGCAATGGGTGAAACGGAACGAATGCACAATCAGCTGGCATTTGTTATAAGTTTACACCACGCTCCGGCTGTTGCAGAGCTACCTACTACAAACCGAAAGAGAGAGAAAGAAAGAGAAGAGATAGAATAGACTAGTGAGCGACCGAAGCGAAGGGCAGAAGGGAGAACAAACGGGGCGAATGGACGGATAGTGGTAATGATATGCACAAAAGAGACGGACGGTGCAACGGATAGGGAGAGATAAGATAGACGACGAGATATCAAGTCAACATTGGGTGATAAACACATCACAGAACGTTCTTCTGGGCTAGAGAGCGTCTCTTTCAAATTTGCTTTTCAGATTTATCACTAGGAAAATCTATTTTAATCCATCAAAATTATCGATTACTAACCGGACACTCCTATCGAAATCTTGCGGCAAAACTGCCGGTCACAACAACGAAAGGAATAAAGAAGTATTGGGCGAAAATGTTTGGCGCTCTGCGCGTTTATTTGTTCAAAACCAACTCTCACACTCTTTTTCTCCTATTCTTTCTTGTCGTGTTTTGCATAGAGTCAAACCGATAAACGGAAGATTTTATCCGGTCTTCAGTTGGACTGTGCTCTATTATGCAATTCCGGAAATAAAACCGAGAGGGACAATGAAGAAGAGAACTAGTCTGTTAGATCAACTGAGATTGGAGCGATTCGGTCGGAGACGAGTGACGAGCGGCAGAGAAAACAAAAAACAAGACAAGGAAAATGTGTGAAGCTTTTGTGTATGTGTGTGTGTGTCGCAAAAAAAGCGAAAGGTCATCTTAGTCGCTCGGCCACTTCAGACTTCATCAGGCGAGAGAATACTTCTCTATGCCTCGCAAATGTACATAATGGCTCAAGTTGAGCTGGTCTGCAACATGAGGGAAAAATGAGAAGAGAGGTGCAAGCGGGGACCGAAACTCAGCTCAAATTCTATTCGCACGCCAAAAACTAGGTTACAACTCTCAAGCTCTCTAAAATTATTGATAAACGAGCACTATTGCTGCTCGCGCGCAGAAGTAAGCAGCATTTCGCAGTGTGTGGAATTGAATGCCAATTATTGGTACTCGAATTCGGGTGCTATACCCCGAGATCAAAAGATGATTCAGGGGCTAATACGGGGGATTTGTGAGGGAATATGCACGGTGGAATGGATGAATGCATGACGGGTCTTGTTAGTGTTGAAACTCGGCTGCCTTTGACGTGAGCGGCTTGTTTTGCTGTTCAACATGTTGCCGATGAAGTTGGAACCAATGTTTGAAACAAAAATGGAGGGAAGAACGACTAAATTATACGTTTTTGAATTATTCGTCTCGAAGCTAGCTATTAATCGGAGGATATCAGAAAGAGACAAATATTTGTATCATTAGTGTTTTTGTTATTATGAATACTGCTACTACAAACCAGAGACTAGCTGAAATATGTGAAAACAGAGATGAAGATGAGGGGAATTCCGCGACAACTCAAGCGAAATGCGAATAATTAGACTTCGCCCCCGATAATAAACCTCATTTGTCATCATTCGTAGTTGGACGCCTTCTGGCAATTTTCACGTACAAGTGCCTCGCGACTGGCCTCCTCAACGAAATGAACAATGTAGGCGTATGGAAATTGAAGTTAAAATTAAAATCGAAGTAGTCTTGGTCGTGAATGTTCAATTCATTTCGGCAAAAGATCTAATCGTGCATGGTGTAAACAAGAGTTTGACATCGCGGAGACACAGAGAAAGGATGCCGCTTGCAAAAGTTTGCGTGCCGACAACAGTTTGAAAGCGAAACGGAATGCAAAAAGTGAATGAAGTTTTCCGAATAAGACATGCAAAGAGAAATCAAATGTTGCCATTTCCTTATCAAACGCGGAACTATCAAATATACCTTCGTTTTCAGTCATCTTCTGTTAATCAATTGCTTTTTTTCTGTTTGTTGGGGTCCGACCTTGTTTGCCAACCTTCGGGCCCTCGCTTTTATGTTCTATGCGACGTCTCCACTGTTTTCGTCTTCCTCTTTTCTCACGACCCAATGCCTACACACTGTACTTTCGGTCCGTCAAGTAACACGTCATTTCTCTGCGTCTCCACATTGTGTGCGTATTTTCGAGGACGAGTGAGTGTGTGTGTCATGCGTGCGTCGGGAAAAACAGGGGAAAGGAGGAGGAGGAGGAGGAGGAGGGCTGCGACAGGGAGTCCAGTTGGCGCATCGATCGTTCATTTCTCAATAGAGCGCATTTGCGACAGGCACATCTCATTAAACCCCCACGACCTCTGCTCATTCTCCCCAAAAAATTGTTCTGTTTTCTGAAAGCCTCGCTGTTTTCAGGCGACGTTTTTGAATTCATCGATGCGCTAATCGTCCGGTCTTCCTTTTCTACGAATATTTTCAAAATATGGATAATCCTCGATGGAAAACTATTCTATTCTTGACATTATGTTTTCATTTATC